>CM043697.1:11892500-12492500 GCA_023935145.1 Bretschneidera sinensis
GTGGATAAAAGCTTGAAATTTAAAAAATTAAATGACATTAAAAATACGCAACTTTAGTTTATGATCCACCAGAAAGTACAACAGAGCTTGCTATATATTCTCCACTTTCACACACCAATAACAAAAGAGAAAATCATGCATACATATATGGTTTATATACTTATAATGAAATTCTAGTACTTCTAAGTGCTAATTTAGTATCTAAACAACTATGGCTGATCCATCAAAACAAAACAAAATTCTTCGCATGCTTTATATATCCATCCATGTTCATCATGGATGTGCTGATGTACGAATCTACGATAACAGTGTCAAGCTTGGGAGTGCATCACGGAGGTTGGCTAAGAATCACGAATTAGATAATCAATTTTTTTTTATAAAAAAACAATGAAATCAATAATCTATTAGCATATAGGCTGAAATTAATTCAAAGCCTGACATAATCACTACCGCAACAAGGAAAAAGAGAAAAGACATTGAAAAATTTGTTAGCAAGACCCAAACCAAGAGATAATGTGTTACAAGGAAGTGTAATTAATTATTTGCTATTACAATTTTCATTATAAGAGGGTAATTGAAGATTACTTGAGAGCTAAATACCTTGTGTTCGCACTTCCCACTGTTGAAAAAATTAAAATAAATAGAAAAAGATCTTGAAGGCGTTAAGCTCTCGGCCCTAATATTCAACCTTACAATATGCTAAAATAAATATAAAACTAGTGACAATCTGTTCTTGATCAAAGTGTTACGATTTCGTTTTGTCATTACCTTTGATAAATTAACCAAAGCATATTAGCATCAAATACAATTTAACAAACATGAAATTAGTATAAATAAAGAGTAACCGAAAATTATCATTTATCTTTGAAACCCACTACACCTTGAAGTAAACAAAGCAACTGTAAACAAAACAAAGCATATAACAAGAAATATCAATTGATCACTATTTGGAAACCATGCACTTGCTTTTGTTGCTCAGCTTGCAACTTGCCAATTGCACTCAAGAACTCCTCAGTTGTGGACTTAACTCACTCGTTGAGTGTTTCTAGTAGAGCCTTACCCAAGGAAAATGCATTCAACACACACCTTTTATCACTACCACCTGCAAGATTCAGTACCTCATTTTTTGCACATAATAATAGAAGCAACGTCGCTCTAAAATTATAAAATTGTCCATTTAACGCCAAGTCAAAGGCCTCACTCTGTGTATGTAAATGTCAATTCCATTCCAAAGGCCACCAACAAAGAAAATTCAAGTTTTAACTACCACTCAAACAGATTGCACGGTACAAAGTAGTAAAACAATATTATAGACCCCTAAACGAAAAAAAAATTATCCATTTAACTTTTACGAAATTGAAGAAAAAATAATCAATAACCCATTAAACACTTTCTTTGAGCAACCCACATCACACAATTCAATAAATACATCACTATACAGCCATTTCACCAGAAATCTATAAGCATCAAGGAAAAGAAATAAACATTTTTATTTCCTTCTAGAGTATTGTACCTGAACTAGGAGGACCAGCCCGGTGCTGCTGTTACATTGCACTATGCTTCGCCAAATACCTCGCCATTAACTCTAACTGTCAAAAATGATATTTTTATTTCAAAAATGGTATTTTCTTTTTGGCAGGAATCTAAATTTTTCAGACGCCTATGGCCACATCATTAGACATAAAATCGACATTCAACTTATTACAAAATTCTTATTTTGCAAATACGATTGAATGGATCCTTCAACAGTTGGCTTAGTCTAATCAATATGAAAACTAAAAATTGAATTAAGGGAAAGAAGAAATGTATCAATAGTTATCCTAATTTCAAAAGCATAGGTGTAGAGATATGTTCCGAGTATCAAAAGCCATTTCTAAAAATGCAAACTGTAATCTAATTGTAGTTAGTAAACCACAACTTTTTAAATAAAAATTAACCAAAAAAATTATAGGAACTCAACACTGTATAATGTTAGTCCTTTAAGTTCAAAAGCATTTGCTTTAGAGATATGTTCCAGTTATCAAAAGCCATTTCTAAAAAAGCAAACAATACTCTAATTCTAGTTAGTAAACCACAGCTAAAAAGGGATTTTAAGATAAATAAAATAAAAAAGACAGAATTAAAGTGCAGTTATCAACATCAGCAAGTAAAACATAAAATTAGTAAAAGAAAATTACTCAAGACAGAGTGAGAAAATTACTCATGACATCTTATCAACTGGTGTTTTAAAATTCATAGTATATACATGTTCAAATCCATTAAAAAGTACCACGTAGATCCAATTCTCCGGTGAAGAACGCAGAAAACATGGCATCAAATAGTTTTGGAGTGAAAATATTTTCATCATGTGTGGTATAATTTATAGAAACTGCTAATTTGTAAATACATTGAAGAATTGAGTAAAAGATCCTGCCAGGCATTAGGTTGGAAATATTTAAGTGAAGTGGATAAGGTTTGTAATAATAGGATTCCAAATTATACACTACATTTGCCTCCCAAAAGGATATTCTTATCAAGCACTGAGGATGCTTTTGTGTATCAGCGTTGCATTCAGGTGGAAAAATATCTGCGAGTATAATTTAGTGCCTCGACAACTTCTCTAGAATGTTCAACTGCTTATTTCAGCACAGACAATAAGAGAGGCAAAATAAATATGAGTATAGAAAGAATTATGTATAGTCAAATAAATTGAGATCAAATCTTTTACCATCAAGGCTAGGCATCAGAAGAAATTAGAAAAAGAAAAAATACACTGAGAAGAGGAACGATAGAACTCACCAAGTAACAGATTGGTAGGGGAGACTACCCTACTCTTGCAATTAAGAGAAAGATGAAACTTGAGGAAAAAAATCTGAGAAAAGATAATCAAAAACGACAAAAGCATTCAGCTTGTATCAAAATGAACAAAAAAAATGAAATCATAGGTAAAGCTAAAAAACCAAAAGCTAATATTATGCCGCACAGACAATAAGAGTGGCAAAAAAGATATGAGTACAGAAAAAATTACGTATAAAAAATTAAAATAAATGAAAAAGAGCTCAAAGGCCTTAAGCTTTCAACCCCAATATTCAACCTTACAATATGATAAAATCCTAAACAAAAAAAAAAATAAAAACAAAAAAAAAGAGAGACCTATAGTCCATATGCTAAAAAATTTCAGATTCTTCAAACGAAAACAAAATTAAAATAAATGGAAAATAACTCAAAGGCCTTAAGCTCTCAACCCCAATATTCAACCTTACAATATGAAAAAATCCTAAACAAAAAAGCAGACCCATAGTCCATATGCTACAAAATTTCAGATTCTTCAAACGAAAGCAAAATTTTAGAGTTTCATTACATAGCCATTAACTGTCAAGACCCATGCTTGGAGATGGAAAAATGACCTGAATTTTTTAGAAGTCAAAAGGAGAAACTCACATGCAAGGTAATCCAAATTTCACCAGAAAAAAAGAAAAAGGGTGAAGGAGAAGAGAAATTTTTTACTACATACCTGCATGAATTAATTTTTTCTCAAATTTTGTAAACCATACCTCTTCAACAAATTGAGAAATCAATAGGAGAACCCACCCAAAAAAAAAAGAAAAATGGTGAAGGAAACGAAGAATCTACAAACACCTTGCCATTAATAGTTAAGACCCACGATTGGAGGAAGAAATCCATAATAGGAATATATAGATTAGGAGAGATTAAGTGCCAGTATAGGAAGAGAGTTGAGAACGTGAAGATGTGAGGTGTGGGATCGTGAAGAATGAGAGTGGTTCAGAGGATGGGATTGAGAGAACGTGGGAGACTAGGATGTTAGGGTTAAACTACTCTATCCCTACGGATCTTGAGATGCGAATATAGAGAAGAAAATAGAAATAAATCAAAGACAAACACACAGCACACAGATTTACGTGGTTCACCCAAACTCGGGTTACGTCCACGGAGTTGCAGCGATTTCACTATGTCATGAAGAATAATACAAGGAGGTCTCACCCCTAGACACCCCTCACAGTATTCACAAAAAAAATGGCTCACTCACTTACACAAAAGAATAAGATGAAATCTTTATATTTCCGGGTTAAAATAAAACAGATACCAAACAGTACTGAAAACACCAGATTGGACAAAAAAAGCCCACCAAGCTCCACACATAGCCTAACAATCTCCCACTTGGAGACTGGTCTAATCACCAACACCAAGCACCACATGCTTTCAAACAAAACAACCATCGCCGCAACTCATTCACTTGTCCTCAAGCTTGAAGACCAACTGAAGCTGGGCACAGCTTCAATTTCTCAATAGTGACACCCTTAGTCAACATATCTGCTGGATTCTCAGTTCCACGAATCTTCTCCAGTACCAACTGTTCACTGTCGAGAAGAGAGCGAATAAAGTGATATCTCAATTGTATATGCTTCGTCTTGGAATGAAACGTCGGATTCTTAGCAAGAAAAATAGCACTCTGACTATCACTGTGTAGAGTACCCCTCTCATTCTTCTTACCCAGCTCATCTAAGAGACCCTGTAACCAAACCATTTCCTTCCCAGCTTCAGTTATGGCTACATACTCAGCTTCTGTAGTAGAGAGAGCAACGATCTTCTGCAACTTAGAAGCCCAACTTATAGCTGTACCACCCAGAGTATACACAATCCCTGTAGTACTCTTCCTATTATCAACATCACTAGCTAAAACCATATCCACTAAACCCTGCAGTTTTAAACTCTTCCTGTTATCAACATCACCAACTAAATCCACATCCACAAAACCCTGCAGTTTTAAACCTGCCCTTCTGAAGCACAGAGATGTATCTGAAGTGCCTTTCAAATACCTCAGGATCCATTTGACTGCCTCCCAATGTTGTTTTCCCGGATTACTCATGTACCTACTCACTACTTCCACTGCATGTGCAATGTCCAGTCTTGTGCAGACCATGGCGTACATAAGACTTCCAATAGCTGAGGCATAGGGAACCCTACTCATGTAGTCCTGCTCCTGCTCTATCTGCTAAATTGACTGAGAACCATTTTCATATACTCTGTCTGTGAAAGTTTCAAATTCCCACTGACTCTGTCTTTGATGATTCTCATACCAAGGATTTGTTTTTCAGCACCCAAATCCTTCATTGCAAACTGTTTTGACAACTGCCTCTTGAGATTATTAATTTTCTCAATGTTAGACCCTGCAACGAGCATATCTTCCACATACAACAATAATAAGATATAAGAGTTGTCAAAACTAGGGGTGAGCATGGAACCCGGTTGACCCGTGGACCCGACCCAAACCGATACAATGGGTTGGGTTGGGTTGGGTTGGGTCTTTTTAGAAGTTGGGTTGGGTTTGGTTGAAATTTTTTTGAACCCGATGGGTTAAGTTGGGTCATGGATTCATAATTTTCAAACCGACCCAAACCAGTAACCCGGTCAAATATATAATTATATTTTATATATATTATATTTATTAAATAAAAAATTGTGTTTAAATAATTATAGTATAATGAATGAGTATAATTATATGCAGCACAGTCCAAATCCAAACAGCCAAACAGGGCATAGCTTGTTGTAATTAGATAATAGAATGATGGGTATTTTGGAAAAAAGAAAATATAATTCACTAAACCTAGCCTCTCTGATTTCAATATCCTCATTATCTCTTTCTTTGTTTCTTTGTGGGGGTTATGGGGCTATCGTTTTCTCTTGAAAGAAACCCAAGTGACGAATGTGAAGTTTGGTGAGAGAAAGCCAAAAAGGTATGCAGTGTCTTCCTTTTCCTTACTGTTCTGATTATGCTTTTGCTTTTTGATAATGTAGCAGAGAGGTTATGTAATTATTATTTTTTTGTTGGATGTGTGTTTTCACTTGTTATATAATAGTAATAAAAGATAATTTAAGAAATAAATTGGTGTACAAAATCCAAATGACTTATATTTATAATTAAGCCTTCATAGATTACCACGGGATTACAACAATTACAAGCAGTAAAAAAATTTTCCCCCCTTTCCTCTTATTCCTAGTTGTTTTGGATTCTTTGAGCTAATCCATTGCCAACTGGAAACATCCTCTCAAATATTCTCTCCCTTGCCTTGGTTGCCTATAAACAAAATCTAAACTCAGCTTCAAAAGCCCAAAGATGTTTGATTTGATTTTCCAAAATAGCTAAAGAGCAAACTAAATAAAGCATAGAAAGAAAAATGGAAACTGTATGAGAAGGCAGAGCAATTAGAACCTGTTTGTACCAATTTGTTAAGCTGGTTATAATAGCAAGCAATATTGCTTGTACGCTAGAACCTGTCAGTATACTAATAAAGAACTTAAACAATTCCCAACTTGGTATTTTTGAAATCACTGTATAAAGCTCGACATAAAAGAACATAACATAATTGTAAGAAGTTACTAACTAGTAAGCACGGCTAGTAGGCTATCCATAATATCCACACTTGATCCTCAAATTTATGATTTCCACTGATTAAGTTAGATTGGAGTGATTTCTTTGTTTATGATTTAAATGTTAACTTTTATTTGTTTATTTTTGATACAGGTGTCAACTGTCAACTGTCAAGTATGACAGATAACCCCAAGGATTTATCTTCAACTTCAAAAAAAAAAAAAATGCAACTTCAAAGGAAAAAGTGAGTGACTCAAGCAAAAAACCTCATAAAAGAACATCAGATGTGTGGGAAAATTTTACATTGACTGAAAGTGAGAAATCTGAAAATGAGAGAGCTACATGTAATTATTGTGGGCACACTTATGCTTGTGATAGTAATAATGGTACTAGTACAATGTGGAAACATTTGAATAGGTGTACTAAGTATCCTTATAATATTAAGTGCAAGAAACAAAAGACTTTGTCAGATTATCAAACTATGGCAAAAGATGGTACTACTACTTTGAATATTTTGGGTGTGGCAAAAAGTTTTGATCATGAAGTATCTAGAACCCTACTTGCTAGAATGGTCATTGTTGATGAATTACCTTTTAAGTTTGTAGAACATGAAGGTTTTAAGGATTTTGTTGCCTCATTGCAACCAAAATTTATAATTCCTTCAAGATTTATGATAGCTAGAGATTGCATGACACTTTATTATGCTGAGAAAAAAAAGATAAGGGATCTTTTGCGTAAAGATTCTCAAAGAGTTTGCCTAACAATGGACACATGGACTTCTGTGCAGAACATTAATTAAATGTGTCTCACCATGCATTTTATTGATAGTGATTGGAAATTACATAAAAGGATTTTAAACCTTTGTCCAATTTCTAGTCATAATGGAGAAGCAATTGGGAAATTGTTTGAGTTATGTTTGCTAGAATAGGGTATTGAAAAAGTTTTCATAATCACGGTTGATAATGCAACTTCCAATGATAAATCTTTAAAGTATATGATGAAAAGAATTAATCATTGGAATGGAAGTGTCTTGAATGGTGAATTTCTCCATATGAGATGTTGTACTCATATTTTAAACCTCGTTGTGAGTGATAGTTTGGAATATTGTAACGACTGTACTGGTCAAATTCATGATGCGGTGAAGTATGTGAGGGCTTCTCCGGCGAGGTTGGAAAATTTTAAAAAATGTGCGGAAGAAGAGAAAATATCAACCAAGTGTCTTGTATGCCTAAATGTTCCAACTAGGTGGAACTCAACTTATATGATATTGGAAGTTGCACTTAAATTTCAAAAGGCTTTTGAACGGTTGGAAGAACAACAAGAATCACATTTTCTACATTACCTCAATGATAAAAGTGGAGTTCCCAATGAGAATGATTGGAAAAATGCTCATGCAGTGGTTAAATTCTTGAAAAGTTTCTATGATGCTACTTTGTATTTTTCTGATACTTTATATGTTACTTCTAATTCGTTCTTTAGTCAAATTGTTGGTATAGAATATCTGTTGATTGAGTGGTCAAGAAGTGAAGACCCACACTTGAGTATGATGGCTTTGAAGATGAAAGCGAAATTTGACAAGCACTGGGGGGATGTTGAGAAAATAAATATGATGTTGTTTATGGCAGTTGTTCTTGATCCTAGATATAAACTAACTTATGTGAAGTTTTCTTTTAGTCAAATTTATGAACTTGATGTTGCTATTGGGATGTGTAAAAAAGTGAAAGATACTTTGGTCCGGTTGTTCGATAATTATAGTTTGCTTTCTAATTCTTCATCCTCAAGTAGTAAATCAATTTCAAGGACTCAAACTTCTAGTGAGATGGAAGTTGATTTTGTGGAAGATCCTCTTCTTGTGTTGACAAGTCGATACAAAAGGTACCAAGAGGAAAAAAACTGTTGTGGATAAATCGGAGGTGGATATGTATTTGGATGATGCTGATGAAAAAGATAATGTGAAATTTGATATTTTGGATTGGTGGAAAATTAATTCAAGTAAATATCTAATTCTTTCTCAAGTGGCAAGAGATGTGTTGGCAATGCCTATTTCTACAGTTGCTTCTGAATCAGTTTTTAGAACGAGTGGTCGTGTTCTTGACGTCTTTCATAGTTCCTTGACTCCTAGAATAGTTGAAGCTCTTATTTGTGCACAAGATTGGTTGTGAGCTTCACCAATACCAATTCATGTTGAAGAGAGTTTGGAAGAGCTTGAAAAATTTGAATTAGGTAATTAATTTTATAGTTTCATTTTAGTAATTTTATTGGTTAAACGGTTTTTTATTTTTCCATGTACTGATGTATCACTTATTTTTTCTAGAGTTAAAGGTTTAACATTGGAGTCTATTTTTCTTAAATATTGATGGAATACCTCCATATTTTGGTAAGTTAGTTTGTGTGTGTGTGTGTGTATATATATATATTCTTCCTAAGATTCCTAAAAAAAATCAATTTTAGCTTTCTATATTTTCGTTTACTTTATGGTTTTTATCTGATATATACGTGTGACATTATGTAGGAATTAGATCACGAAGACTTTAAGGCTGGTTTACAATCATTCTACAAAATTGAAAGAGTTTTGGTGTGCTGTATGCTGGAAAGTGTTTGTTGTGCTTCTAGTCATCCCGTTTGGTTGGCAAAATTTGGTGTGTTGTATGTTGGAAAGGATATATGTTAATGCTTATTTTATAACAATATCCAAGATGTTAACAAAAGTATTGAATATTAGTTTATATAAAGCTGATGCACACAACTTTTACTTGAAATATGTATGGATTTGGTTTTGGATTCACTATAATATTTTTTTGTTATGTAATATGTATGATTTAATTTTTTAGTAGAAAAATATATCAACCCGGTGACCCAAACCGATTAGAATGGGTTGGGTTGAGTTGAGGTTGAATGGGTTCATGGGTTGGGTTGGGTTAAGATTTTTCCAACCCGGTATGAATGGGTCGGGTTGAATTTTTAGACTAAACCGACCCAAAGCAACCCATGCTCACCCCTAGTCAAAACTCTTAACATAGCAACAATGGTCTGCCTGGCATCTTGTGAACCCGATGCTACACATGAAGCTATCAAACTTCTCGTACCATTGTCTTGGAGCTTGTTTAACCTATACAAACTCTTTCTCAGTTTGCAAACCTGATTTTCCTTTCCCTGCACTGCAAATCCTTATGGTTGATGCATATAAATGTCCTTCTCCAAATCACCATGAAGGAATGTTGTCTTCACATCTAACTACTCAAGATGTAGGTTCTTTGCAGCCACAATTCCCAGTACCAGCCTGATTATTGTTAGCTTCACAACTGGAGAGAAAATATCTGTGTTATCAACACTCTCTTCTGTTGAAACCCTTTCACAACCAATCGAGCCTTGTAGCACTTGCTATCATCATGCTCTTCTTTTACTCTGTACACTTATTTGTTATTTAAAGCTTTCTTCCCTTCTGGAAATTCAGTTAGTTCCCATGTCTGATTCGTCATCAGTGAGTCCATCTCATCCTTCATGGCCAACTCTCACTTTCTATAATTTTTAACCTGCAAAGCTTCATCATAACATTTTGGCTCACCACTGTCAGTCAACAAAATATAGAACAAGGATGGTGAGAACCGTTGTGGAGGTCTAATGTTCCTAGAAGACCTACGGACAGCACTTATGGGCGTACACTGTTCTACCTGTGGGTATGTATTCTCATCATTTTCCTGACTCCTACTTTGCACTGTGCTCTCAGAAAATTCATCCAAGTCAACAAACTCAGACTTCTTTGGTTCTGGCCCTATAACAACAGATTCTGCATTTGACTTGTCTTTGCACATAACCTGTTCATTGAAAATCACATTTCTACTCTTGATGATTTTTTGATTTTGATTATCCCAAAACCAATAACTGAAAGTTTCATCACCATAGCCAATAAAGAAACATTTTCTAGATTTAGCATCTAGTTTACTGCGAGCATCAGAGTCAATATGAACATAAGATAAACAGCCAAAAACTTTTAAGTAAGAAAGGTTTACCTCATTTCCACTCAATACCTCTTCAGGTATCCTACAATCCAAAGGAACTGACGGTCCTCGATTTATCAAGTGAGCTGATGTGCTAACTGAATCGGCCCAAAAAGTTTCTGGCAACCCAGCATGCAACCTCATACTTCTAGCACGCTCATTGAGGGTCCTGTTCATGTTCTCAGCCACACCATTCTGCTATGGTGTCTCGGGAATAGTCCTCTCTATCCTAATCCCATTAGCAGCACAAAATTCTCTAAACCCCCCATCTATGTACTCTCCACCATTATCAGACCTTAAACATTTTACCTTCAAACCTGTTTCAGTCTCAACCATGGCCTTCCATTTCTTAAAGGTCTCAAATACCTTAGATTTATTTTTCAGAAAATAAACCCATACCTTTCTGCTTAAGTCATCAATAAATGTGATATAATACCGTGAACCTCCAAGAGATGCAACCAGGGAAGCTCCTCACAAATCTGTGTGTACCAACTCCAATTTTTCAGACTTTGGAGTTCTCCCTCCTTTCAGGAAACTGACTTTTCTCTGTTTCCCAAGAATGCAGCTCTCACACAAATCAAAGTCAAGGGATTTCAACTCTAGCAGTTTCCCTTTAGACAACATCACTTTAATCCCTTTTTTTCTCATGTGACCAAGCCTGCAGTGCCATAGGTTTGTATCAACTTTTGCATCAACCATTGCAATAGTATCTCTCACACTTGAGGTCATGTATAGAGTACATGTTTTTATTCCACGAGCCACTACCATGGCTCCCTTTGTAATCTTCTAAGTACCAGCCCCAAATGTCACCGTGTGACCTTCAGCATCAAGTTGTCCTATAGAGATCAAGTTCCTCATCAATTTTGGAACATGTCGCACTTTCTGTATCAACCACATAGACCCATTCGACAATTTAATGCGAACATTTCCCATACCCACAATATCCAAGGCTTCTCCATCAGCCAAATATATATTCCTAAAATCACCTATCACATAGTGCTCCATGATTTCTCGGTGTGCAATGGTATGGAAAGAAGCTTTTGAGTCCAAAACCCAAGAGTCAATGGGATTGTCAATAGAAAGTAATAGGGCATCCTGTAGTTCTTCTATCCCGGCATTTGTAGCATCGTTCTCATTCCTTTTCTTCTGCGGTTCTCTACAATTTTTCTTAAAGTGGCTAGTCTTGCCACAATTCCAGCATTCCAGTTGTCGTCCAGATCTAGATTTACTCCTACCTCATCTTCTGGATTTTGATATACTCTGATTGGAATTTCTATGATGTGCTTTACCTCTTGTCTCAAGATTTAAAACGGAACCAGAACTCGAGGTTTCACCAGCATCTCTCCTGTGAACCTCCTCGCTTAAAATCAAATCCCGAATATCTTCATATTTGAGTTTATTCTTCCCTGCAGAATTACTCACCGCCATTCTCATGGCTTCCCAACTGTTTGGCAAAGAAGCCAAAACAATTAAAGCACGGATCTCATCATCAAAATCAATCTCAACAGAGGACAATTGATTAACAATTGTATTGAACTCATTCAGATGTTGTGCAATAGGGGTATATTCCACCATCTTCAAATTCAACAACTTTTTCATCAGATGCACTTTGTTGTTAGCTGACTGTTTTCATACATACTAGACAAAGCCGCCATCATATCCTTGGTGGTCTTCTCTTTCATAACATTGTGCGCAACTGATCTTGATAGAGTTAATCGAATAACTCCCAGTACCTGTCTATCAAGAAGATTTCATTCGTCTTCTTTCATACTCTCTGGCCTTGCCCCTAACAGAGGCATATGCAATTTCTTCCCATAGAGATAATCATCGATTTTCATCCTCCAACACCCAAAATCTGTGCCATCGAATTTCTCGATTCCTGTCGTCTTTCCTTCTTCTCCGGCCATCACTCCCACTCAAAAAACCGATAGCTCTGATACTAGTTGATAGGGTTAAACTACCGTATCCCTACGGATCTTGAAATGCGAATATAGAGAAGAAAATAGAAATAAATCAAAGATAAACACACAGCACACAGATTTACGTGGTTCACCCAAACTCGGGTTACGTCCATGGAGTTGCAGCGATTTCACTATGTCTTGAAGAAAAATACAAGGAGGTCTCACCCCTAGACACCCTTCACAGTATTCACAAAAAAAGGGCTCATTCACTTACAAAAAATAATAAGATGAAACCATTATATTTCCAGGTTAAAATAAAACAGATACCAAATAGTGTTGAAAACACCAGATTGGACAAAAAAACCCCCCACCAAGCTCCACACATAGCCTAACATAGGATGCAGGGGAAGTGAGAGTGAGAGACTGAGAGTAGAGGTGTGGGATCATGAAGAGTGAGAGTTGTTCAGAGGATGGGGTTAAGAGAACGTGGGAGATTGGGAATGCGGGGACGTGAGAGCAAGAGATTGAGAGGGGATGTGGTGTAAATTTGTAATTTAACGATTTAATACCTGATTATACCAAAAATTAATAACTCAATAATGGTATTTTCATCCCTTTAAAGAGTAGGAATTATGATTTTAAATTTGATAACACATATTAAAAATAATTATATTATGAGTTTTTTGTCTTTTCGAAGAGAAGGACACCAAAAAAGGTCCTCTAGCTTTATTAAATGTATAGATTTTTAATAAAGTTAAAATTGCCATCATTGGATTAGAATTAATTTAACAATCCAAAACAGTAGTAAGTCCCTTAAGGCCATGTTTAATCCCTCGTTTAAATCAACTTAAAGTAAGCAAAAATGTTTTGAACATATTTAAACTAACTTACTTTAAGTTGACTTAAATGAAGGACCAAACATGACCTAATACCGTTTTCTTCCTTTAAAAGAAAGGAAATAAAAGATAAAATAATATTAATATATTAAACAATAAAGTGTGTGCTTTTCTTTGCCCTTGTTATAGAAAAAAAAATTGGTTGGCTCGGGTCTAAAGTATTGGATTTAGACTAGCTGAAAACTTCACTGATAACCTTGAAAAGTTTCAATGATAACGTCAATATAAGTGCGGGACCCAAAAATTAATATTACTAGCAAAATTCCTAAAGATTACCAATGATGTTTCCAGCTAATCTAAACACCATTGGGTTCAACCCAAGCCAACCAAGAAATCCTCCAAGTTATAAACTGTTTTGACATGATGAGTAGTGTGGCTAATTTCCACTTTTGTCTTTCAAGTATATGTTGTTTTTCAATTTGATCCTTAACTATAATATTTTTTCAATCATACCCATGAATTATTAATTTTATTTCATGTTATCCCTTCGTCGACACTCCGGCGATAAATAGTCGTAAATTTTTAGATCAGCACCCTTATATGCTAAAAGACGATGAGGTGGCTAAATTGAACACATTTCAAGGAGGGCTATAAAAAATCTATGTTTGCTTCCTGTAGCATTTTTGAAATGAAGGTTAAGTTTAATAACAGAAATTGAGAGATTAGGAAGAAATTTTTTTCGATTTATAAGATAATTAACGTTAAACACTTTTTTAAAACATTAATTATATTGCTCTCAAAATTTGTGTTCTCCATCACACATTTGCTCTTGTTTTTCATTTAAATCAAGAAGAAGAGTTGGGAAAATGCCACCAACAATAAAAAAAATAAAAAAACCCGCAAAGTTAGAGATTTAAATTCATCATACAATAAGTTTTTTTTCATTTCATTCACAGATTGTTTGCCACCTCATCTTTTTTAAGTAAATAAGCCTGTTAATTTGACAATTCATGGTCACTAATGGATGGAATATCGACCAAAGGACACTAGGACAGTATTGAGACGAAATTAATAGATCAAAAGCATAACTGAAAAAATTTATAGTTGAAATACCAATTTGGAAAGTTATGTATATCTGAAAGACTAAAAATGGAATTTAGCCTGAGTAGTGTATATCTTTAGTCAATATCTTTCATCGCGCGGTTATGCTAAAGCTTCATCCATTTTATTTCGTAATAATAGTACATTCACTTATTTCATATCAGAATCAGTCCTCTTCTCGTCTCTTCTTTGCTCGTAGTAGCCATTACTTTAAAGAGCACTCAAGCAAAAAAGATAAAGAAAATAACTACTTTTATAATTACAGGGAAGATATGATCAAAGTGGATTTATTCACCTCTCCGGTAGAAGGCTGCTCTTGCAGGTCTTATAACATGCCATCCAGCTCCTTCACAAATCTTTCCATTGCTGGTGCTGGCAAGCAAACCGGGACCACAATCCCATCCTCTCCCTTCCTGGTCCTAAACGGTACGAAAACACTTACCACTCCAGGAATGGCTCCCACCCCGCCCTTAGCAGGCCAACCATATGCAGCATTCCCCCATCCAAAATCCACTTCTCCGAATCCGGCACGTGTCACGTCTGATACTACGTAGGATCGTACAACTGTAAAGTGGGGCCTCCCTTTGATCACCATCAGATCCGCCACCGATCGCATGTACTCCTCTGTCACATTCGCCTTGGCTTTCCTCACTAGTTCCAATGCGTACCCTAATGGGTTTTCACTAAGTTTCTTTGCAGTACTCAAACTCGCCGATAACACGAATCTGTTCCCGTAAAACCTTAATGGTAATGAAGGAGTAAATTTGGAACCTGCATTAACGATGCATATTATGTGCATCTCTTCATTGGGATCAGGTTTGAGGGCTATTGTACGACAACGCTAGAGACAAGCCGTTAATATTTCGAAAGTGGAACAGCTACGAAGGTGAAGAGGGACAAATCTGCGAATGGCAGATATTTCGATGGGGCCATAAAAGAAAGAGTGATGAGCCATGTCGTCAAGAGGGATGATTGTGCCTTTAGTGTCGGCCACCTCGTCGTACTCACGATGCGTGCATGTCACGCGCAGTTGTTCTCTCGGGTTGAGTAAGTGCCTTTCCAACATAGGTGGGATCGACGAGGCGTGCGCACCACGTGCCATCTCTCCCACAACGGTCATGAATTGAACTATCCCAGCTGCGTCGCTCATCGTGTGGTTGAGCCTCATTGCGAATATGAAGCCACTGCATTTCAAGCGACCTGTTTATTTTTTTTATAAAAAAAAACACCATTAAAATAAACATGCAAAATAAAATAATCAAGTTTCTTTTATTTTTTGTACATTAGTGTTTGATAGACTAGGTATTAAATCGAATCTCTTTTATGGAGGATTCGAAGGTAGTCTCTAGATCAAAATGACCAAAGTTAACCTAAGATTTTAGATCAAGAGATTACATTCAAATCATTCATAAATGAGAACCGGAATTCAATTCGATCCCCTCTCCTCCAATATACCAAACAAAGAAAACATATTCAAATTTTATGTACGTATTTATTTATTTTTTTAAAATAAAAGAATCTCGATTATCTATTGTTAGTGCTGTCAATTTTATATGTAATAATCTCTTTCTCATTCCGCACATGTGTATTGTACTTAATTGAAACACTGAATTAAAAGTATATAAGATAAAGAAGAGAATATAATGAGATGATTTGATTCAATCCTACATTTGATTAAAAAACATTAACATAAAATAATTTAAAATCATTAATTTATAAAAACTATTTCATTTTTTCTTCTTCTAAATCTATCTTCCTATTTATGCATCAAACCGGTACTATCTTTTCTTTTTAAATAAATTATATAAAAAAATAAAGTTAAACTGGTATCGATTTAAGAGATATTCGGGTTTGTATGCAAAATTTGTCTTCTTAAGCCAATTTAAATTAATTTACTTTAAACTAACTTAAATATAAACCCAAACATGAGCTTATTCATCTACCAACCAAACATCAGTTTTCTTTTACAAGATTTTGAACAGCATTTTGTCTAGTGATTTAAAAAGTTTAGACCTTTTATTCATCTACCAACCAAACATATGTTATCACAGAATTGATTGGACCTTCCATCCCAAAGTCACTTTACCAAAGTCACAGAATTGGTTGTAGACTATTATACAATTAAAAGTTTGGCCAATGAAAACTCTATTTATCTATAAAAAGTGCTTTAAAAGGCAATATCGGTAATAATTTAAGCATGATTTTATTTTGACTAAATTTAAAATAGTATTGATTTAATCACACTTAAATTAATACTCAAATATCTCTACGAAGATATTTGTAAGAAAATAATCAATGAATAAATCATTGTTTCACTTAATTGAAATAAGTTGTATTTAACTGGGAACAACTGAAACCTAAATTCAACGGTAAAGACTTAAATTAAAATATATTACATCAATGATAGTTGTAGCCATGGGCATACGTGTCTACGGTTTACACTTTTAATATTGATACCAAAGTTTAACCAATAATTATAAAAAATAATTTGATCATTTCCATTCAATCTTAACTTTTGGGATAATTCCTAACCAATAATCTCTTAAACATGGAATCATAGTTTTAGGTATTGGTTTTGAATCTTAAGGAATTCTTTTTCATTAATATTTCAGGTGTAAAATATCCATTAAACTTTTGTACTGTTTATGCGTGACGAATGGGTAAAACTATTAAAAAAATAATTTAAACTTATGAAATAATTGATAACCCAAATATCTCTCGTGCTTATGTCATTTTAAAATTTAAGTACAGTTAGAATCATTTAACAAAAAATACCTGAATAAGCAACAGGGGAGAGTGGAGCACACCAGCAGAGCCTGGAACATCATAAAGAAGCTCCTCCAAGCATGGAAATGGAGGCTGAAGTGCATCATCACCAAATTGCTCAAGCGTAACATCAGCATCACCTTCAATAAAGATGACACTTTCGCCGGTACAATCCACTAGAAGCTTACGGTTAGGTCCTTCCCTAAGCCTACCGGCAAATGGATAGTAGTGAACTAGAGTTTGTGCAATTGCCTCCCTTATAACCTTTACAGGGTCCTTCCCTTCCATTGAAGGGTTGTACCTATAAAAATTGATTATTGGGATTTGGAATCGAAGACCCTCTTGGTCATCGATGTCCGAAAGCGGTTTCAACTCACGATGAGTTGGCTTAGCCGGAGTGATTAGCTCCGGATCACGCCTATGGACTGTGAACACCAGGGAGTTTGGTGGTTGGGCTGCCATTATCGCGTGTTATAAAGTGGCAAAATGGTAGAAAGCAAAAATGTAGAGACTGTGAGTGTTGGTTTATGGGTTGTTTTGGATATATGGCATTTATAATGAGGTGGAGAGGGAAAAAAATTAGGGGGGTTGTAAATTGTTTTTTTTTTAATAAGAGTCCCGATGTCATGGAATTGGTTTCGTGAAAGTTTCATAAAACCGTAAAAAATTACTAGTAATTATAAGGAAATTGAATAGTAATTGTATCAAAAATTTTAACAGAAAAAATCTAAATATTAAAATTACTATTCAATTTTCCCGTGATTACTAGTGAAGTTTTCCAATTCCGTGGTAACCCCACGGACTTAGTTATGTGGGAAAATATCTTGGCTGCACCAGATATTTACACCGACTGAAAATTTGACTGGTAATTTTTGAAAACTTTACTAATAATATTAATTAAGTATATACAAAATTACTAATAAAATTCTCAAAAATTAAAAATTAAATTTCAACGTATGCAAATCAAGATATTTGTACCCGAAACAACTAAGAATATCTCAATGTGTTGTACCATCACTGTTTTTCTGATTATTAATCAAATATCTCAACATCATTTATTTGTTGTAGTAAGTCTTTATTATCATTGTCAAATGATAGATTAAAAAGTTTATCAATCAACACCCAAGCAGGAGAATCTTCGAATAATGTCAACATCATAGAACACGATATTATTAATAAAATAGAAGAAACTTTCGAACAAACCCAACCTAACGAATTCAATAAAATCTACAAAAGAAATTATAATAATGCACCCCTACCAAAAACTCGAAACTATTATCCTAGACCAACACCTCCTGACCTTCAATTCAAGGATAGAACTGATAATACTCAAGCAAAGTATGACAACACAGTTCTATTAGTGAATGGAACATTGATGGTCAGAGTGAAAAACAAATACTAAATATACTCCAAGAAATGAGTATGGCCGCAACTGCTTACAAAACTAAGACTGAGAATACTGATAAGAAAATTGTTGCCTTCCTTATAGCCGATTTTACTGTTTCATTAAAAGGATGGTGGGATAATTATCTATCAGACGAAGACCATCACAATATAATAGAAGCAAGAATTCAAACAACCGAAATAAGGCACGACCCACAAACCAATCAAGATGTTGCTATTCCTGTAATTAGAGTAAAAGCTGTGGAAACCCTTATTTTCTCCATTACAAAACATTTTGTTGGAGATCCTGAAAGAGTTTCAGAAGTACTTTCAAACCTAACTTGCCCAACAATGCAAGACTTTAGATGGTATAAGGATGTTTTCCTTGCTAAAGTCTATACAAGAAAAGATTGCAATAATTCCTATTGGAAAGAAAGATTTCTTTTTGGCCTCCGAAAATTATTTGCTGAAAAGGTGCGAAGATGAATAAGAGACCAATACTCTGGTTCTGAACCTTACGATTATCTCACTTATGGTGATTTAATCAATTTTATTAATAATGAAGGATTAGCTATATGTATTGACCTCAAATTAAAATCAAAAATGGAATCAGAATTAAGCCAAAGTAGAAAGGAATTAGGATCATTCTGTAGCCAGTATGGCTATGAAACCCTAAGAGCCCCTTCTACTATAAATAAAAAGAAAAGAAAACTATTCAATAGGCAAAAAAGCAAAAAAAAAAAAAAAAACCTATTAAAACCTATCATCCTTCAAAAACACAGCCCAAGAAAAATCCATATAAAAGAAATAAAACTCAAACCCCTTCAAAGTCCTGGTTCAAGTGTGGAAGGCTTGGACACTGGGCTAAGAATTGTAGAGTAAAATAGAAAATCAATGAATTAGATATCGATGATTCTATAAAAAACCAATTAACCCAATTATTAGAAAAGATTATCTGATTAAACTAGGAGACCTTATTGCTGAAGAAAATAAAACCAAAACACTTGAACCCTATAACTTAACAAAGATCTTTCAAAATTGTTTTCAAAAACCAAAAATAACTACAACTCAAGATTTTCAAACCGAGATAAAAATCATGAAAGATCAAATTAAAGAAATTCAAAAGATACAATCGATTTAAAAGCAAAATAATCAATATAGAAATTAATAATATTAGGGAATCAATTACTTCTCATAATAAAAATGAAATAACAGAAACTTCAAGTCAAAACCTAATTAATATGGAGGAAGAACATAAAAATGGATTCTATAGAAAGAATGCATTACCAGAAATGGTATATCCGAATTTCTGTAGTAATTAACAAAGATTATCATCTTGATACAACAGCCTTAGTTGATTATGGTGCTAATCAAAATTATATCAAAGAAGGCCTTATACCTACCAAATATTACGAAAAAACTACTGAAAGATTAGTTACTACTAGTGGCTCAAAATTAAATGTTGAATACAAAATTACCAATTCTTATATTTGTAACCAAGGATACTGTCTTAAGGCCCATTTTATCCTTGTTAAAAATATAAGAATTGGTAATATCTTGTTCTATGATGTTGACATTATTAAAAGATTCTCCTATTTGGGTGTTGATTGATAAACCTTTTAATCTATCATTTATTTGGTATGGTAAGTCTTTATTATCATTGTCAAATTTTATTAAGTCTTTTCTATCAATATTGGAGTGAAAATTGGTTTAGATAGATGAGTTAAAGAGGGTTTTTGAATAATAGGTGGATCCTTTCCGAGGGCTTTTGGAATTGATGTAGAAACAGATAGTTTCTGATCAGCTGTGCTTATTGTATGAGAAATAGAATCTACTTGAGTGGATAATGTGTTTAAATTTTGATTGATATAATTATTTTGTGAATAAATATTTTTAATATCTTTAAATTTAACTTTTCTATCATCCGTGCTTAATCCTTGTTTAAAGGAGAGGCAATGACTTCTGCTTGTAAATGAGGAATGTTGACAGTAATTTCTTGTAAAGGTGGATGTACTGATAAAGATGTTTGATTATTAGTTGTTTTTCACAATTGTTCCAATTGTTGGATGACATCTATCTCTTTGGATTTGTTTAGGTCTGGATGATTTCTGGAAAAAGGGTTGTATATTTTATTATTGAATATGCATATTTCAAAGAAATCAAAGAAATATATATTACTTTGAATTTCTTTCATATGAGTATACCATTTTTCCCTAATTTGAGACCTAATTTCTTCCGAAAAGTTCAGGGAAAACCCAATCTGTTTTTTCTCTATTCTTTTCAGATAGAAAATTATTCTTAAGTTTCACTTTGTCTATTTCAAAGTTTGAACTCATAATGACATTAAGTTCATTATGCCAATTATCTTGCATGTCTGATTGAGTAGGAGAATGATCTCTTCGTCTCTCAGACACTGCAATTTGGGATGATTGGTCATTTGCAGTTTTAAATGAATTTTTATCATTTCATTTTTGTAATAGGCTTTAGGGATTATATGATCAAAATTTACTCCTACAAGGTCTAATGGTCTGGCACGACTGGAAGAAATATCAAAACTATTTCTTGCAGGAATAATTTGAGGATCTTTATAATATAAAGGTCTTCTTAGACCTTCTATTGACCTTCTTGGTCTTTCTATTCTAGAGGAGAGGTTTGATAGATGAGAGTGATTATAAGGAGATGCAAATTTGATTATAACACTACCATCTTTATTTTCTTCAATTTGAGAAACATTGGTATTAGCAATGTTTCTTAGTGGACATAATTCCTCAAACTTCCAATAGTCCGAAATTGTAATTTGATTCCATTTTAGAAGTTTGGGGGTTATGGTATTGGCATGAAAAGTATTTGCTTCAAGTAGGAAAGTTTCTCCTGGTGTGGTTTGAAGTAAGACCTTTGGGTTGATCTTGGTTGTCATTACTTTGTAATAGACTCTAAAGATTAAGGTTAAGTTTCTAGTTCCGGTTTTGACTTCTAGACCCTTTAATTGGATGTCTAAGGTTAGAGTATCAACTAAATGGGGATCATAAAGATCTATGGGAAAATTTGGATAGCAATTGAAGTCTGCCGGACCATTTGCTAAGTTTGATTCTATTAGAGATAGTAATGAGTTTGAAAAGTTTAAATGCCTAGCATCTCTAAGCGTCATCATTACTGGTGTATCAATACCTAATCGATACAAGGGTTTGATGGCTATTTGTACTAAACCTAAGTGTAGGTACCTGAAGCCTTCTTGTTTATGTTTTTGAATTGAAGCTAATGAAAGTAATTTAATACTCTCATTTTCATTTTTAATAGAATAGGTTTGTTCAGTTGTTTTAATAGAATAATTTGATTTAAAGTCAAATGTTTCTATTTGGTATATTTTATTAACATTTTGCCTAGGTATATGCCAATTGAGCAGATCTTGCTCAATCTTGGCAATATTGACTTCTTGACAATTTAAAGTACTATTAATGTTTTGATCGGTTTGATCAAAATTTCTAGGAGGAGATGAGGTGGATGAACCAGACATGGATGAATCATCACCCTGTCTACGTCTCCTAAATAAACTAGTCATGATCAAAGAAAGACAAAATCAAAACAAAAAGAGCAAAGGGACAACTGTGGGAACGCCTACAAAATATTACAAAAAAAAAAACTATTGAAAGGTGAAGTACTATTAGTGGTTCAAAATTAAATGTTGAATACAAAATTACCAATTCTTATATTTGTAACCAAGGATACTGTCTTAAGGCCCATTTTATCCTTGTTAAAAATATTCACCAAAACATCATTTTAGGAACCCCCTTTCTTACCCAAATTTATCCTCTCAATGTCAGCCATTTAGGAATAGAAACCAATCTGTTAGGACAAAACCTATTCTTCCAATTCTTGCAACCTGTAGACACAAAAGAATCAAATTTATTGCAAACCAATAGTTTATATAAGCAAATAAATTTAATACAAAATAAACAAGCTCACATAAATTTCCTCAAAGAAAAAATTAATTATCAAAAAATAGAACAACAAATCCAACAACCTCAAATTCAAATCCAGATCAAAGAATTAGAGGAACTTTTCAAAAAAGAAATATGTGTTGATCTTCCTAATGCTTTTTGGGAAAGAAAGAAGCATATAGTATCATTACCATATGAGCCAGGTTTTGATGAAAAAAATATCCCGTCAAAATCCAGACCCATCCAAATGAACCAAGAATTACTAAAATATTGTCAAGAAGAAATTAAAATTTTATTAAATAAAAACCTAGTAAGACCAAGCAAATCCCCTTGGAGTTGCTCAGCCTTTTACGTTCAGAAACAAGCTGAATTAGAAAGAAGAGCCCCAAGATTGGTTATAAATTATAAACCTCTAAATAAAGTTTTACAATGGATTAGATATCCAATACCCAACAAAAGAGATCAACTTAATAGATTACATGATGCTTCCATATTCTCAAAAATTGACTTAAAATCAGGGTTTTGGCAAATTCAAATTAATGAAAAAAAACAAATATAAAACGGCTTTCAATGTCCCTTTTGGTCATTTCGAATGGAATATAATGCCATTTAGATTGAAAAATGCACCTTATGAATTTCAAAATATCATAAATGACATTTTTAATGAATATTCTAAGTTTAGTATTGCATATATTGATGACATACTAATATTCTCCAAATCGATTGATCAACATTTCAAGCATTTAAGGATATTTTTCCAAATTATCAAGACCAATGGTTTAGTTTTATCCCTTTTTAAAATGAAATTGTTTCAAACAAAAATAAGATTTTTAGGACATAATATTTTTCAAAGAACTATTAAACCAATAGATAGATCCATAGAATTTGCAGATAAATTTCCTAATGAAAAATCAAGGAAGAACCCCAATTACAAAGATTCTTAGGATGTATGAATTATATATCTGAGTTTTTTCCAAATCTTCGACAAATTTGTGAACCTTTATATAAAAGGCTACGCAAAAATCCTATTCCATGGACTCAGGAACATTCTGACATTGTCAAACTTCTCAAATCCAGAGTTAAGAGTCTTCCTTGTTTAGGAATTCTTAATCCTACCACAAAAATCATTGTTGAGACTGATGCATCAGATATAGAATATGGAGGTATTCTCAAACAAATTATTCCTCATAAAACTTATGAACAAATTGTCCATTTCAATTCTTGTATATGGCTTGGACCCCAAAAGAATTATTCAACTATAAAAAAAGAAATTTTATCCATTGTTTGATGTATTTCAAAATTTCAAGAAGATCTATATGGAAAAACTTTTTTACTAAGAATTGATTGCAAATCAGTAAAAGATGTTTTACAAAAAGATGTTCAAAACCTTGTTTCAAAACAAATTTTTGCCAAATGGCAAGCAATGTTAGGCTTTTTTTTATTTTGATATTGAATTTATCAAAGGCGAAAACAATTCTCTGCCTCACTTTCTCACCTGGGAATTTTTGCATAACCCAAACACTTTGAGAGCAAATCAAAATGAGTTCAAGATCCCAAAAAGGGAAATATAAGGCCCAATCTCCTTCTAACAAACCACAAAGCCTGGCAGATTATGCCACCAAAACAGAAAATGCTACCCAACCAAACATACCCCAAAAACAAACAAAATTGCCTAACAGATTCATTCCTCTTGAAGAATTTCTCAACCTATCCACACAAACGTATGCCCAAACACTATCATCAGCCTCCTCACAAAATCCTTACCCCAGCCAATACATCCAAAAATCATGTCAAGAATATATCAGATGCACTAGTCTTTCAAAACCGACAAATGATATCAATATTATCAATTATTGTATTTTCTCTAATAGTATTTTCCCTGCAGATCTCAATTTCATACCAGAAGATATCCAAAAAAACCCAAAAATTCTATGAGCTTATATTAATTGATACCAAATCCGTTGAGGTCACTCACACCAAAAATCAATTACACCCAAATTTCATCACCTTCTCTAAGTGCAAAATCCTTAAAATCATTAGTTCAGAGAAAATCAAAAACCATTTTCTATACCCTTTATTCCTCCTACTTATAATTACCATTATTATCAAATGGTCTGGTATAACCTATTCTTCATTCGACCCAAATCCCATTCTTGGTTTATATTCTTTGATAAAAATTGCCCCAAAAACTTTCTAATATGGATCTTTGATTGGTGGTGTTTTTCCGGAGAAGAATCTATTATTCTTCCAACGCCAATTAAGGACTCATTAATCCATTTCAAATCAAACACTAATTTAGAAAAAGTATATGCTCATGAATTACTTTTTTTTGCAATATTTGCAGTTCCATGGATTCTCTCCTGGGACTATGTTATTACCGAGACTCCACATTTGATAAATGTAGTAAAACAGATTTTCAAAATCAAATGGTGGGCAAAAAATGATTGCTCCATGGTTGAGGTTCAAGTTATCAAACAATGGTTTTTAGATTATCGCCAATATTCAAAATTCGTCATTAATAGCAATAGCAAGGAAAATTCTTCCAGTCAACAAAATCTCTCGAAAAATGAGAAGAAGAAAAAATTACTTGAAGAACAATCTCAATTATCCAGTGACCGTGATGATAGTACAAAATCCCCTGATGACCTATCCGATTTTGACAAACTAGTTGGCTCATTAGAACAATTTGCACAAGACCCATATGATGCCTTCGATCTGTCTTAATAAGATTATAATAGCATCCAATGTAAAAAAAAAAAGAGTAAAAAGCAATAATACCTGCCTCAAAAATCCGAAAGAGCACAATAAGATGCCGGACAATGCACTTTATCCGCCCCAAAAGTCCAAAAGCAAACAATAAGATGCCTGACAACGCATCTTATCCGCCCCAAATGTCCAAAGCCAAACTGTAAGATGCCTGACAACGCATCTTATCTAATCAAAAAAGCAAATAGTTACGTTCAATCAGCACTTCGGATTCCAAACCATTTCAAATTCGTAGTCCAGCTATAAATATGTAATTAATCGAATAATGTTGCAGAGTGAATTTTCGGAATGAGAAACTTTGTATAAGAGTGTGAAAAGATAAAAGGTTTCTGCCCTCTTGTAACTGTAAGTTTTTCTACTGATTTGTAATCTCGTTTTCAAATAAACATTTCAAAACAAGTTTATTCAAATTTCTGTTATGTTATAATGATTATATTTTGTTCTCATGGTCCTGCTCATGTATGGTATTGAGAGAGAGATTATAAAGTATAAGTAAATTTTGGTCCAAATTTTGTGGAATTTAATTGTGTGGGGACCCTTTTTTTTTTTGTTCTTTTAAGCCTGCGATGGCCATCGTATCATTGAATTTCCTGATGATTTTACTTTCTTCTTTTTCAAGGCATCTTCCTAGTTTTCAATGCCATTCAATAATTCTTGAAAAGAAAACAAATTGTGTACTATAGGATAAGACTATTTCCTTCATAAAACAGATAAATTGTTTTCATTGGTCATATTGGGTTTTCTTGTGTAGATTATTAAATCACGTACCTGAAACTATCCAACCTTGAAACAATTTAGATTTAAAAGTGATTTGAATTTGATATGATATGAACCCGAAATAATTCAGACATTATATAGATAAAATGAAAAAAAAATTTATTTTGGATTCATAGGTTTGAGTGTTCAAGTCCTCCATCTCTTATGTAAATTAATTTTTAAATCTCTTTAAAACATTGTTTTTCTTTAAAATAAGACTAGTTAAATATAACAAATATAAATGAATCATCAATCATTATAAAAGACTCAATTTAGTATAAGACAATATAAATAGATTTTTTATTATATTTTAACTTTTAGTATCAATATCCTTAATTTTTATTTTTTTATTAAATAATAATAACAACTAATTAATGCTATACATAACTCTAAGTGTGATTGATTCTATGTAAGATAAGTGTATAAATGTGTAATTGCTTATTATTTTTGTAAAATTATTTTTTCTTATCTATATATGGTTATATACTTAACATGTTTTAAGGGTTATACAGAATTACATGATATACATGAACAAATAATTACATATATGTGTCAGGTTATCAATTGATATTTAGTGTAATAAATTAATAACATTAATATATCTTACACACTATATAATTTATTGTATACTTTTTATTTTACAAAAAACGATCATGTTATATTCATATAGATCATGTATGTCAGCATTGTCCATCATCATATATGTTAAAAAAAAGTTAATGTTATCTTTTATTAGTTATTAACTTATAAATTCTTTATATTTATATTATTTATATATATAATTTTCATTTTCATTTAATCAAACCATAATTAGTTAAATATTTTTAAGTGAGAACAAATATATTAAGTTATTACTAACATATTTTTGTGAACATAATACATTGACATATATAAAAAAAATTAAAAAATAACATTGTAATCTAAATTTAAAGTGGGGTTCAAGTGATTTCCTCTAAAATTGAAGGAAAATAAATAAAAAATAGAGCAAATCCGATAGGCAATATCGAGTCTACTTGAAAACTTGAAACGGCCTGAACCCGAAATGTCTCGACTCAAGATGATCCGACCTGATTGATCCAAGATCCAACCCGACCCGAGTCTGATACGATCCGGACCCAATCCGAGATCGATACGATCCGGACCCAATCCGAGATCGATACGATCCGAACCCGACCTGGGACTAATATGATCCGAACCCGCCTTGACCTAATCCAAGATGACTCGAGACCCAACACGACTAGAGATCGATATGACTATCTAACTTGAGCTAACTTGCAATCCGAAGTGACATATGACTCGAAATGATCTCATTTGACCCGATTGCCAAACATACATTTATCATCGTAATAAGACTATGCATCCAGGAAACTCAAACAAACAACCCCCACCAAACAAAAACAAAAAAAGAAGCACTTAATCTAATAGTCCAATACAAGAAGCCCTCCACCAAATAAATTTGTAGACATATATAACAATTGGTTAGAAAAAAGTTAGTTTAAAATATTATTTTCTTTTTTTGAAAGTGACAATTAAGAAAACACGTATACACTTCAACCAGAAAACTATGTATTTTCCTTGAATTTTCTTGGTGTGAACCCAATTGTGGACTAAGTATGTTTAAAGGATATCATAGTGGGACAATGACCCGGAAAACTTAATTTAATGATTATTTTTAGATTTTTCATATAAAAAATCGATCCATTCAATTTTACTCTATCAATATAAAAAAATAATAATAATTAATGGAAAAATAAGCTCATCTCATTCCTATTGTAAAACATAAAATAACTATTTAGCTTCAGTATGCAATAAAGATTTTTAAATGTTTTTAATAAAAACAGTTGTGGAGTTAAAAGTTATTTAAAAAACAACTTACTGTTATTGACATTTTATGAGTTTATTTCGGATTGCAATTTTATGTATGAAATGAAGGCATAAGATCAAAATATTTCTGGGTCCTTGATTATTTTTGGTTTGCAATCACTGTGCCTGGTTTCACTGGCCCAGTTGGGTAACTTTATCTTAAAAAGCACAAAGTTTTGTTTGGGTACTACTTAAATGGTGATTAAATTAAATTTTCTTAAAATAGATTAAAGATTTAAGTAGATTTGATTGTTTGGGTATTACGATTAATGGCTTGTTTGAGTTTTATTAAATCTAACTTAAATCACCAAAACTTAAAGTTTTTAAGTTTGATTTTTAACTCTAAAAACTTTAATATTTTGATCATTTAAGCTTGATTTAATTAAATAACCCAAACAAAACCTAAATCTAGCTTTTGAGTAATGAAAGTTTAAGTGATGGGTTAAAACTGAGTTGATTTAATCTCTATTTAAAAGATACTCAAACATCACCGGTGACATATCGGCTCACGATGCTGCCAATGAAATTCTGGTTAATCAAAACCGGATTTGGCTTTGGTGTAACACCAGACTTGATTAGTGGCAATTGGAATTATTATTTTCGGTCTTTATCATAGAGAAAGAAAAGAGAGAAAAAGAGGAGAAAGAGATGGTGTTGACCGGATGCCGGCGGTATAATTTGGACTAAGAAATGAAAATGCTGAGAGCACTAACGTTTGGGTTAATTGAGTTTTATTGTAACATTAAGGACTCAAATGTTAAAAAAATGTTTAAGGGCCAAAATAGAAAAATTGTATAACCTCATGGATTAAATTTACGTTTTAACTATTTTTTGGTTGATAAAGTTTTAAAGGAGCTATTAAACATTGAAATTTAAAAATAAAAAAAAAAACATTTTTTTTTGATAAATTATTTAGGTGGGAGATTGAACCTGAGTCTCTTGTACAGAAAACATGAAAATAATCACTGGACCAAAAAGCTCGGATTAAAAAAATGTTATATTAATGCTTAGTAGACTATTTCAATGCTTTCTTTATTCATCAAATTGAATTTAACACTTATACAATTAAAAATAATTTTATATTAATCATATAAAATATTACTCTAATAATTATAATAATAATGATGATGGCCATAATGATAATAATATAAATAACCTAGTTGTTACAGTGGCAAGCTATTTCCTTGCTATCCAAAGTTAATGTAAGTCAACATATTTTTTCATGGTAAAAAAAATATTTGTAACATTTAATTTTGAACTTTATCACATTTTTTTAAGTTATTTTCAGCATTATTTTTAAAAAATAAAAAATAAAAACAGTTCAAAGAAGAGAGGTGATTCCACAAACTCGGTTTTGTAGTAATTTCCACATAACTGAAAATTTTTACTAATAATCACAATAAAATTGAATAGTAACTTTAGTATTTAATTTTTTTATTTTAAATTTTTCTTATAAAATTACTATTTAACTTTTTTATAATTACTAGTGTATTTATCCAATTTCATAATAACTCTTACATAACTGAAACTCTTAAAGAAATTCATAAAATACCAGGCCAAACGAACACTAAATAAAGTCATTAGTGGCATCAAATAGGAAATAATAATAATAAAAAAATCCATAAAAATCAAGTTTAGTAAGTTACCACATGTTTTTGACTTTTTTAGTCCCTGCACTCGTGTACGTAGACCGGCTGCTGTGAATCATACTTCTTTCATCGTTACAGAATAGGCAGCATCTACACTCCTTTGAAATTTATTTTTATTTTATGTGATAAAAATATATTTTTAGTAATAAAATTTAATTTTTATGATAAAATTATTTTTTAATGATAAAATTATTTTTTGTTTTTAAAATTAATATTTTTTTTACTATTAAAAATATAAATTTATCATAAAAAATATATATTTTACCACAATGTATAGATAATATAAATTGTCGTTGTTTTCCAAAACGTCACAAACTCCACCAAGATATCTTTTCTTTTAAAGATCATTATATAATTTTAAAGATTAATTTTTAAAAATACCTTGTGGTTTATCTACATTTTATTTTACCCATTGTGATTTATTTCGTGACAAAATGGATTTTATATTTTATTCCGTTAGCAAAGTAGTGATAGATGCTAGTTTTTTTTTTTAAAAGTTACAATTTTACCTTTGCCAATGGAGCAAAATACAATGTTCAATTTTCAAAAAAAATTCTAGAAATGAAAACCGATATAAATCATAAGTTCTTTTATGAAATTAATTTTTAAAAAAAACGATCCACATGTGTAGATATTAGCGTTTGTCATCTCCCACGTAACGAAGTAAAACACAAAATCTATTTTATCACAAAATAAAAAATAAAAAACAAATAAACGATAGTTATTTTTTAAAACAAAGCCTAATATAATACCAAAGACTCAGGCTACTAGTTTAGGTCAGTCAACCAGCACTAATTAATGCTTTTCTTCATGGGCTGCTAAGGGATCTCAATAATCTTAATCAATGGTCAAAACGTAATATATTTTACTAATCTAATGTCATCACAAGTAATGACAATGTTAACTAATCTGAGTCGTTTTTCCATGAACGTAGTACATAAACAATTTTTTTCCCCAATAACTATTAGATAACTTGATTTTCATTTGTAGTGTTTGTTGGGATTTTTCCCCAAAAAATCGATTATGGTCTGCACAAATAATAAACATAATTCTGATATCACTTATTGAGAATTTTGACACCCAATCAATAATCACATAATCATAATAGTAAAAATAAAGAGAAATAAACACAATAATTTTAACGTGGTTCGGCACAACTCTTTGTCTACGTCCACGAATCAATAACTATTACATTTCTTTTATAATTTTTGGACGGAGAAAAACTGTTAAAACTCACTACGTCATTATACAAAAATTTTCTGAACAAAGCTTTGTGAAAACTCTTCCCAAACAATACAACATTTTTTCTAGATAAAATTGTGTGAAAACTCTTCTCAATCTCATAATCTAAACCCCAATACACCAATGTTCACTCAACCCTTGAATCGCTGTAAAAACCCTCTTTTACAAGATATATTGGTGTTTGTTTTGTTACACTTTATATTTGACCAACTATTCCTACTTCTGAAATAGAGTAAGGGACTACCTCTCTTGATGCTCATATTTATAGTCTTCAATAACTTACCCACCAAATAGCTTATTTTTCACACCAAGTAACTTTGGGACCCACACCAATAAATTATGAGTCAAGAAAATCTCAATATTGATCAAGCTGTCGTTAGGCCTAGTTTACCTTCACTCGATCAAAACCTTCATATTTTAATCGGGCCTTTAATACTGTTTAATCAGATTTTGGACATAATCCCAACAGTATTTGCTAATTATGAAAATTCTTCTATTTGTTTCCCAAACAAGGTTTTGCCTGATTCCTTGAGATGGATGAAGAGATGGGAGTAGGATCCCTCCTAGCGTGAAAAATTGCTAAGCATAAAACGAAAAAAAAGAGGAAGAAAATTAATAAATATGCCTACAGAAAAATACATATATACACAATTATGAATGTAGAATTTATCTCTAAAGTCACAAAAAGTAATCTTAGATTTAAATCTCTACATGTGAATATGTGATTACTTTCATCTCATAAATCAGGAATGTAATAGTACAACGGATTACAATGTAACGTAATTAGCAACGTAATGAAATCTCCAATCCAAGAAATCCCTGCTACTTATGCACTAAAACATTAAAATATTTTTGAATTTTCTTTACACGCAAGAACAATAAATTACACAAGCTTCGATAACTACACATCTCTCATCAATTTACAACATGTAATGGAATAATAGGGATTACACATCTATCAGAAATTAAATTTATTTATTTTTATTAGATTACATATTTACATTGTTGATTTCATTACATTTTAATTTGTCGTACCAAACATATTCAATATTTATTTGAGGTCCAATGATCCCAAAAGTAACATCGACTAGTACTTTTAGGTGATAGACCTGTGATGTTACAAATGATATTCGGTCTTACCCAAACCCATGTGGTTGTATTTGGGGCTCCCAACAAACCTTAAATGGAAAAAGATCAATGATCTCAAAAATGACATTGAATGGCATTTTTAGGTGATGGATCCATAGTTTTACTTACATTCCACTTTTATATATAATAGTAATTCACAAGAATATGTTATCCTTAATCAAAGAAGAACAAGAAGGATGTTGAATACCCAACTACCATAAGATTTTGTTCTTGATCCTTGATTAAGTTTATAGATTGAATCTTGTCTCCTTTTTAACCTTCCAATATGTCGTAGGGTTTTTTTTTTTTTTTTTTTTTTTATTTCCTCCACACCTTCTTAAGGAAATATTCAGTATAGATATATTCAAAAATGGAAGGATTCAAATATTGTATTTATGAGATCCAATCTTAACTCAAGTAGACCATGCATTAAAAATTAAAATTATTCAATAGTTTTGGAGCAAAACAGAGTAGCTTGTCCTTCAATTTCTTCCCCTAGTTGATGCGAAAATGCTATAAGCCTTCTTGCAGTCAATCCCTCTCAAACTTTGCATAATATTGAAGTTTCTGTGACTTCTATTGCTTTTCTAGTAAATAATTTCAACTCTATATATATAAGGAATGCTAACTTACCCCACTTAAGACATAAATTAGCATTGTGCCCCAATTATTTTGGACAAAAATATCTTATGTTTAGTTGAATGAATGGGAGATGGAGCAAATTTATCATTTCGATTTTCATCTCAATCTCCTCTTTCCTCCTCCATCTCCTCTCGATATGAAAACTTAAATTTTCAGCTTGATAACGAAATCATTTTTCTTTTTCCTCTCTTCTCATTTCAATTTCGTCTCTCTCTAGCTACTCTAAGAACTCTCCCCTTCATTTGTGTCCTTTTAAGCCCTACCCAAGAAATTAAAAAACTTTGCAGTCGGAGTATATTTGCATATTTGATTTTTTTTCCTATAAGGTAACCAAGGAGCAAGCTTTGAGCACAGGCTTGGATTGGATCTATATGCAAATTTTCTATTCGGTGGGAAAGAAAATAAGAGAAGAAAATGTCAAATTTGAAGCACTGATAGTTTTCTACAAGCTAATAATTTCAGTAGTAGTGAATGTGATTTGGTCTTCTTTTTCTCTTAAGATTCTTCACAGAAGAAGAGAGAAAATTTTGCTCGGATCAAAGAAGAGGGAAGAGGCGATTGATATGAATTACTTATACACCCCTTTTATACCTTTTTATTGAAATAACATACTTCTAAGGGTATTTTTGTCCAAATTAGTTGGGAAACAATACTAATTTGTGCCTTGAGGTAAGTTAGAATTCCAATATATATATATATATATATATATATATATATATATATATATATATTGGGTTATGTTTCCATCTTGAACTTTTTTATCTTTAATTTGAGAAAATGATGCAACATCAACCTTCTATGTATGTGTAGATCCCACAATATGATAGGAACAAATAGAATCTGATAACCTTTTTCACTTTCACATTATTCTAATCTCAACTTAACATGGTATCAAAGCTTATGATTGCTTGGGATCCTAAATAAATCCTTAAAAATAAAAAAATAAAAAATAAACAGGAAAAAAGGAAAAAATAATATAAAGAGTCTTATTCTTTCTCTGCCTTCCTCAAACATTGAAACCCTATATTCTTTCTATCTTCACTAAACCATTGTCACCGACTTCCATTTTTTGGTGCGCCCCTCTAGCCTTCTTCTTCGACAACTGCCGTCGTCTTCTCTCTAGTTAAGCACGACTTCCATCGTCATCGTCTTCTTTCTTGTCAAGTGCGACTTTCGTCGCAATATTCTCCCATCAGGTGCTACTTTCGCTTTGAAGTTCTTCAGTCCAACACGACCTCAGTTGCGGGCTCCTGTCAAGTCTGGCATCCTTAATCTTCGTCTTTGGCAAATTCTGTTCCTATATCTGACAACATTTTCTGATTCTATTTTCTCTAGTCAACCTTCTCTAGCAAGTTCTTGCGGCTGATCCATGTCTATGCATGTGGATTTTCTACCTTACCCCATAACCTAGTAGACTCGAATATGTGAACCGACTTGGATCCATCAGTAAGTAAAAAAAACATTATGTTGCTATTTTTTGTCTCTTTCTTATTCTCTTTATCTTTTGCTCTAGTTTCATCCTAAGTATCATTTTTATGGCTTGTTTGTGGAGGCATTCCCTTAGTCTCAATTCATTTGTGGTATGTGTGCGATGGTTGTTAATTATTTTTGCTATGGATTTGAAGCTTGTCACGAGTGTGCCTCCCCATTTGTCTCATACAATTATTACTTGGAAACTCAACAGTAGTAATTATTTTCAATGATCCAAGGCAGTACATAAGTGTATAACTAGTCAGGGTAAGCACAAGCTTCTTACTGATGGTTCGTCCAAGGATCCGAAATTGGTTGATTCGTGGGAACTAGAGGATTCTCAAATTCTTGGTTTGATATGGAATTTGATGGAACCTAAGATTGTTGATATATGTATGCACCTTGATACATGTAAGGAGGTTTGTGAGTATGTTCGTCTATTGTACTCTAGTAACCTAATAGGATGTATTATATGAATGTTCAGTTCTTTCATGGATAGCAGGGTGATTGGGATATTACGGAACACTTTGATGATATGATAAGGATCTCTTTAGAGTTGCATGTCGTAATGCTTTTTTCTACTAATGTTCAAGCAATGCAGAAAAGATAAGAGCAAATAGAGGTTTTCACGTTCCTTATTGGTTTAAAGCTTAAGTATGAGCATGTTAGATCACAAATTCTTAGTGGGCTTGAAATTCCTTTATGGTCAGATTTTTATTCTTGTGTGTTGCATACTACTTCTCAAAATGTCGTGTCTTAGAGTAATGATAGAGAATCTGTGATTGAGAAATCTAGCTTGATCACCAGACTTGGTAAGGTGGTCAAGTTGATGTCAGTGGTGGTAGAGGAAGTGGTTCACATGATATGAGTGGTTGTGTTGGTGTGAGTAATCTTGGTGGCAGAGGGGGACATGGTGGTCATGGTTCATCCCGTAATATATGTACACATTGTCACCATTATGGGCATACTTGGAAAATACGTTGAGACATGGTTGGTAGATTTCCTTAAGTTGCTAATGTTGTGACTTATGATTCTGTTGATGGTACTCCTACCTCAAATCCTGTGGCCAAGACTTCTATGACTATATCTAGAAATGAGTATGATGAGTTACTTCAAAATAAGACAATTCATCAGGCATATTCCTTGATTGTTATTCTAGTCCAGAAAGGTAAACCAATTGCTTGTCTCTTATCTAATAACTCTTCATCTAAACCTTAGGTTCTCGACTCCACAGCCACTTACAATTTGTCAGGTATCGATGATGTCTTTTCTAATTTTTATCAATCATCATCACTACCTACTATTACCCTTGTTGATGGCTCTAAAACCATTGCTAGTGGCATAGGCACTGTGCACCCTAATTCTTTTATGTCTTTATCATCTCTAAATTATCTTCCTTTCTCTCATTATAATTTGATATTTGTTAGTTAGCTTACTAAACATCTTAATAGTTTTGTTACCTTTTTTTCCTAATTCTATTTTTATTCAATATTTGAATACAAGGAAGATGATTAGTGAAGGGTATGAATCAAATGGTCTTTATCACTTTGATCCTACTCCATCACCAATTTTATGCCTAGTTGTTGTGTCTCCTTTTTCAAATTCATTTTTGTCTTGGTCATTTGCCCTTGGAGAATCTTAATAAGCTAGTTTCTGCTTTGAGTCATGTTAAGTCTTTAGAGTGTGAATCGTGTCAGCTGGGAAAGCATCATCATGTGTCATTTGTTTCTCAATAAACATATGTTTGGACCGTTTATGTTAGTGCATTCTGATATTTGGGATCTGAGTCATGTGGCATTCAATATTTTTTACTTTTGTAGATGATTATTTTAAGTTCATTTAAATTTATTTAATAAAATATTGTTGTTAGTTGTTTTCTATTTTTGTGCCTTCTGTGCTAAAACAAAAACACAATTTTGACTTATCTGTTAAAATTCTTTTTAGTGAAAAAATTCGTGAGTATTTTTTTATCCTTTTATAACTTTCATAACTAACTCTAGCATTATTCATTAGTCATTTTGCTCTCATACCTCCCAGCAAAATAGAGTCATGGATAAAAAAAAGTAATATTTAGATATTTCTCAAATCCTTTTATCTCACACGCATGTTCCAAAGTGTTTTGAGTGAGCTTACTAATTGTTAATTAATCATAACTCATCCCTTGTCCTTGATGATAAATCCCCTCACTCCATGTTATTTCTTCAAGATGCTCCATTCCAGTTACCTTTTCATATCTTTGTGTCAGTTTGTTTTATTCATCAATGCAATTCAAGTGTTGACAAACTCGATCCCTACTCAATTAAGTGTCTTTTTTTTGGTTATTTTCATACACATAAAGGTTATCGGTGTTATAGTCCTTCATTAAAACGATACTTTGTTTATACTGATATTACATTCATTGAGTTTACAACCTTTTATTTTGAGTTTCACTCTCTCTCTGATCTAGCTGATTCTTTTACTTTTTCATTGACCAGTCCCATGCCTCTTTCCCAATCGGACCCTTTTGTGTTTGTTCTTTCGTTGCAAGTTTATACCTGTCATTCATGACCTGATTGCCCTCTTTCATCTCTACTATTTCATCAATATCTCCCTTATTAAGATATATGAATCTACTTCTATCTTCCTCCACTAAGAATGATCTCCTTATTGCTCTTCGTAAGAGTAAGCAATTATGTACTACTCATCCTTTTGCTAATATTGTGTCTTATAATCATTTATCTCCTTCATACTTTTCATTTGTTACCTCATTATAGCTATCTTTCTCCCTAAGATTATTGAAGAAGTTTTGTCTCATTCTGGGTAGAAAGCAAACATGGAAGAAAAGATGATACATAGGACTTGGTTCATCTTCCATTTGGGAAATCTGTTAATGGATATCATTGGGTCTATACTGTGAAGATTCATCCTGATGGTACTGTTTATAGGTTGAAATCTCTTCTAGTTACGAAAAGGTATCACAGCCTTATGGTATTGACTACTATGAGATGTTTTCTCTTATAGCTAAGATTATATTGTTCTTTATCTCTTTAGCTGGCACGTTTAGTTGGTCTTTACATCAATTTGATATAAAGAATGCCTTTCTGCATAGTGATCTACAAAAGGAGGTTACATAGAGCAATCTTCATGGTTTGTTTCTCAAGGTGAGTTTTAGTTAGTATGTCAGTTGAAAAAAGTCTCTATATAGCTTGAAACAGTCCCTTATAGCATGGTTTGGTAGGTTTAGTGAGGTGGTAATTACTAACTTTAGTCTCAAAAGATGTGGCGTAGATCATTTTTTATTTTATAGACATAGTGAGGCCGATAAAATTACATTGATTATGTATGTGGATGATATTGTGATCACAGAAGATGAGAAAGAGGGAGTTATAGCATCGAAATAGTTTTTACACACCAAGTTGCAGACAGGATCTAGGGTAATTGAGATACTTTCTGGGTATTGAAGTTGCTATATCTCATCATGGTGTGTCTTTGTCTCAACGTAAATATGTTCTTGAGTTGTTGAGTGATATAAAGATGTTGGGGTGTAAGCCTACAGATAATCTTATGGATTTTAACACAAAACTCGTGGTTAATCAGGGTGAGTTGTTTCCTGATCCTAGACTATATAGATGGTTGGTTGGAAAATTTAATCATTTGATTGTAACTAAACTAGACATCTCATTTGCAACAAATGTGGTTAGTCAATTTCTAGATGTCATATGGATTAGTAAATAGGATGTTGTTTTTCGTATTTTGGATATATTAAGAGTTCCCTTGGTCGTAGTTTACTTTATCAAAACCATGTTCATACTTAGGTCAAGGGTTATACTGATGCAAATTCGACGAGCTCTCAATCAGTTATGAGATCCACTACTAGATATTGTGTGTTTGTTGGGAGTAATCTGGTGTCATAGAAAAGTAAGAAACAAATTATGGTTGTTAGATCTAGTGTCGATTCTGAATACAAAAGGATGGCTACGCTACCTGTGAGTTTGTTTGGCTAAGATAATTATTAGTAAAAGTTGGGTTTGAGTAGTCACATGTTTGGCTAATTATTATTATCATTATAATCAGGATGAACAATGTTTTTAGCATCAATTTTCTTCATATTTCTTCATTCTTTTTGGATTTTTGAGTTTTGAAATATCTCACAATTGAATCAAACTTTCTTACACATTAAACACACAAGTTAAACACTTCAAAAGTGTTTTGTTATCATCAAAATTAATCTAATCATTTTCTTGATTAAACCATTTTTTATGATGACAAAACATATTACAAATTTAAGCATAATGTGTGTAAGATATATGAAGAATTATATTACAAATTCTCAAATAATTTTATATGTCAACATAAATTATTCTTAAGTTCAATTAGAGCATGTTAAGTATTGAGCCCAAAGAATTTAACATTTGCATTTAATAAAATCACGTAGAGATTTTATATCTTCAATTAATTAAGGATATAATAAAATGCAATGCAAATTTAATTAGCTCCTAAAAAATTGAAATGCTTACAAAGTGTATCTTAGGATTTAAATCTATAATTTAGCTATTTTGTCTTTGAAGTTGCATTTCAATTATTCTCCTTGAATTTGATCTTTTGGAGAGCTTCATGACTTTTGAGATCATCAACTTTGATTTACCAATTTATACAATCTTAATCTCCTTTGATGTATAAGCACTATTAACAATCCGTATCATTTAAATAATATTCATTAGTGCTTAATTAAGATTTTTGTCACTATTAAAATCATTCATGGTCAACAGACATTTGGTCAACATTAATTGAGCTTTTATGACTAGACAGTCTTGCGTTTAATTTCCTCACTTTTAAAATTCGATTAATTTTGAAAATTATTATGAATGAGATTTTAATTTATTTCCTCTTATTTTGAAAATTATTATGAATGAGATTTTCTTCACTGCATTTTGCTACTGTTTGTTTATGTGAGTGAGAGTGATTTACTGGGCCTGGCACATTCTTATATGTAATACCTTCATTTGTATTGGGTTTAGTCCATTAATTTAGCTCTCTCGTGCCTAATAAACTTGATTTAAATTATAGTATCAAAGATTGTCTTAACTTAGTTACATAGATCTAAGCCGATAGCTTTGTCACGTAGACTACCTAAATGGTTAGTTTAGTATTTAATTAAAGGGTAACACTTAGTGGCCTTCTTTTGAAAGTGTTCATTTAACTTTAAAAAATAATTGATTGTTAGTTTATATTGAATTGAATAAAAATTTATATAAAAAATAGTTATTTTTTAAAATTAAATTTAAAACTAATGTCTAGAGTTCTTCTTTAATTAGCAAAGCTTTACCAATAACAAAAAACTATTAAATTTTAAAAAATTTGATGAATTAAATAAAAAAAATCTTAATAACATTAACTAAATATATTTCATAAATACATTAAACTCTAATGTTTTAACAAGTTATTTTTAAATTTATAAACTTTGCATAGTTTTGGTTTTAAAAGATTTAATGTTTGTTCATAGGATGAATAATATCAAGTATAATGACCCGACCTCCTACTTGACACAATATTGTTTGCTTTGGCACACCAAGCCTCATGGCTTTGAGGTGAAATCGCTTATAAACAACCTATCACATTATCTTTAGCCAATGTGGGATACTAAGATTTGATCCATCTTTAGAGCATCATAACCTCCCCTTATTTGGACACAATGTCTTCGCTGTGTGGTCTCACACTCGATAACCTACCGATTAAACTCGTTCTGATACCACTATAACGATCCGACCTTCCTCTTGGCATATTATTGTTCGTTACACCAGGCCTCACGACTTTAAAACGCGTTGCGCAAGTGGAAGTGATAATCACTCATAAACAGCTCAGTCATTCCTTCACTAACCGATGTGAGATACCAAAATTTGATCTCCATCTTAAGATGTCACATCAAATAAGCTCTAGACACAAGCTTTATTTTCTATATTCTTTGATAGATTGGGATTTAGTATCGTTATTTTTGTTATAAAATTTAACTTGTAAATATTATAAAATAAAATATTTATAATATATTAAATTTTATTACTACAATATTTTAGCATGCATTTAAATATTAACAATCACACGAAAATTTTAAATCATTTATATATATATTTTTAATGTATTATATATATATATATATATATATATATATATATATTTCTTACCAAAGAATAAGAAATATTTATTTATTTGAATCATAATTTTTTACGATAGTGTTGATATCGCCAAGATCTTTGGTGTTGATGTGGCGCTGATACTGACGTGTCGCTGGTGCTGACGTGTTGTTGGTGCTGACGTGGTGTTGACACCTGACGCCCTAGGGTTGATTTCTCGGGGTCTACACAAGTAACAGATGTGAACTAAGGCCCTCGGAATGAGGGGAGGGGGAGACCTCCGAGGGCGCTCCGACGCTCTAGTTAGGCCGAGGCCAGGGATTAATAAATAAGTGTAGATTGTGAGAAAACGAAAAGTGTCCCCTGGACTTACTTACCTTAGGATATTTATAGTCTCCCAAGCGGAGATTGCTCACGTAGGGAAAGGGATGGCCCTACCCCTGCGATCCTGGGCTTTAGAGAGAGATTTTAATCGCGTGCTTAGTGAGTAGTGTGTGCCAGAGGGTCGAATGTTTCAGAGGGGGTTAGGCCCATTAATCATGCTTTGACATGGCGGTTGTGTGACTGGCTTGCTCTACGTGCACCCTGTCATGTCACAGAGAGTGGACAAGTGTCATCACCCCTTTGGTGAAGCCAGACCCTACATGTTGACATCCTATTGGATGGAGGTTTTGTGGGCTCCATCACAGGCCCCCCACTTCCTCAAGCATGCGTGCCTCGAAGAAGTAATATGTGATGTTCATGTCGTGACTGAGCATTTATACTTGAGATTTTTTAAGAAACCGACAGTTTTTGGCCTTGGACAGGAAGGTCATGGAATGAGTGTACCCCCTGGCTTTTGGAAAATTTGGGCCGAACATTTCAAATGCTTGGTTTTGGAAAATCTGGGTTAAGCATTTTAAGAAGTGGTCAAACGCTCGGCCTTTGGGAATTCTAGGCCGAGCATATGACAAGCAGCTCATACGCTCGGACTTGAAGGTTTTTGGCCGAGCGTATAACAAGTAGATCATATGCTCAGACTTGGGGATTGTTGGCTGAGCGTATGACAAGGAGCTCATATGCTCGGACTTGGAGATTCTTAGCTGAGTGTATGACAAGTAGCTCATACACTTGGATTTGGAGATTCTTGGCCGAGTGTATGACAAACAACTCATATGCTTGGACTTGGAGATTCTTGGCTTAGCGTATAACAAGTAGTTCATACACTCAGACTTGGAGATTCTTGGTCGAGCGTATGACAATCAGCTCATACACTCGGACTTGAAGATTCTTGGCCAAGCATATGAGCTGCTCCTATGCTCGGACTTGAAGATTCTTGGCCGAGCGTATGACAAGCAGCTCATACGCTTGAACTTAGAGATTCTTGGTCGAGCGTATAAGAAGCAGCTCATACGCTCGGACTTGGATATTCTTAGTTGAGCGTATGACAAGCAGTTCATACGCTCGGACTTTAAGATTCTTAGTTGAATGTATGACAAACAGCTCATACACTCGAACTTGGAGATTCTTGGCAGCTTTGGGCCCCTTTTCATTTGTGGACTTTTTTACTTTGGGCCAATGGGCTCCTTAGGCCCATGGGTTCTTCTTTTTCTGGAAGATCCAAGAGCTTCTCTTTTCTTAGCCCATGGGTTTTTTCAATGTGCATTAATTTGATATGGAGGCTGCTTTTTAACCGTGCACGGGGTACGAAAAGGGTCGCACTTTAATGACATCTTGCCCTTGGGGAGAGTGAATGACGCTTGGGTGACATCAAAGGTCACATCTTTTCAGTTGAAGGGTAAGTTAATGTTCCTCGTTCTTATTGCTGTGACTCCTTATATAAGGGGTATCTTCATCTCTTCTCTTCACTTGCATTCTTAAGCAAAAGAAATCTTGAGAGTACTCAGAGTTTGAGAGAAACATTGAGAACACTCGGTTTAGTGAGAGATCCTCGTAGTACACAACCTGTGCCTCCTTTTGGTGAGTAGTTTTTTCTTCTACACACAATGTCTGAGCATAGTGATAGTGAAGTTAGCAGAGATTTTTCAAGGGAGCTGGAAGAGGCTATGGGTATTTCCTCTAGTGAGGACGTCTCTTCCTTGGAGATTGTTCCTCGATAGGGTACCCTCGCTCTGGTACCTTTTCTCTATGAGGGAGATGATGTAAAAGAGGATGGGAAGGGAGAGGGAACTTCTGGTGATTAGGCTAAGATGGACCACGGTTCATATCAGGGAGGAAGTATTGGCGACAGAGAGGGAGGAATGGATGTTTGGACACAATTTCATTTCGAGTGTGGTGGGGAAGACTGAACTTCCATGGATGAGAATGGCATATAGGATCTCCATGGAGTATGCTCTGCGGGCATCAGAGGGTGGAGAGAGGGCTTGCTCTGCGGGCATCAGAGGGTGGAGAGAGGGCTTGCGATGCCCTTCCAAGTCGCGTGCCTTATGAGCTGTGTGTTTACGAACAACACATAAAGGTCGGGCTCCAGTTCCCTCTCCATCCGTTTTTCTGCTTGGTGCTCAGATACTTCGGTATCGCACTGAGCCAACTGGTGCCCAATTCAGTGCGGTTAATCCCAGCTTTCATAGCCGTGTGCCAGGAAGTGGGCGGGGTCATGAACCTCAATGTATTCAAAGCCTATTTCTATATAGCCAAGCTCGGGCAGACTGGCTGGGTGGTGGTGAGCTCGAGGGCTAGGAAGAGCGTTTTGAATTAGAAGCTATCCTCCATAAAGAAGTGGAAAGGATCATTTTTCTTCATCAGGAGCGCTGAAAGCTTCAACATCCCCCTCAGCTGGAGTCTGGATCGTGCTGGCAAATGTAAGAAGTCGTACCTTCTGCACTGAGAGCAAGAGATGTTGAATTCAATGCTTGCCGCACCTCTGGATGTCAAGGTCCTATGGGATAACGAGGAGCTTCACAGGCGCGACCTCGGCCCTCTTAGCCTCCCAGCTAACCTAGAGCATGGTAAGCATTTAGTTTAATTTGTTGTGCACTTTTTCCAAGTTACTAACGTTCATCCTTTGTGTAGAAATGAAGATGGCTGTGCAAGCTCGGGAGAGGGCCAAGCGTATGGCCAGAGAGAGGAAACGGGCCACGAAAAGGAATAGCTCGACCCTAGAGTAGTATAAGAAGAAGGCTTGGGCTTCAACCCCGGTGCTTATTACAGCAGAGAGCCCTCTGAGGCCTCCCATTCCAGAGGGGTGGGCAACTCTTACTGCGTCCATTCCTCTCAGGGACCGTCCTCTTCTTAGGAGAGGTCCGAAGCAGCTACTACTTTTATGTCCCGGTGGGCACTGAAGGTTAACGACTCGGTGTTCGCGTATCCGAGAGTCATCCGAGAGCACCTCGTCATGAGGATCCTTCCCCGTGACATGGTAGAACTCTCGAGGAAGCCTTTCGAAGGGCTATGCTCAACCATAGAGGCCATGGCCTCTCAGGTATGATTCTCCCTCCTTCAGTCTCTTAGTTTTATAAATTTCCCAAGTTTTTTTATAACGCTTCTCATTGCTTATTTCAAACCAGGGACCTTGTTTGTGTCCTTGCTTGTTGCTGCGCGGATATGGTCGAGCGCTTGGGGAAGGCCGAACAGAAGCTGAAAGAGACCCGGGATCTTGTACGGGCGCTGTCCTCTTCTTTGGAGGCAGTTGAGAGGGCCAAAGAGGACGTCGTCATGGAGAGAGATCACTGATGTCGAACTGATGATGCTTTGAGGACAGAGAGGGACCTGGCCAGGGCTGAGATGGAAAAGATCTGATCTAAGGCCGTGGAGGAGAAGGAGGTGTTATTAGAGGAGGTCAGAGGCCAATTCTTCGAAGGCTTCAATGAGTCCAATAGGAAGGCTGAGGCCCTCTTCCCAGGGGCTGACTTCTCTGGTCTTGAGCTGGAGTCCTCTTCTGAGGAAAGTGTTGCTGCTGTTGGTGAGGATGCCAAGGATACTACTGCCGTTGAGCCACAAAAGGCCCCCGAGGACGAGATTCCTCGGGAGGATTAGGGTAGTGGCCCTTTTTTGTGTTTTTGGGATGTTGGTAGAGCCCCTTTATTTTTGTAATCGAAAACTTTGTTGAATGAAATCAACATTTAAGTTTCTCATTTTTTCTTGTTAAATTTCCTGTTACTGATAAAATTTATGAAGATTTTCCGAACCATATGTCATGAAGAATAGGGTTTCCCCTGTTGGAGTACGAACAATTGTTCGATAGGCCCAGAAAAGATTGGAGAGTTGGTCGGCCCATTGCTTATCCACTTCGTCGTGTCTCTTCTTGATACCTTGGAGGAGTGTTCTATTCATTACTTCGGCTTGGCCGTTAGCTTGCTGATATCTGACGGACGAGAATCGATGTCCGATGCAGAGGTCTTCACAGAATTTTGTAAACTAGGAGCTATCAAATTTCTTTTCGTTGTCAGTGACTAACACCAGAGGTATTCTGAATCGACACACGATCAATTTCCAAACAAAGTTTTATGTTTGATGATCCATGATGCTGGCCAGTGGCTCTGCTTTGACCCACTTGGTGAAGTAATCAATAGCCATAATAAGATGTTTTTTCTACCCAGAGGTCGTGGTGAATGAGCCTAGTATGTCCATTCCCCACATGGTGAATGGGAGAGGACTGGTGATCGAGGTGAGGGAGTTGGCTGGTCGATGAGGCACGGATGAGCACTTTTGGTAGCTTTTATATTTTCTGACCAAATTTGTCACATCATCTCTTATTTTGGGCCAGTAATACCCTTGCCAAAGAACTTTGAAGGCTAAGGCTAAGGCCCCTAAGTGATTTCCATATACGCCCTCGTGGACTTCTCGGAGAGCATAATCGGCTTCGACCGGGTTAAGACACCTCAAGTAGGGCATAGTCAGAGCCTTTTTATGTAGCTGCCCATCTATGACCGTGTATTGGGAGACGTGGGAGATTAACTTCCTTGCTTCGTTATTCTACTCGGGGATTTCTCTATTTCTCAGATATCAGAGGTTCGGGTCTATCCATGTTTCTCCCTCTATTATTTGTAAAACTAGAGCTTCATCTATGCTTAGGACGGAGAGAGTATCTAGGTAGACTGCTTGAGTTGGCTTGAGGTGCCGAGACTAAGCCAGGCGGGCGAAGGCATCCGCTTTGGAGTTTTTTGCTCGTGGGATCTGAGTTATTTGGAATGTCTTAAATTTTACAGCGAGCTCTCTTGCCTTTTCGAGGTACTAGGAGAGCTTCTCCCCCTTGACCTCGAATTCCCCCGTTACTTGGCTTACTACTAGCTGTGAATCACTGTATACGTCTATGATTTCGACGGTCAAGGCTTTCACCAATCTCAGGTTGGCCAGTAGGGCTTCGTACTCTGCCTTGTTGTTGGAGGTCTTGAATTCAAATTATAAGGCATACTTGACCATGAAGCCATCTGGGCTATAGAGGATGAGTCCTGCTCCACTTCTTGTGGTATTCGAAGACCCATCTACGTGGAGGGACCACTTTGGAGGCGATTCGATAGATGTTGACCTTGTTTCCTGGCTTGGATCCATCGTCGAGAGGGTTGTCTCAACGATGAAGTCGACCAAGACCTGACCTTTGATTGCCTTTCGGGGGCAGTACTAGATATCAAACTCTCCTAGATCTACTGACCACTTTACCATTCTCCCAGAAACACTTGGGGTGTGCAGGACTTGTCTTAAGGGCTGATCGATTAGGAGAACGATAGTATATGCCTAAAAATACGGTTGCAGTTTCCTTGCTGCCACTATGAGGGTGAGAACTACTTTCTTTATGGGTAGATATCTCACCTCGGCTTCTTAGAGGGTCTTGTTGACGTAATAGATAGGCTTTTGAATGCCTTTATCTTCTTGGATTATGACAGAAGCTACAATATTTTGTTCAGCCGACAGATACAGGAACAATTCCTCACATGGAGGTGGCCTGGTTAAGAGGAAGGCGAGCTCAGGTACTTCTTTAGCTCCTCAAATGCTTTTTGATAATCCTCTGTCTAGGCAAAATTCTGGGCCTTTTTTATGGCCTCGAAGAAAGGAAGATATCTTTCTTCGGATTTGGACATGAAATGATTCAGAGTGGCTAGCTGTTCGATGAGTCGCTATACTTCCTTTACGGTCTTGGGAGGGGTCATATCAAGTATAGTTTTTATCTTATTTGAATTAGCCTCTATTCCTCTTTGAGTGACCATGAATCCCAGGAACTTCCCCCCTATCACTCCGAATGCACACTTCGCTGGATTCAATCTCATCTTATGCTTGTGTAGTACCCCAAACGCCTTTTCTAAGTTAGAGCCATGGTTTCGAGCTTCCGTACTTTTAATTAACATATCGTCCACATAAACCTCTATGTTTCGCCCGACTTACTATTTGAAGATTTTGTTGACCAATCTCTAATAGGTCGCGTCGGCCTTTTTGAGCCCGAAGGGCATGACCTTGTAGCAATACAACCCCTGGTCAATGAAAAAGGCAGTCTTGTCCTAATTGGGCCCATACATAAAGATTTGGTTATAGCCGAAATATGCGTCCATAAAAGATAGGAGTTCATGCCCCGAAGTAGCATCCACTAGCTGATCGACCTAAATGAGGAAAAAGTTGTCCCTAGAACATGCTTTATTTAGATTAGTGAAGTCGATGCAGACTCACCCCTTACCGCTGGCTTTTCAGACCATTACCATGTTGGATACCCACTAGGGGTACTTTGCTTCTCGGACGAAATCGGCTTCAAGCAACTTATCTACTTTGGACTTGATGGTGACCTGGCATTTCGAGGCCAAAGTTCTCTTTTTTTGAATGACTGGCTTGTGTTTCGGATCTACATTCAGACGGTGCTCGATAGTTCTGGGGTTGATCCCAAGCATGTCTGACGTAGCCCAGGCAAACAGGTCTTGGTTCTTCTTGAGGAGGGAGAGAAGCTCCTCCTTGTGGCTTTTGGAGAGACTTGATCCTAGCTGGATAGTTTGGGAGGGGTCCTCTCCGAGGGGAACCGAAGTTAGCTCTTCTACGGGCTGTCCCCTTGGAGTCTTCATCTCATCTTTAAGGTCTTCCACCTCAAGGGGCAGGGCTTCGATATTCTTCCCTTCCTTAATGGTATTCAGATAGCAGGATTGAAAAGTTTGATGATCTACTCTGACCACCCCTACCCCCTCTGACCACCCCTACCCCCTCACTGGTGGGAAATTTGACCTTTAGATGATAAGTGGAGACAACAACCTTCAACTTGTTTAGGGTAGGCCGGCCGATGATTATGTTGTAAGATGATGGTTACTTGACTACCAGGAAGGTGGTTTGCATAGTAGCTGTTTGTGGTGCTGTTCCTGTGGTAACGGGGAGGACTATGCTCCCTTCTATGAACACTGGAGATCCACTGAAACCATAAAAGGGCACTGGGGTCAGCTTTAGGTGTTTATCTTTCAGTTCCATGCACTGGAATGCATCATAGAACAGGATATCTGCCGAGCTCCCATTGTCAACTAGGATACGCCTCACTTCATGTTTGGCCACCAAGAGAGAGACCACTACTGCATCATCATAAGGAGTCTGTACTCCTTCCAAGTCGTCTTCCGTAAAATAAATCACTAGATCTGACTTCCTTCACTTGTGGGGGCTGTTGATAGAGGCCATGTTTTTGGCATACGCTTTGCTGCTTCATCTCGAACCTCCCTGAGCCGTTGGGCCTCCGTAGATTGTTTTGATTACTCTAATAGTAGTCGCCACTTCCTGGTTCCTCTGATTGGCCCCTCATGCTCAGGCCTGAGGTCATTACAAGGGTCCTATCATTCTTGTTGTGGAGGACGGGGGCCTCCTGAGTATTCTCTTGGTTGAGCGAGCATCTCTTTCTCCCTAGTTTTGTAAACTCTTTCAGGTGCCCCCGGTTGATGAGGGCCTCGATCTGTTCTTTTAAGCTATGACACTCCTCAGTATTGTGGCCATAGTTTCTATGGAATCGGCACCACTTTCTCTGGTCCCCACCAAGGTGCGGTGTCTTGGGTGGCCACTGGAGGACTGACCTATCTTGAAGTTGTATCAGAACGTTGGTCCTAGATGCATTGAGAGGGGTAAAACCGTCGAGCTGGGGGTAGGGTTTATACCTGCTTTCTTGGTGAGGTCTTTTGACCACTTATCTTTGAGAGTCGAGGTCTTTTCTCTTCTTATATGTTTCTCTTTCTTTCTCTCTCTCTCTCTCTCTCCTAAATGCTTGGTCATCTTCTGCCAGTATATACTTTTCAGCTCAAGCCAAAACCTCATTCATGTCTTAAAGCAGCACCGAGTGAGCTTGGAGCTGAAGATCCCGAACCTCAGCCCATTTTTAAATGCCAGCATTTGGACATTCAAGTCGAGGTCAGATATTTCCCACGCAACTGTATTGAAGCTAGCAATATAGGCTCGAAGCCTCTCTCCTCGATGCTGGACAATATTGAATAGGCTCTCTAAGGTCTTCTTCGACCCCTTGACGCTGAGGAAATGTGCCGCAAATAAGTAACTGAGCTCTCTAAAGTTGCCAATGCTTATTGGCTTTAGATGCGAATACCACGTACCTACGGTCTTCTCAAGAGTCAGGGGAAAGGCGAGACACATGATGGGGTCAGAATGCCGATACAGCATCATAGTTGTCTTGTTATGTTGCAAATGGTCTATAGGGTCTGTCAAACCATCATACATCTTGACTTGCAGCATTCTTAAGTTAGGAAGGAGTGGGGTCTCGATGATACTATAGCTCTATGCCTGAGGGCCCCGTCTATTTTTTCCTCTATCTCCTCGAATCATCTGTCCAGGTTGAAGTTGCTCTTGCAGGAGGAGCTTTCTTTGGACTGACCTCAACGCAGTGAGGGTTCGGCTATGGACTGGTTGTAGGTTGGATCTTCGCTATAAGAAGATTTTGCTTGCTCGGGAGCTTGGTGCAGAGAAAAAGAGAGTTGTCGTCCTCTACCTCGGACTTGGGTCACCAAGTCGGCTATCATTCGGGAGAGCTCTTCGAATTGAGCCTAAGTCACAGGGGCAATCTGGGGATGTGTGACCGCTCCCTTGTAGTCGGGGGAGTCGGTCCTGGAGAGACGGGGACGCTATTCTCTATCGGAGGGCCGTCTGCTTGATCCAGGGGTTGTACGCTCGGGGATCACGGGGAATTTGGCCTAGATCGTTGACTCTGGGCGCTGTCTCGAATGGGGGCAGAGCACACTATTAGGGCTCCTTGACCAGCCTTTTTTATGGTGTTTCTTGGTGGCATTGCAACAGGTGAGTTCTCTAGATTTCTTCACTTCTACTGTTCAGCAAAAGATTGTTGATTCCCACGGACGACGCCAATCTATTGATACTACTAAGATTGTTGGTGCTAATGTGGCACTGATACTGATGTGTCGCTGGTGCTGATGTGGCGTTGACGCTCGGTGCCCTGGGGTTGATTTCTCGGGGTCTGCACAAGTAACAGAGATGAACTAAGGAACCCTCAGAAGGAGGGGAGGGGGAGACCTCTGAGTGCGCTTCGACGCTCTAGTTAGGCCGAGGCCAAGGATTAATAAATTAGTGTAGATTGTCAGAAAATGAAAAGTGTCCCCTGGACTTACTTACCTTAGGATATTTATAGTCTCCTGAGCGGAGATTGCTCACGTGGGGAGAGGGATGGCCCTGCCCATGCGATCCTAAGCTTTAGAGAGAGATCTTGATCGCGTGCTTAGTGATTAGCGTGTGTCAGAGGGTCGCGTGTTTCAAAGGGGGTTAGGCCCACTAATCACGCTTTGACGTGGCGGTTGCATGACCGGCTTTCTCCACGTGCGCCCTGTCATGCCGCAGAGGGTGGACAAGTGTCATCACCCTTTTGGTGAAACCAGACCCTACATGTTGACGTCCTATTGGATGGAGGTTTTGTGGGCTCCATCAGATAGTAATATTTCTTACCAAAGTCTAATTATTCTCATGTTTCACTATTTTAGCAAGAACCAACTAACCAAGCTAGTTTTCGGGCTTGGTCATGGCTATCTGGTTTTCTCCCTCGCTGTCTCTCAACCATAGAAGAATAGTAAGTGAAGCTATTGAAGCCACCTGCAAGTACCTTCAGGGCTAAGCTTTAGCTCTTCGTTACATGAATTAGTTTTGTTATAGTCATGGAGAAAATGATCAAGCAACAACTCTTGTCATGGGCTGCAAGCTTAAGTAGCTAACCATGCAGCCTTAGGCTCGGAAACACCTCCTTGGAATGCCTAAGTCATGCTTCCTCTTGACTACTCAAGAGAACCACCCTCGAAGGTAGACCCACTCAACGAAAATAGCCAACACAAGAGAGAAAGAATATGAGATAAAACTAGAGAGCTTGCTATTGCTTGAATGAATGAATTACAAGTGAGGGGGATGTCCCTTTATATAGGGAGAGCTCCCTTACATCTATGGCTAACATCTTGCCAAGTGTCACAATCCTACGGTACTAAAAGTGTAGTATGATAGTACAGCTGTACTACAAGTGTAGTAGATAGTACAAATGATAAATGCTTAAATAGTCATATTTAAGCCCCTTAATTTACGTTTGTTAGGCTCTTTGTTTATCTATTTTAGTAGATTCTATTTCATTTTTTTTTTTGTGTTTTATGTTTTTTTCATAGGGCTTTGACAAAAAGATGACATTTTTGGAGCTCTGAGGAATAAAAAGTAAAGTTCTGCAATCTAGCAAGGTGCGCTCAAACGCACCTCCCTTGTGATCGAGCGCACAGGCACACGAGCGCACACTCAGAAGGCTTGAGCGCATACCTATACGATCAAGCGCACACACACCATAGGCGGCAGAGCCAGAATTGGAAAGAAGTCTCCGGATCTTAAATTGGAAATTAGAGTTTCGGGCCACCCTTAGGGCCATATATATAGCCTTGTAAAACACATAAAACATACTTTTGGATTAAGCTTGAAGTTGTAAGCTTTAGAAAGGAATTGACGACTCGTTTCCTCAGCATTCTTCAGGTTTTATTTTTTTGTTCTAGTTAGTTATGGTTATGATGTTTAGTTTACTTAACATGTGTAACTAACTTCCTAATAGGGCTTGATTGAAGCCCTGATTATGCTTTCCTATATATATAATCATTGATTGCCTTTGCAAGTAGCTATGTCATAATGCTTTAATTGATTAATGCCTATTTTTATTTAAATTCCTCATATGTGTGTGTCTCATTAACACATGCATATGGTATGGATCAGTTAGTTAGATCAATTTGGATGACCGAGTCCTAGGTCTAACAATAGTAACAAAAGAAATCCATGCCGGATTCTTGGATTAATCAACATGGAAAACTAGAAACGGACCAAGCCTTAGGTCCCGTGTGGTTGTCGATTTCCACAGCCCTTATGCTCTCTTAAGGAACAACTCAGTATACACCATGCTGAGTCCCTTAAGAGAGAAAAGAGTTAGAGTATACACCATGCGTAACTCGTTGCTTAGGGAGATCAATAACCTAAGGAATTGACCAAGCCCTTATGGTTGACAACCATTAGGTATTTATGATAGGGCTATAGCATTAGTACTTTACTTAATAGGAAAGTATGATTAGTGGTGGATATCAAAGCCCTATGTTCATATTATTATTATTAATTCACACTCTTCATCTATTTCTATATTTTTATATTGAGAAACTAATTATAAATCGAAATTCACCAATCCCTGTGGAGATGATCTCGCACTTGCACACTATGCTACTATTGACCTTGTGCACTTGAAAATAAAATTGTACGATTATTTTCTTATTTATTTAGGTAGATAAACACACAACAAGTTTTTGACGCCGTTGTCGGGGATTGTGCTAAATTTCTCTCTAGAATTATTTTCGTTTAGTTAGTAATTTTTATTTATTTATATTTTCTATTTTATTTCTATCAAATTTTAAGTTTATGTTTTTACCTTTAATTTTTAATCCAAATCCTAATCTATTTTCTTTTTGTTTTCTATTTCAGGCACTCCAACAGAACCCTCTGCACCATTTGCGATCGAGTGCACCCCTCTGTGTGATTGAGCGCATTTGAGGTAGAGAGTTACCCGGGCAGCAGTGTTAAACTGCTGCACTAAAGCAATTATTGCCGATTCATGCACGGAGTTCGATCCAGACATCCAACGTTCTTTCCCCTCGATACCGAGCTTGAGCGAACTATCCGACAAAGGCTTAGAGACAACTCTGAAGAGGTAGAAGAAGAAAAATAGGAAGAAGCACCAATGGCGGAACAAATCGAAAATCAGCAACCACCTGAGCGAAGACCGACAAAGCAATCCTTCATCCCACGGAACCTCGATCAACCGTCTTGCATTGTTTATCAACCCAAGACAGAAGGCAACTACTACATATCTCCACAGATACTTAGTGCATTGAATCACTTTAAGGGTACACCTAATAAGGATCCACACTTGCACCTTCGAGAGTTCTTCGATCTCTGCAAATTCCAGCACATCCAAGGCTTAGACCAAGAAGGAATCAAGTTAATTTTTTTTCCCTTTTTCCTTAAAAGATAATGCTAAACTGTGGTACAATTCATTGCCTGCAGTTTCTATCCACACTTTGGAAGCGTTGGCTAGCAAATTCCTAAGGAAGTTTTTCCCAGCCTAAAAGACGAGACAAATGAGGAAGGAGATTCAGTCATTCCAACAAAAGGATGGAGACCTATTCTTTGAGGCATGGGGACACTTCAATGAGTTGCTACTTAAATGCCCTCATCACAACCTACCTCAGGATGAACTGATACAAGCTTTCTATGAAGGTTTAAGTGATTTTAATAAAATTATTATGGATTCAGGTTGTGGAGGAGTGCTGATGGAGAAAAGCAGCGAAGAAGCCATGGAGCTCTTCGAGACCTTAAGTGAACACACCCAGCTGTTCTCCTCTCGAGGTAGACATGTAACCAAGAGCAAAGGTATGTATGAGGTAAACCTAAATGGAGGATCTTCTACCCAGATAGCTACTGTGGAGAGGAAACTAGATCTAATAGTTAAAGCCGTGACTGCTCAAAATATATCACCTAATCCACCGGCTACACCACTCTAGGTATGTGCGATATGTTCTAAATTTGATCATAATACTGATACATATCCCTTGTATTCATCTGCAGACCATGAGCAAGCAAACTTTGTGGGACCAAACAACTATCCGCCAAAGAACAATCCTTATTCAAACACCTACAACTCTGGATGGCGGAATCACCCAAACTTTTCTTGGAGCAACAATCAGAACAATCCAGGGCAGCAAAGAAAATCCCAACCAGCAGCCCACTCTGTTCTCGAACCAAAGAAAAATGACTTAGAGAGTTTCATTAGGCAACTGGCAACTCAGCACCAACAGTTGGTATCTCAACATCAACAGTTGATGGCTTCACAAGATCAGTTCATGGCGGATGAAAGGCAATTTCGGATTGAGATGAGACAAACCACTACAAAACATGAATATACCATTCAAAGGCTAGAGGTACAAATGGGGCAGCTAGCTAAAGAACTGAGTGGCAGAAAGCAAGGTGAACCTCCGGCTCAAACACTACCTAACCCCGGGGGGGTACCAGCAACTAAAGGCTATCACAACCCTCAAAAATGGAAAGGTCATAAGAACCGATGAGTCTGCAAAAGCATCCTTAGAAAAACCATCAGCATCAAAGGAGAGTAAGATGGAGAAGGTGAATGCACCACCCTTCCCGCAAAGGTTAGTAAAACAAAAGAAAGAAAATAAAATGCTTGATATTTTTGAAACCTTGCGGAAAGTAGAAATAAACATTCCCTTTTTAGATGTAATTCAATAAATATCTGCTTATGCTAAATTTCTAAAAGATTGTTGCACTCATAAGAGGAAGTTTCAAGAGCATGAGACGGTAGCCTTAACTAAAGAGGTAAGTGTTGTGCTATTAAGAAAACTACCACCAAAATTGAAAGATCCGAGTAGTTTTACTATTCCCTGTAGGATAGGTGATCAGCTGTTTGAGTGGGCATTACTAGATTTGGGAGCGGGTGTTAATTTATTACCATACACTGTATTTGAAACCCTAGGTTTGGGGGAGCTACAACCGACTTCCATCACGTTGCAGTTGGCAGATAGAAGTATCAAAAGACCTAGAGGTATTCTTGAGGATGTCCTGGTTAAGGTAGGTGAGTTCATTTTACCTGCTGATTTCATCGTGTTAGATATGGAGGAATGCCCTATGCCATTACCCCTACTCATCATTTTAGGAAGACCTTTCATGAGAACTGCTGATACAAAGATTTGTGTGAAAAATGGTATAGTAAGTATGAAGATAAATGGTGATAAAATAGAGTTTAAAATATTTGATGCACTAAAATTACCTCAAGATGATTTGGAATGCTTTAATGTATGTATGATACACAGTTTTGTTGAGCAAGCTTTTCAGGTCCAGGACATCGATCCATTGGAGACCACTATTACCCATAGCTTTACGAAAATGGATATTGAGCGAGAACCTGAAGATGTTACTGATGACATCATCAAAACTGTGCACCTTCTTGAGGTTTCTCCTAAACAATCAAGTAAGTATGCCCTTCCATTTGAATCTCTCATACCTACTGATACCACTCTTCTTCCCTCTATTATCCAGGCACTGACCTTGGAATTGAAGTAGCTGCCAAAACATTTAACTTATGCCTATTTGGGAGAGAAGAAGACGTTATATGTGATTGTGGCTGCTAATTTGAGTATTAGAGAAGAAAAGAAATTATTGAGAGTTCTTATGGAGCATAGATCTGCCATTGGATGGACCATTGCCGACATTAAAGGGATAAGTCCAGCCAAGTACATGCATAATATCTACCTTGAGGATGAATCAAAACCTACTCGAGATACTCAAAGAAGACTTAACCCACATATGAAAGAGGTAGTAAAGGCCGAGGTTTTAAAATTATTGGATGTTGGTATTATTTACCCCATCTGAGACAGCAAATGGGTAAGTCCAGTCCAAGTTGTTCCTAAAAAGAGTGGGATCACAGTAGTAAAGAATGAGGATAATGAGCTTGTACCTACAAGAAAAACAACTAGTTGGAGAGTATGTATCGATTACCGAAGATTGAACAAAGTGATAAGAAAAGATCATTTCCTTTTGCCATTCATTGATCAGATGTTAGAAAGATTAGCTGGCCATAGCTATTATTGCTTTTTGGATGGGTACAGTGGATACAATTAGATTGTGATAGCACCTAAGGATCAAGAAAAGACTACCTTCACATGTCCTTTCAGTACATTTGCTTATCAAAGGATGTCATTCATTTTATGCAACGCACCAGCCACTTTCCAAATATGTATGATAAGCATATTTTCTGATATGGTGGAGAAATACATTGAGGTATTCATAAATGATTTCAATGTTTTTGGTTCCAATTTTGATGACTGCCTAAATCATCTACAGAGTGTCCTAAAGAGATGTGAAGAGAGTAACTTAGTGCTGAATTGGGAGAAATGTCACTTTATGGTTCAACAAGGCATTGTGTTGGGTTATTCCATCTCCAACAAGGGTATTGAGGTAGACAAGGCAAAAATAGACATCATTTCAATGTTGCCTCCTCCTCTAACAGTCAAAGGGGTTAGAAGTTTCCTTGGACATGCTGGATTCTATAGACGATTCATCAATGATTTCTCCAAAATCTCTAGACCTCTATGTGCATTGTTAGCTAAAGATACCAAGTTTGAGTAGAATGATAATTGTATGGAAGCTTTCAACACATTAAAGGATGTTCTCACCTCTACCCCAATAATGATGGCACCAGATTGGAATCTACCCATTTGAATTGATGTGCGATGCATATGACTTTGCCTTGGGAGCTGTTTTAGGACAAAAAGTCAATAAGGTACCTCATGCTATTTATTATTCTTCTAGAACTTTAAATGATGCTCAGCTTAACTATTCTACTACTGAAAAAGGATTGTTAGCTGTTATTTTTGCTTTAGAGAAGTTTAGATTATATCTAATTGGCTCTAAAGTTATTGTATATACTGATTATGTTGCTTTGAGATATCTATTTTCTAAGAAAGATGCCTAGCCTAGGTTAATCAGATGGGTGCTCCTATTGCAAGAGTTTGGTTTAGAGATTAAAAACAAGAAGTGTAGTGAAAATGTGGTTGTAGATCATTTATCAAGGCTACCTTATAAGGATGACAAAAATAAGTTGCCCTTGAATAAAAACTTCCCTAATGAACAATTGTTCGCATTAGAGGTAACAATTCCATGGTATGATAATATTGTCAATTATCTAACTGCTAAAGTTTTTCCTCCAGGGATAACCAGTCAAGAAACGAAATGACTGATATCTATATCTCGACACTACCATTGGGATGATCCCTAACTTTTCAAATTCTATCCCGATCAAATCATCAGAAGGTGTGTCTCGGAAGAGGAGCATATGAGCTTATTACAACATTGCCATCAGTTTGCTTGTGGAGGAAATTTTGGGGCCAAGAAAATAGAACTTAAGTTACTACAATCCAGTTTTTATAGGCCTAATATGTTTAAAGACACCTTCTCATTCTGCAGCTTATGTGATAGATGCCAGCGAACAGGTAACATCTCATCCCAAAATCAGATGCCCCTACAAAATATTCATATAGTAGAACTCTTTGATGTATATGGCATTGATTTTATGGGTTCATTCCCCAATTCCTTTAGTTATTTATATATTCTTGTGGGTGTGAATTATGTGCCTAAATGGGTCGAGGTTGTCCCCTCAAAGACTAATGATCATAAAGTGGTTATGAAGTTCCTACAGTATAACATTTTTATCAGGTTTGGGACACCACGAGCGATCATCAGTGATGGAGGCAGCCACTTTCATCATTTTTCTTTTGCTGCACTCATAAGAAAATATGGGATCACCCATAAGGTGGGCACCCCATATCACCCTCAGACTAGTGGCCAAGTGGAGATAAGTAACTGAGAAATCAAAAGCATCTTGGAGAGGACTGTAAATCCTACTCGGAAGGATTAGTCTTTGCGACTAAATGATGCTCTGTGGGCATATAGGACAGCTTACAAGACCCCAATTGGAATATCCTCATACCACTTAGTTTTTGGGAAAGTATGTCATCTGCTGGTAGAGTTAGAACATCGAGCATATCAGGACATTAAACAATTCAATTTTGACATGAAACAAGCGAGTGAGAAGAGGAAGTAGCACTTAAATGTGTTAGAAGAATTAAGGTACGATGTGTATGAGAATGCTAAGCTTTACAAAGAAAGGACAAAAGCCTATCATGAAAAACAACTAATGAGGAAAGAGTTTCATGTGGGCCAAAGGGTGTTACTCTACAACTCAAGATTAAGGCTGTTCTCAGGCAAACTAAAGTCCCACTGGTCTGGTCTGTATGTGGTCACCAAGGTCTTTCCATGGTGCTGTGGAGATTCATGGTTCAAATGACAATCAGACATTCATAGTCAATAGACACTGAGTCACACCATACCTTGATCTCAACATGCCTCCTCGAGACAAGGACTTGGCACTTCAAACTGTTCAATATGTATCTGATCCAAGGACCCCTGAACCACTTGAGTCTCTAGTTTTTGCCGCACATAACTTCGTTAACTAAACCACTGCGATCGAGCGTAAGGATATTGTGATTGAGCGCACAACATTCAGTGCGATCGAGCACATATGCACTTGTGATCGAGCGCATTTAAGCCAGAAGCTACACCACAAGACCTACACAAGTAGTTTGCAATTCCCGATGACCAGTAGTGAGAGGATACCCCGTCTAGCTGAAGACGTAAAACTTAACGCTCATGGGAGGCACCCCATAGCATATCCTTTTTCATTATCGTATTTTCTTTCCTTATTAGTATTTATGTTTATTTATTTGTTTATTATATATATTTCTTGTTTTCTGGCACAACGTTTATTTTTCTTTGTCAGGAACTTAGTGCATGCATCCAGTTCAAGTTTGGGGGCGTACTACGAGCAGTACAAGCAGTCTAGTTCTCCATCTCCCAGGTCAGATCTTTCCATGTCACACACACATTGGGGACAATGTGTATATTAAGTTTGGGGGTAATGGGAGACACTGACACATGCACACACTATATCCCAGTTTTTTTTTTCTAGAAAAGATAAATACATGTTCATTTTGTGTTAAAAATTTTAGTTGATTTAAAATATGATAAAACTTCATTAGTAAGCTTAAAATCTAGAACACATAGTCTTGTAATAATAATTTTAAAAGTTAGTTACCTACTTCAAGGCACTTAAAAATTCACGAGTTTGATCTAGATCTGACACAAACACATTAGCACGCATTTGTGTGGGGTATGACAAGTAATTTTGATGTATATGTTTCCATGACCTAACTATAATCAAATAACTTTTTAGATAAACACTTTGGCATAGAAAAATAAAGAAAAATGTTCATTATGCAAAAATAAAAAATAAAATGCTCCTAACAATCATTAAATAAAATTTCCACTGAGTAACTAGACCTCTTGCCTCAGTAAGCAGTGAGTGTTCACATCAAAATGTGGGAATTAAGCATTTAATGATCATAAACATTTCTATTGAGTAACTGGACCTCTTGCCTCAGTAAGCAGTGAGTGTTCACGTCAAAAGGTGAGAATTTCACTTAGCAGCATTAAGACCTGTTAGTTTCGTACCCTTTTTTACTCGAGTTAGTAAGTTCTTAGGGGTGTCTTTACACCTAATGCTCTAAAACTATCTGGTTTGGGAGTCATTGGCTAAACACTCATTACAAGGGTCAATTGGAAAGCTTAATGGAACTCAACATGGCAAAAATCTCATGATAAAAGAAAAAGAAAAGAAGTAAAAACTATGCCATTTTTGTTCTATTTGATAAGGAATTCGATGAAGGTTTGGACACCGAAACACTATACATTAAAATTATCTGGAAGCTCCATCTTCTATGTGCTAATTCACCATACACCAAATCAAACTTGTGATGCCTTAAGCCAACCTTAGGTAAGTAACCTAAACTTTTAAAATCCTTATTCATTGCAAAAATGTGTTTTTATTATAAGCTTACTCATGATCGGTGATCATGGTTTTATGTGCAACCCAAATTTTTGGATATCATAAAGAATGAATTTATCTTTAATTTTGTCTTGATATAGTCTTTCGTTCTGTATTGTTAAGGGACTAGCAATATGTCAGTTTGGGGGTGTGATAAGTGCTTAAATAGTCATATTTAAGCCCCTTAATTTTCGCTTGTTAGGCTATTTATTTATCTATTTTAGTAGATTCTATTTCATTTTCATGTTTTATGTGTTTTTCACAGGGTTTGACAAAAAGATGAAATTTTTGGAGCTCTAAGGAATAAAAAGTAAAGTTCTGCAATCCAGTAAGGTGCGCTCGAGCGTACCTCCATTGTGATCGAGCGCACAGACACACGAGCACACACTCAGAAGGCTCGAGTGAACACATGCACTCGAGTGCAAACCTATACGATCGAGCGCACACGCACCAGAGGCAACAGGGCCAAAATTAGAAAGAAATCTCTGAACCTTAAATTGGAAATTAGGGTTTCGGGGCACCCTTAGAGCCCTATATATAGCCTTGTAAAACACATAAAACATACTTTTTGGATTAAGCTTGAAGTTGTAAGCTTTGGAGAGGAATTGACGACTCGTCTCCTCAGCATTCTTCGGGTTTTATTTTTCTGTTCTAGTTAGTTATGGTAATGATGACTAGTTTACTTAACATATGTAACTAACTTCCTAATAAGGCTTGATTGAAGCCCTGATTATGCTTTCCTATATATATAATCATTGATTGCCTTTGCAAATAGCCATGTCATAATGCTTTAATTGATTAATGCTTGTTTTTATTTAAATTCCTCATATGTGTGTGTCTAATCAACGTATGCATGTGGTATGGATCAGTTAGTTAGATCAATTTAGATGACCGGGTCCTGGGTCTAACATTAGAAGTAAAAAAAATCAATGCCGGATTCTTGGATTAATCAACATAGAAAATCAGGAGTGGACAAAGCCCTAGGTCCCGTGTGGTTGTCGATTTCCACAGCCCTTATACTCTCTTAAGGAACAACTCGGTATACACCATGTTGAATCCCTTAAGAGAGAAAAGAGTTAGAGTATACACCATACGTAACTCGTTGCTTAGGGAGATTAATAGCCTAAAGAATAGACCAAGTCCTTATAGTTGACAACCATTAGGTATTCATGATAGGGCTATAGCATTGGCACTTTACTTAATAGGAAAGTATGATTAGTGGTGAATATCAAAGCCCTATGTTCTTATTATTATTATTCTTAATTCGCACCCAACATCTATTTCTATCTTTTTATATTGAGAAACTAATTCTAAATCGAAATTCACCAATCCTTGTGAAGATGATCTCGCACTTGCACACTATGCTAATATTGACCTTGTGCACTTGCAAGTAAAACTGTACGATTATTTGCTTATTTTTTTAGGTAGATAAACGCACAACAACAAGGTACTACTATGTACATTATATTAAAAAAAGTGTACTAGGAAACACTCAAACACGTGGGTCTCACGCGGGTCGTGACATTCTCCCCCACTCAATCTGGGTCGATCTTCGTCTGAAATTGCCACAGGGCCTCGGCTGGTTCCCAACTTGTCTCACTATCGGGTTGTCCTTTCCATCGTATCAAGTACTCATGCCTCGGCTTATAGTTCTTCCTTATCAAAACTCAGTCGGCCAGTATGCTCTCAATGTCTCAGTCATAGGAGACCCTAACTCTTATAGGGGCTCACTGTAACTCACCTCGATCTAGATCATTTTGGTCTTCATGGAATGGCTTCAACATACTCACATGGAAGACCAGGTGCACCTTGAACTTGGATGGTAACTCAAGTTTGTAGGCCATATTGTCTACCCTCCGAAGAACTCTGAAAGGCCCCTCATATCTGTGCACCAATGCCTTATGGATCCCCTTGGTGTGAAGTACCAAATGTAGCTTCACAAGCACATCCCATCTCTTACGATCAGCCCACTTCTTGGAAAGCTTGGCTACCATATGTAGGCAAACTTGAGCCAAGTTGGTTTGCTCTTGCCATGTCTTGGCAAACTTATAGGCTGTTGGAGTTGACCCCATGTATCCCACAACAATAGTGCTCGAAGTGTGAGGCTGCCGTCCCATCATAATCTCAAAGGTACTTTGGTTGGTGGCCTCACTCCTTTGTAAATTATAGGAAAACTAAGCCACATCTAGCAACTTTGGCCAATCTTGTTGCGAGGCACTTACATAGTATCGGAGGTATGTCTCCAACAAAGCATTCACCCTCTCAGTCTGTCTGTCGATTTGGGGGTGGATACTAGTGGAAAAGTTTAGATCCGATCATTAACAATGGACTGTGGTACACCCCAATACTTCACCACATCCTTGAGAAATAACCGGGCTGCCACCTCTGCTGGACGCTCTTTAGTAGCCGGAATGAAAGTCCCATACTTCAAAAACTGGTCCACAATAGTCATGATGCTCCCAAATCCATCACTCTTGGGTAGCCCCATAATGAAAGCCATAGATATACTCTCCCATGGACGTTTCGGAATTAGCAATGGATCCAAGAGACCCCCAAGTGACTTTTGCTCCACTTTGTCTTGTTGACACACAAGACAAGTCTTCACATAGGCCTCAATGTCGTCTCTCAAGTGTGGCCAATAGTAGTGTTCCTCCATAAGTGCTAGGGTGCAGTGCACACCTGGATGACCAGCCCACTTAGAATCGTGGCACTCTTGCATCACCTCCTTCCGTAATTTCCTATAAAGCGGCACATATAATCGATTCCCCTTGGTGTAGAGCAAGTCCCCCTCTAGCCAGAACCTTCTTGTCTTCCCCTTTGTGGCATACTCCATCAAAGACTTGGCGGTCAGGTCATGGGATAATCCCTCACTAATACGATCCACAAAGGAGCCCTGTGGTAGGCTAATGGTAGCAAACTCTACCTTTCAGCTTAGTGCATCTGCTACTATGTTGGTCTTCCCTGGCTTGTATTCCAACACAAAATCAAACTTGGCAAGGAAATCTTACCATCGGGCTTACTTGGGAGAGAGCTTCTTCTGAGTCTGAAAGTAGCTTGTGGCCACATTGTCGATCTTCACCACAAACTTAGACCCTAAAAGATAGTGCCTCCATGTGTGAAAGCAATGAACCACGACCATCATCTCATTCTCTTGAACCGTGTACCGTCACTCGGTCTCATTGAGCTTTCGGTTCTCAAAAGCAATCGGATGACCATCTTGCATCAGGACCCTTCCAATGGAAAAGTCGGATGCATCGGTGTGGACCCCATAAGGTTTGGTGTGATTCGGTAGGGCTAGGACTGGCTCTTCTGTGATTGCCCGTTTCAGTTGCTCAAAGGCCCCCTAACACACTGAACTCCATTCCCACACTCTCCCCTTTTTGAGCATATCAGTCAAGGGTGTGGTGATGGTCGAGTAGCCTCTGATGAAACACTGATAATAATTCACCAACCCAAGGAATAATCTCAACTCGGTAACCTTGGTTGGTGGCTCCTAATCAACAATAGCCCGAATCTTGCCTCTGTCTATCTGAATCTTTCCTCCACCTACTATGTGGCCAAGGAATGGTACCTCATGTTGGGTGAATGAGCACTTCTCTTTCTTCACATAGAGCTTGTTCTCGCTCAAAACTTGGAATACCTGTCTCTAGTGCCTCACATGTTCCTCTAGAGATCGACAATAGATAAAAATATCGCCAAGGTAGATAACCACAAAGCAATCTTGAAAGTTGCTAGCGCATTAGTGAGTCCGAAAAGCATTACAAGAAACTCGTAAGAATCATAGCGAGTGACATACACTGTCTTTGGCTCATCCCCCTCAGCTATCCGAACTTGGTAGTACCCCGATCTCAAATCTAGCTTGGTAAACCCTCTGGCATCCCCAAGTTGATCAAACAAGTCCACAATGAATGGGATGAGGTACTTGTTCTTCACTGTGAGCTTGTTAAGGGCTCTATAATCGACGCATATCCTCATCGAACCATCATACTTCTGTTGGAACAAAACTGGTGCACCGTAGGGTGCCTTGGAAGGTTGCACGAATCCCACATCAACCAACTCCTTCAGTTGTCTCCTCAATTCCTCAAGCTCGGAAGGCAACATTTGGTATGGAGCCTTGGCTAGTGGTTGGGCAGTAGATACCAACCCGATATTATGATCCACCTCTCTCTTAGGTGGGAGTTTCATGGGTAACTCCAGGGGTATCACATCAACAAATGACTCTAACAGCTCAAGTACCTCAAGAGGAGTCTCTTCCTTGGACTCTAGGACCTCTTCTAGTTTCAAGGTGGCCAAGTAGATGACTTCATCCCTTCTCACCCCTTTAGCTAGTTGGATTGCCGATAAAACTCGATTAGCTTGGGTAGAGTCTCATCTTACCGGCACGAGACATTGACATCAAGAATCAAGGATGCATAAATAGTTGGTAAATGGTACTAGCAAGGCATTAATCCGATCAAGGAAATTTAATCCAATTACAAAGTCATAATCATCAAGTGGGATTACCTCGAGAGTTTTCTTGCCTTTCCAATCTCATAGTTGTAGCTCCACCCCTTGTGCTACACCCATTGTTGGGACTTCTTTGGAATTGACTGTCTTTATTAATCCATTGTTTTTCTACACCTTGAGGTGTAATCTCTTGGACATTTCCTCAAACACAAAGAGATCAAAAGCTCCAGTGTCTATAAGAGCACTAACCTTGGTGCCAGCCACCATGATTTCTGTAAACATGAGCCCCTTCTGCTTGCCAAACCTTTTGGCTTTGATCGAGCTAAGCATGATGGACCAAGCTTGAGGTTATCTCTCTCCGTTTCCCCCTCTTCTCTGGCAATGACAAAGATCTTGGTTCGTTTCGAGCAATCCCGCACTCGATGAGGACCTTCACACAAGAAGCATGCTAATGGCTTATTCTTTTTGTCCCCTTCTTTGGCGTACTTCCACTTGTGAATGGGTTGTTTGCCCGAACCACCCTTTTGATGCTTGTCTCTGTCTCCCCCACCTTTGCACTTGTTCTTGGAGGAGTCAAATTTCTCTTGTTTCTTGAACTCCACCAAAGATTCCACCACAGACATGGCTCGAGTGAGATCTTGGACACCTTTTCTTTGCAACTCTTGCTTGGCCCATGGTTTGAGGCCATCTATGAAGGATAAAAGAGCCTCCATCTCTCTAAGATCAGAAATTTGGAGCATGAGTTTCGAAAACTCCCACACATACTCCTGTACATCCCTACGTTGGGTAAGCCTTCGTAGTGTGGCTCATGTCTCATCTTCCGCATACTCCGGATATAATTTTTGGCAGAATTCCCTTTGGAATTCTTCCCATGTAACAATGGCAGCACCCGCACACCTACGTCGCCACCATAATAAAGCAATATCGACAAGATACATAGAGGCTGTGTTTACCTTAGTTACGTCCTCCATGATGTTCATCCCTCGAAAATTTTGCTCCATCCCCCAAAGAAAGTTATCCACATCCTTTGCCACTCGGATGCCCTTGAACTCCTTTGGCTTCGGCACATCCACCCTATGATTGGGTGTCATAGCAAGCATGCCACCTCCATAGGCTGCTTTGTAAGCTAAGAGCTCCCGCTTAAGCTCTTCCATCTCTTCCCGCATAGATATCACCATGGCCTCCAGGGTGTTGTTCTTTTGCGTGAGCCCATCTACAGCCTTGTTGAGGGCACCTTGCATCACTCAATAGAGATCCTCCCTCATGGAGTTTAGCTCCTCGATGCTACCATCGGTATCCTCGAACCTCTCCCGCATTTCCCCTACGACTAACTCCACCTTAGCCAAGCGAGTATCCATGCTTGACATCATATCCTTCGAACTAGCCTTCTTAGCTGCCCTCTCTCGGGTCTCATGACCATCATGAGCTAGGTTGCTAGCATCGAAAACGGTTTTCATCTCTTCTCAAAAGTCTCGTTGAACTTTGGCTCTGATACCACTTGTCATGGGCTGCAAGCTTAAGTCGCTAACCGTGCGGCCTTAGGCTTGAAAACACCTCATTGGAATACCTAAGTCAACCTTCCTCTTGACTAAGAGAACTACCCTCGAAGCTAGACCCACTCAAAGAAAATAGCCAACACAAGTGAGTGAGAGAATATGAGACAAGGCTAGAGAGCTTGTTATTGCTTGAATTAATGAATTACAAGTGAGGGGGAGGTCCCTTTATATAGGGAGAGCTCCCTTACATCTATGGCTAACATCTTGCCAAGTGTCACAATCCTACGGTACTAAAAGTGTAGTACAAGTGTAGTACGATAGTACAAGTGTACTACAAGTGTAGTACAATAGTACAAGGTACTACTATGTAGTGCATGTGCAGTATAATACTATACATTGTATTCAAAAAGTGAAACCCTCAAACATATGGGTCTCACGCAGGTCGTGACACAAGCACCTTCAAGGCTAAGCTTTAGCTCTCCGTTACATGAATTAGTTTTGTTATAGTCATGGAGAAAATGATCAAGCAACAGCTTTTGGTAGTGAAATTTAGTACTACCAAGAATTACCTAGAAAAAGAGAGAGAGAGAGATACAAGAAATCCCTAGTGAGAGAAAAAGTTATAGTCAAATTGTAAAAGACATAAAAACCATTAATACATTGCGTATCTCAATCCCCTTCCCACATATACGTCAATAATAAAGGAAAAGGATAAATTTGTCTAATGAAAATAATTTCATTAATGAATTGTAATAATAGACGTACCCTTAACATTTATAGACCATTTTTGGTATTGATTTAAAAACCACTTAAAAGCAATTATTTTTAACTTTAAGCGGTTTTAAATTACATTTCTGTGCTTTTTCAAGGAAGTGACCTTTTTTATATAAATATTCAAATGGTGTTTAGCTTTCATCATTTACCCATTTATCAAAGGATATATCATTTTCTTTTAATTACAAAAAGACACATTAATATTTGAAAAATCAATGTTTGAGATCTACATAAATAGAAGAATAATTTGGTAAATAAACAAAATCATTGATTTAATTTTTTCACTCCCGAAGTATTTTGGCGATATCAGGGGTAAAAAAAACGAACCACATATTTTGTTGGAAAACTCTTATCAAGAGCTACCAAATGAGACCAATAAGCACTACCTTTTGTCGAGTCAGTCGCTTTCACTCGCGTGGGGACGAGTACAGTGAACAATGACTGCTTTGTTTTGTTTTTTTATTTTTAAATTTCGAAAAAAATACAAATTCTCAAACAAAACTCTCACTTTGTTGACGTGACAACATGATATTTTCGTAAGAAATTTTTTTTTTCATTGTTTCATATTTACACAACATGAAATTTACTTTTAATTTTTGAATGTTGAATTTAACATTTGCAATTCGAAATTAAAAAAAAATAGTGATATGATCTATCGCACAAAGAAATGTAGACGTTTTCTTAATTTATTTAATATGTTAAAAAGTTCAACAAGCAATTGCAGCATTTAGATGATAATAAATTGGCACAATACTATTAAAGAATTAGGGGTAAATTACATTGTACTACCTTCAAGTTTGCTGAAATGACAATAATATACTAAACATTTTTAAAACACACAATTCATACCAAAATACCAATTTCCACAATTAAGCAGACACAAAATGACTTTTTTTTAAGAATCAAAATTTTAATTGCATATTACTTTTTATGATGACCAAAGCACCTTTAGTGTTAAAATATCTCGAAATGATTATGATAAGTTTAATAATTTTATTTATCAATTATTTATTTCAAAAAAAAATTATAACACAAATTTTTAGGTTATTTGAAGTCGTATTTTTCTAAAAAAATTAAAATATGTAGTATCATTTTAATTTTTAAAATAAAAAAGTGTTTCTTTAATTTTTGTTTTATGATGGTCTTTGATATTAATTTATTTGAGATGTTAGGCTATTTAATTTTATAAAAAAATCATATCAACAAATTTTTCATTTAAAATATATATTTTTTATGATGGTATTTAATTTTCATTTATTTGAGGATGCCATAGATAATAATATTATAATATTTTTAAAATATAAAATATATTAAGTAAAATTTATTTTATACCATATAATAGAATATAAATCCATTTAAAATATACTTTTAATAATTTTTGAAAAAAACAATGATAATTTTCTTTTTATAAAATCCCTAAAAAATTTCTTGTTAAATATGTTACATCTATAATACTTTTATTTTTTAAAAGTAATATTTTATTATACCTAAGGGTACTTTGGTCATCATGAAAAGTAATATCCAGTTAAAATTTTTGTTTAAAAAAATCAATTTTTAGTTGTTTGGTGGTGGAAATTGGTGTTTTGGGGTGAATCGTGAGTTTTAAAAATGTTTGGTATGTTAGTGTCATCTCAGTAAACTTGAAGGCAGTGTAATATAATTTATCCAAAAATTAGATGTTAATTTATATAAGAGAAACGTACGTGGTATATTGTAATACCCGTATTCGTGAAGTAAGGTTAAAAAAGTAATTTAATAAATATGTCATGAAATTTAAATAATATATTAACACGAAGGATTAGTATTGAATAAAATAAATTCTTTTGAAAAAGAAAAAAAATTTGAGACGTGGACGTCATTAAAAAAGAAAAAGAAGATTAAAAAAAAACTAAAAGCCAAAAAATATGGGTAGTCGGTATTACACCTGTTGCCAATTTAAGTGAGGCATTATGAATGCCTCCCAAGTCTCCAAAACGTGGAGACTTTGTAAGAAGGGCGGGGGGCTGCCAAAGAAAGGCATGCTACATGCATGCCACATGCTCTGTGCGTGGCAACGTGAGAAATGCAAAGGAAGGGGATGGCTGAAGCAAGGAAAATATATGTACGCATATAATGGGTAAACATAGGAAGACTGAACGATTTCGTTCAGTTTCTTTCAACTTCTCGTTTGTTTTCTCAAAACACTTGGGGACTCAACAAAATGCTGAAAAAGCAAAATTTTGAAAAGATTTTCCGCGGAATTTCATAGAGAATCAAGAATAGCTATTAGAAAAGCAGAAGGTAATATCATAGTGGTTATTTTTGAATTTCTGACATTTATAAAGTTTCCCTGAATTCAAAGTGGGAATTTTCAAAGTGTGTAGTTTATATTAGATTGAAGAATAAATTAGAAAATTTATATAAATATGATGTTAGGTGTTGACGATCTACAACCAGGGGAATTTCTGAGAGAAACGGGAAAGGCAAGGAGGTGATCCATGGGTAGCTTTAAGAGCTACGTGGTGAGTTGGATTTACTTTAAGTAGTCCAAATAAAAATCAAATATTGGAAAATAATATCAAAATAAATTATTAGCTTATGATATGGTGATAGATAAAGATTTGGTTGATAATTATGGTATGAATTTTGGACATGTAGAAAATTATTAGGATAGAATAATATTTTTGGGAATAATAAGTTGATTTAATAATAAAAATGATAAGTGAAAGTCTTGATGAGTTATATTGATGTTTTAAAACAAATTATGATGAGATGAATTTTAGTGAATATTGACAAGCTTTGGTAAACGATTTGATGTGATTAGGGATGAAATTTAGTGGATCTGGACAAACTTTGATGGATAATTTGATACGATTTGGGATGAAAGTTAGTGGATTTTTATAAGCTTTAATGGATGATTTGATGTGATTTGGGAGGAGTGGATTTTAGTAGAATTTTTATGTAATTTGAGAAAAATTGGAATAGTCAATTTAAATATTTTATTTTCATGTGATTTTTATATTACTGTTTATATGTTTATTTCATATCATTGCTCACATACATATGCATTAAATAAAAAGAAAAGAACCGAGAAGGTAACTGGTCTAATTGAAAAACAGTGATAGCCAGTATGTATTGAAATAAAAAGGGACATCATGCCAGCCAGTATATGCTGAGAAAATTCCGTGGCAACCAGGACAAGTTACAAAGTAAAGAACTAGGAAGGGGCCGGTCTAAGATAATAACAACTTGTTGACAGGTGGGTAGATGTTCCCATCATATGCATTCACTTCATCGCATCTGTTTTAATTATTGCTTGCATTTTTTAAATGCTGAGATGTGGTGTGTCATTGTGAATATAATTAATGATGGTTGAGTCTCACTGAAAGAGACAGTTATGGTGATAAGATTTTTGAAATGCTAAGGTGTGGTGTATTATTGTAAATATAATTATAGATGGATGAGTCTCACAGAGAGACAGTTATGGTGATAATAACAATCTAGATGGTAGACTTTATGATGTGAACCTTATTACGAAGAAATTACGTGATTGTTGGTGGTATTAAGGTGATCCAATAAATAAGAGAAAGATATTGATAGAGAATGGATATTATGACATGGGTAGTGATAGTAGAGTGCTAGTATCAAGTGTAGGAGATACAAATTGATTTAAATATTAAAAGACTGTTTATACAAATGAGTACTTTTAGTAAATTTAATTCACTGAGCTTGTGAAGCTCACTCCTCATTGTACAATGATTTTCAGGTAACAGGCTTGACAAATAGTTAGTGAGTGGAAGTTCAGAAGAAATCTTTTTCTGTAAGCCACGTACGTGTCAACATCCTTAGACTAATGAGAAAATAAAATGAAATGAAAAATTTATTTGTAAATATTCATGCATTTTACGTTGTATAGAATATTTAACGATCAGATTGATGTAAAATTTCTTTTGGTGTTATTTATATTTTGTTGTTGTATATATGTGTTGTGCTGAGATTCTCAAAATATGATGACACTATTTCGGGGGTGGCCAACCTGGGATGGATCGTTACATATATGGAGCTCTCTTAATTATTGTTTTCTACAAGATAACAATTTACTGAATTTTACAAATTTTCTCTTTTTTAAAATAAATTAGTTTTAATAGTGTGAAATTAAGTATAATGTTAAAATATTAAAAAGAAGAAGGGAAAGAAATAATAAAGAAATTTTCAATTAATTGAGATATTTTTAATAGTTTAGTGTATGTGGTTAAATTTTAGTCATTAATTTTTCAAATAGTGATGTGTCATCTCCTCATTAAAGAAAATGAGATGTCCCATTAAAATAAGAATTTTAATCCCATGGATCCGATTCCGTAGGAGTTACCACGGAACCAAAGAACTTTATTGGTAATTATAGGAAACTGCAATAGTAACTTAATAAAAAAAACAAAACATTTAAATATTTAATTAATATCGCAGTTCTCGTAATTACCAGTAAAATTCTTCGATTTTGTGGTAACTTCCACGGAATCGGATCCTTAGGAACGGGACTTCAAAAATAAGGTAAATAATGTAAGCCAATCCCTTGGAGGTGCTAACTTAAACACAAATATACACATAACCATTGTAATTGATACCATGTATTTTTTAGGAGATATCATGTTCCTCAATTTATAACTCTACTGTATATACATAAAATGAATTAGCAAATTACTAAAATAAGTCTTCATTTGCTATGGCTTAACTGAATAATTTTTACATAAATTGATAATTACTATCACGCCACAACCAAAAATCATGCCTCCTATATTTTAAAATTTAGACAAAAATGATTTTTTTTTTCTGTTGTTGTTTTACCTTTTAACTTTTCTTCATATGAATTTTTGTCACTGAGAGATACCTTTTACATAGTGATAAATTCCTTGTTAATAATACAACTGTTGTGGTTTATGTAAATTCTCTATAAGTAATTTTTTGAGTAATTTAAAAAAGAAAAAAATATATGAACAAGTTTTTTTTATAAATAATTAATTAATTTGTGATTAAGTTCATGAAATTAATAAAAGTTGTTAATCAAAGCAACTCAAAAGAGGGAATTGAGTTTTTAATTTTTTTTTTTTGCAATCTAAATATAAAATGAAATAATTATAATGACCAACAATTTAAATCAAGCAAATTAACTTCAAGAGCAGTAAAATTAACTTTCTAAAAATTAGAAAGAAAAAGGAAGAAGAGCTTGCAAACGGATTTATAGTGGTTCGGTCATAGTTTCGTGCCTACTCCAATCCTTAATAGTTCTCTTGAGAGTCTTCAATAATCCAAGCCAAACCAACAATTAAGAAACTTCCAAGATGTTGCCCAAACTAGAAATTTTTACCTATATGTTTCAACCTAAAACAGAGCTCTAACTCACCAAAGAGTTACACCAGCTCTTTTGCAATCAATTGATGAAAGAAAAAGTGATTTGCAACGATGTTTTCTCTTAAGTATACAACTCAGCACATGTATTACTGTTGGAATTTGTCTAAGAATTAAATGGATGAAAGATTAAAGCTTCAGCAGTCTTTGAGCCGCAGCATAGGATTGGGCGCCGCGGCCTCCAGCAAGTCAGAAGTTTGCCTCGTCCAGGTGTGCGCCGTGGCACAGGTGGTGTGCGCAGCGGCAAAAGGTGGCACAGGGCTGTGCGCCGCGGCGCCCAGCACCTAGTGGAGTTCTGCCTTGGTGTGAGCCGCGGCCTGCCCTGTTCTGGGCCGCAACACTAGGCACACCTGATTCCTCTGATCAACACTCTTCTCCTGATGTGTGGGACTTGGTTAAAACGCACAGGATTACTTAGACTTCTTGGAGGGTCATGATTGTTTGGTCCTCAAGATCTAAGGGTTGAGATTGACTCCAAGATTGGTTCAAGAAGTTGTTGCTCTATATAAAGGGTCATCAACAACAATCATAAGAACAAAGTAACACAAGTGCAAGTGTGAGAGTGCAAAGACACAAAACACAAGAGAGGCACAAGAAGAAGTCTTATTCCAAGAGTGGCTTGTGTTGAGAGAGAAAGACTCTCAAATCTTCAGAGGTGTTACAAGTGAGAGAGAGTATTCAAGAAGTGAGGTTCAAGGGCTTTGTAATTGGAATTTTCTCGGGGAAAATTCCAGGGAAACGCTCAGTTCTTATCTCTTTCTTTTCTTTTCTTTCATGTATCAAGAACAAGAGGGTTCTTGAGGAAGTGTTGCTGTAATTGTAAGAACTCCATTGATTTAGTTCAGAGAGCTTGGAGGAGCTCATGGGGACATAGACATTTGCCGAACCTTGATAACAATTGCTTGTGTTTTCCCTTTGATTAGTTTGATTCCCTTTGATTGGTTTGATTTCTGTTTATTATAAGTCATTCTAGACTTAGGTGTTTGAAGGTCACCACCTGGGATTCCTAAGGTGATTTTCAACAATTACAAATCTAGGATTTAAAAATGCTCTTAATTGATCTTAAATGCTTATGATTGATACATTCAATTGAGTTGGAGATTTGTATTTATAGCCTATGGAGGTTTTAAGACATTAAAATAAAATAAAATAAAAAACTAATTGTTTTTATGCATTAAATGTAAACTTCTCGCTGTCAAACTTTTAAAAAACATGACCGTTAGGTTTGGGAGTTGACTCTCAAGGCTCAGAAAGTATCTGCATGAGGGAGATGACTTGGGAGTCGATCCTACAACTTAAACTCCATAAATTCATTTAAACCCCTTCCAAATTTAATTTAAAAACCCTAGGAGTTTGTCCAATACTTTTATATGTTAAATTAAGTTCATTTTAAGTTCAATTAGAACATGATACGCATCGAGTCCTAAGAATTAAACACTTACATTTAAAATAATCACCTATAGACTCTATTTAATTAAGTCTACTTCTTTAGACTTCATTCTTCAATGGTGATGGACTTAATCTTGAGTCTAAGGACTCCTTGACTTGCTCGAGATGATTTCTCTTATGCTTTTATCAACCTTAATCAATCGTAATAGACTCATTAGCAATATAATTGGAGTTTTGTTATCATATCAAAATCAATCTAAGATTAACAAAAGTAAATAAAGATTGATAAACTTAAATTTATGATATTTCATTCCAATTTAAGTCAAATAATACTCTTCCACTTTGATGTGAAAAAAAAATACTCTTCTAGTTTGAAAGTTCAATCACGAGGAAAAATAGAGTACAAAGCACATCTAACAAGTAAACCTAAGCAATATGCATTTAACATGAATTTTCTTTCAAAAAAGGAACATCATAGTAAATGAGTGATTTTAAGATCACTTAATCATAGTTTAATATAATATTCATATACATTTGGATTATTAATAGTTGAATAGAACATACATACTAGATGTTAAGTGATTACCTATAGATTACTTATAAAAGTGGAATATTTTTTGTGGCACCTGCCGTACGTAGCTAATATTAGAGATAGAGTTAAAGCTTCTATTATATTTTTTTAGTACAATGATAATCTAATTTACCTTTATTCCCAAAATTCATGTTAATAACGCTCTTTATCCATGAAGAAATAGTTAACCAGAAAATTTGATCTCAGAGCTTAATGTGCCAAATACTTATAATTTGAAATAATAACAAAAGTCAATAGTTGTTGATTTTGAAAGCTCCTAACAATAAATGCACTACACGTAATTTTTTTAATTCAACGTTCAAGTAGGGGTGACCCAGACATGAACCACTGTTGATCAATTCAACTAGTAACAGACTCAAACCGAACAACCCACTTGTACAAGCTTGAATCGACTGATTTTCACTCGATTCATGTCGTTTTTTTTTTTCGATTATCCTAGTTTTAAAAACACAAATTAAATGATCTAAGTATTTTTTTAAACTCCAAAAATAATTAAAATCAATAAAGTTAATACATTATGATATCTCAACCAACAATGAAAATACTTGATCGAAAATGATTTTTCTTTTATGGAAAACAAAGAAACATAAAAGATATGAACTTATATATGTCTAGTGATGAAGGAAAAGAAGCATAGTTGGTGTACTTTGAACAAGAAGAGGCTCAGTGAGGTTAGTGAATATGTGGTTGTGTGAAGAATGGCAGAAAGCAATTAGGATTAGGTTTTCTATTTTTTTTTTAATTTTACTCTTCATTAATTTAAGTTTTGGATTAGATAAGATTAGATATAGCTTAAAAGGTGAACTCACCAATATAACAACAACAAATATATCATTTAATAAGTAATACAATAAAAGTTGATTAGATGTTGGCCTAGCAATCAATGTTGAAGGCTTGAGACAACAAAGTCTTAGGTTCAATTCCAATGATGTGTGAGTTATTTGCCCGATTTATGTATCGGTTCTTTCTCTCATTTTAGGTTGATTGTGGTATTATTGTGTGCTTCTGTATAGGTAATGAGATATTATAGGTTTATATTGCAATCAAATCAATTATTGTACTACTTTGTATATATCATCGTTTCAATAAAAATAATATAATACATAATATATATATATAAACTTCATTTCGGTTTGTATTCCTCGGTTATTCAACTAGAACCAAACCAAAAATATTTTGTTCATTAAAGTTTAGAATCAAACCAAACCATATGAATGCAAAAAACCAAACCAAATGGGATGAAAAATAGGGGTGGACTCAAGCCCGAATACTAAGGTATTCGAGTTCGGTTCAAGCTTCAATTAACCGGCTCGAAGTTGAGCTCAAGCTTGAGCCTGAGCCTTGGATTGTCCATTCGAGCTCGAGTTCGAATCTGAACTATAATTTAATAAATAAAAAATATTAAATAAATATTGGTTCGAGCTCAATAATACCTTATCTAACTGTTCGAGAGCCTTTCAAGCCGAACCTTAAGGTATTCGAGCTCGGCTCAATAAGCTATTTGAGTCTAATTTTCAGGCTTGAGCTCGATCGAGTCGAGATTTGACCGAACTCGAGCTCGAATAGTTCGATAAAAGCTAGTCTCAATGCCAACCCTAATAAAAAATTTCGGATGAGTTTGGATTGATCGAGTTTTTGCTCACCCATACTTTAGGATGTTGTGATATATTGAATCTTTTAAGAGAACTCTATTGAATGAAAAACCAAAGAATATTAAAAAAGTAAAAACAAGATGAAAGTCAACAAAACCCTTACTTTTCAATCAATTTTGTGTTTCGTCTCTCGAAAGATAAGCGTTTTGGTGACCTGTATTTGATTGTTACTATAAGAACACTAATGAGTACAAGCTTAACTTTGGGAATGAAGGCTCTAGGTTGTATTTGAATATTTTGGAAATCCATCAATAAAAATGTTGCTCAAATATTTATATTCTTCTTCCATCACCATTTTAGCCTTTTACTTGGAGAATTACATTGCTTTGTCTTTTGTAATTATATAGAAGATATCCAATTACAACAATCATCTGATCTTGTTTTTATCTCTATTACCAAATTTATTTTAAGTATAATAAAAATCTTTGAACCTTAAAAGTTTCTGATACGCCTCACACAAATATTCTATCAAAGAAAGATCATTTCCAAGCAAACACTGATCTACCTATATAAAGGTCTTTAAACTACTGTAGTAAGTTTTCAAAATTATCAATAGAATTGAATGTTTTATTCCCATCTTTCTGTGGATTCCAGATTTATTTTATCTAGTAGATTCTAGGGTTCGTCCACGTCATAACGATATCAACCCATTTTGCTTTTGACTGCGTCAAAGTATTACTTAGTAAAAATCACATAGCTTTTGTCTATAGTAGTTTTCCCACCATGAGATATGAAATAAAGTAACAATCGCTCTAAAATTAACTTGAAGTATTCCAGTTGCAGTATTATCAAATGAAATTATGGAGCAGCACATACAAAAATTAGGAAGAATAAAAATTTGAAAGCTACAAAAACGAATATTGAAGTTATACTAAATAGTGTTTTCAGAGACAAAAATGTTTGATGAGGCGTTTTGATCCAATGAACGATACTTTCTCTACCGCTTTGGAGCGTAAGCTTTTTGGGACGGGGTGTTCCTAAATTTAAAATAATACACATAATATAAAAATAATAATTTAAATTAATTAATTAATTAATTTTTAATAAAATATATATTTTTACCAATTCTCTAGAGCGGATAAATATATTGTAATTTAAAAAATAATAATTGTTTAAAGTAACTATTATTCCCAAAAAAAACGACTATGAAAACATTGATATTTAGTGCTACCTTATTGGAATGAGTCTTTTATGCTCTTGTTAACTTTTTTCGCTTATCTAAAAAGAAAGCAACTCCACTTAACAAGGAAAGGGAAGAAAATAAAAAATTATTGTTTAACTCCTAAATTTTTGGAGTAAATAGTTGATATTAAGAAACCAAACACATATGGAGTTGTCCTTAAGTACCCAACTTTTAACCATCCTTAGATTCAATTTAATACCATCTCAACACATGCTAATGTGCGTGTTGATCTGCTCTTCTATCCGATTAAACGAAACTAACATCTCAACACGCACTAACGCGTGTGCTGATATGCTCTTTTATCGAATTAAACAAAACTATTATCGTAATATGTATGTGTTGATTTGCTCTACTATTAAATTAAACGTTCAATTGCATCATACGAAATAATGAGATTAACAAAAAAATAATAATAAAGAATTTTTAATCTTATGACCATACGTGTGCACACTTTAAAAGTACTTTTTATTATTTTTTATTTTGTTAATCTCATTATTTCGTGTTATCCAATTGAACATTTAATCTCATAGAAGAGCAAGCAAATCAACACGCACGTGTTGAGATGATAATTTCGTTTAATCTGATAGAAGAGCAGATCAATAAGTGCGTTAGCGGGTGTTGAGATGCTAGTTTCGTTTAATCCCGTTGAAAAGCATATCAACACGCGCAAATTGAGATGATAGTTTCGTTTAATTCGATAGAAGAACATATCAACACGCACATAGCGCGTGTTGAGATGCTAGTATTTAATTTAATCCGATAAAAGAGCATATCAACATGCGCGTAGCACGTGTTAAGAATCTAGTTTCCATAATGGCTCATTGTTTTTATAGGAGTATATATTTTTTTTGAATTTTTTCCCTTTTGTGATGGAGAAAAGTTTAGTACTCAAGTGGTATCCAAATTGGACACCACTGTTTATCAGTTTTTTTTAAAAAAATTATTCTGTTACTTTATATTTCTTCTTTTTTAATATTCTTAACATTTATAATTTTATAAATAATTTTGAAAAATGATAATAAGATTGAGAAAATTTGCGCATTCAATGACAAAAATGGGAAAAATTCAACAAAGAAAATATAGATTGCTACTTCTTAAGTGTTTCTAGTAGAGCCTTACCCAAGGAAAATGCATCCAGCACACTCCTTTTATCACAACCACCTGCAAGATTCAGTACCTCATTTTTTGCACAGAATAATAGAAGCAATGTCCATTTAATGCCAAGTCTAAGGCCTCACTCCGTGTATGTAAATGTCAATTCCATTCAAAAGGGCATCAACAAAGAAAATTGAAGTTTTAACTACCACTCAAACAGATTGCACAGTACAAAGTAGCAAAACAATATTATAGACCCCTAAACGAAAAAAATTATCCATTTAACTTTTACGAAATTGAAGAACAAAATGAATCGACAACACATTAAACACTTCCTCTGAGCAACCCACATCACACAATTCAACAAATACACCACTATACCGCCATTCACCAGAAATCTATAAGCACTGAGGAAAAGAAATAAACATTTTTCTTTCCTTTTAGAGTATTGTACCTGAGCTAGGAGGTCCATCCTTGTGCTGCTGTTACACTGCACTATGCTTCTTGGAGGTACCCTTGCTTCGTCAAATACCTCGCCATTAACTGTAACTGTCAAAAATAATATTTTCTTTTTGGCAGGAATCTAAATTTTTCAGACGCCTATGGCCACATCATTAGACATAAAATCGACATTCAACTTATTACAAAATTCTTATTGTGCAAATACGATTGAATGGATCCTTCAACAGTTTGCTTACTCTAATCAATATGAAAAATGAAAATTGAATTATGGGAAAGAAGAAATGTATCAATAGTTATCCTAATTTCAAAAGCATAGGTGTAAGGATATGTTCTGAGTTATCAAAAGCCATTTCTAAAAATACAAACAGTAATCTAATTGTAGTTACTAAACAACAACTTTTTATACAAAAAAAATAAAAGTTAACAAAAAAAAAATAGGAACTCAACGCTATATAATGTTAGTCCTTTAAGTTCAAGAGCAATTGCTTTAGAGATATGTTCCAGTTATCAAAAGCCATTTCTAAAAAAGCAAACAATACTCTAATTCTAGTTAGTAAACCACAGCTAAAAAGGGATTTTAAGATTAATAAAATAAAATAAAAAGATAGAATTAAAGTGCAGTTATCAACATCAGCAAGTAAAACATAAAATTGGTAAAAGAAAATTACTCAAGACAGAGTGAGAAAATTACTCATGACATCTTATCAACTGGTGTCTTAAAGTTCATGGTATATACATGTTCAAATCCATTAAAAAGAACCATGTAGATACAATTCTCCAGTGAAGAACACAGAAAACATGGCATCAAATAGTTTTGGAGTGAAAATCTTTTCATCATCTGTGCCGTAAGTTATAGAAACTGCTAGTTGTAAATACATTGAAGAATTGAGTAAAAGATCGTGCGAGACATTAGGTTGGAAATATTTAAGTGAAGTTGATAAGGTTTGTAATAATAGGATTCCAAATTATACACTACATTTGCCTCCCCAAATGATATTCTTATCAAGCACTGAGGATGCTTTTGTGTATCAGCGTTGCATTCAGGTGGAAAAACATCTGCAAGTATAATTTAGTGCCTTGACAACTTCTCTACAATGTTCAATTGTTTATTTCAGCACAGATAATAAGAGTGGCAAAAGAAATATGAGTATAGAAAGAATTATGTATAGTCAAATAAATTGAGATCAAATTTGTTACCATCAAGGTTAGGCATCAGAAGAAATTAGAGGAAGAAAAAATACACTGAGGAGGAAAGATAGAACTCACCAACTAACAGATTGGCAAGGGAGAATACCCAGAAACTCTTGCAATTCAGAGAAAGATGAAACTGGAGGAAAAAAAATCTGAGAAAAGATAATCAAATAATCAAAAACGACAAAAGCATTCAGTTTGTATCAAAATGAACAAAAAACAAAATCATAGGAAAAACTAAAAAACCAAAAGCTAATATTATGCTGCATAGACAATAAGAGTGGCAAAAGAAATATGAGTACAGAAAAAAAAAATGTATAAAAAATTAAAATAAATGAAAAAGAGCTCAAAGGCCTTAAGCTCTCACCCCCAATATTCAACCTTACAATATGATAAAAATCCTAAAACAAAGTTAAACTAAATGGAAAAGAGCTCTGTTAGATTATGTATAGCCTAGTTATTGCTTAGTTAGTTTAGTACCACATTGGTTGTGTATAGCTTTGCTTCTCTTATTGGCTTGTATAAATAGGATAGCTCACTTGTAAGTAAATCACATCATTCAATACAATTCTCTTCTTTGTATTGTCTCACTTTCTCTTTTAAACCTTAACATGGTATCGGAGCCTTAGTGGTTCTCGATATATTAAGAGTTGAGTATGCTCTGTGATTGCTACTATTAGTGGATCTTTCACATCAGAAAAACTTATTGTATATCTTTTTCATACCTGTTGGGTCATCACTATAGTCAGAGTCTCATTCTCCATCAATGTCGTCTCAGCTGCTGCTCCATCGACATCACTATTCAGCCATTGACCATTGACCGTTGACTATTGACCGTTGACCGACGACCAGATTTGACCAGATGGCAGAAAAAAATATTTTTCGTCATGTTCAGTCTGTATTGAATGGTGTGATTCCGCTTGTTGCAACCATATGACACCTTTCCCAGCTTCATTTACCACATCTTCAACTTCACCTCATTCCTCATTCATTCGCATAGCTAATAGCTCCACTATGACTGTTAAAACTATAGGCACCATCAATAGTCGTTCTCTTTCTATTCCTGAAGTTTTTCATGTGCCAGAATTATCCTATAATCTTCTTTCCATTGGGCAATTATGCAAACTTGGATATAGACTTTTTGTTGTGAATGTGCAGGATCCTCGTACTGGTCAGACCCTTGGGACCGGGCGTAGAATTGGGCGCATGTTCGAACTCTCATCCTTACACCTTTCCGCCTCTAATGTCTCTGCTGCTGCCTCCTTGTCACCACCATCCCTTGCACTTTGGCATTCACGTTTTAGTCATGCATCTGCATCTCGGGTACAACTTTTAGCTTCAAAGGGTTTGTTAGGGTCAGTGTCTAAAAGTTCTTCTGATTGTATTTCGCATCAACTTGGAAAACAGCCGGCTTTGCCTTTTTAATAATAGTGAGTCTCATGCTACTACTTCGTTTGATTTAATTCATTCTAATGTTTGGGGACCTTCTTCTGTTGCTAGTATGAGTGGTTCACACTATTTTGTAATTTTTGTTGATGATTTCTTTCGTTACACTTGAGTATTTTTAATGAAATCTCATTCTGAATTATTGGATATTTATTGTACTTTTGCCAAAATGGTTGAAACTCAATTTTCAAAACCCATCAAAGCTTTTCGTTCTGATAATGCTTTAGAATATACTCAACATGCTTTTAAAGCCATCCTAAAAAAATTATGGCACTGTTCCTCACTTGTCATGTCCTGGCACTTCACAACAAAATGGTCGAGCTAAAGGTAAACTTAGGCACATTTTAGACACTGTTCTAGCCCTCCTCATTTTCACATCTGTTCCTACCCCATTTTGGGGTGAAGCTACTCTAACGGCTGTCTACACGATCAATAGGCTGCCTACCCCTATCCTTGATAATTGCACTCCTTACGAGCAATTGTTTGGCTATGTTCCCTCATACCACCATCATCGTGTGTTTGGTTCTGCTTGTTTTGTTTTACTCCAACCTCATGAGCGCACCAAACTCGAGTCTCGTTCTCGAATGTGTTGCTTTCTTGGATATAGAATTGAACAAAAAGGCTATCGGTGTTATGATCTTGTGTCCCATCATCTTCGCATTTCCCGTCATGTAGGTTTCTGAGAGCATCGACTATTTCATGAAATTGGCAAATTCAGCATGCCATCTTTTCCTCCTTTTACCACACTTATGGAGCCTCCTATTTCTCCTACTCACACTAGTGATGTCTTGCCCGAGTCTCCTTCACCTCACACTAGTAATGTCTTGATCGAGTCTCCTTCACCTAATACTCTCGATTCCACTCCAACTGATACTCTCGACGTCGCTTCGCCTGAGGCCCCAGGGTCTGTTACATATGAGGATCATGTTCACACTTCCCCTCCAGACCTTCGTCGATCCACCAGAGTAAGATCTCTTCTATCCCATCTCCAGGATTTTCATTACTTTCATGCTTTAGCTACTTTACATGAGCCCCACTCCTATCGTGAGGCTTCCACTAACCCTTTTTGGTAGACTGCGATGAAAGATGAACTTGATGCTTTACACAAGAATAATACATGGGATTTGGTTGACTTGCCTCCTGGAAAGTCTGTGGTTGGCAGTAAGTGGGTTTACAAAATTAAGACTTGTTCAGATGGTACTGTTGACAGGTATAAGGCTCGACTTGTTGCCAAGGGTTTTACTCAGGAGTATGGTGTGGACTATGAGGAGACCTTTGCTCCAGTTGCTCATCTATCTTCTGTACGTGCTTTGCTGGCTGTTGCAGCCTCTCGCCATTGATTACTTTTTCAAATAGATGTTAAAAATGCATTCATTAATGGTGATCTTAGTGAAGAAGTCTATATTCAGCCACCTCTTGGACTATCTAATCCAACAAACAAGGTATATCGTCTTTGCCGAGCTCTATATGGACTTAAGCAAGCTTCTCGAGCATGGTTTGCTAAATTTAACAACACTTTGTCTAGCCTTGGATATTCCATCAGCTCCTATGATTCAGCCTTGTTTGTTCGCCGCACATACCAAGGCATCATACTTCTTCTGTTATATGTTGATGACATGATTATCACCGAGGATGATCCCATTGGTATTCAGGAACTTAAACAGTTTCTCAATCAACATTTTGAGATGAAAGATCTTGGTTCTCTCAGCTATTTTCTTGGCCTTGAGATTTCATCTTCTTCTGATGGTTATTATTTGACACAAGCCAAATATATCTCTGATATGCTTTCTCGGGCAAATCTCACAGACAGTAAGGTTGTTGACACACCAACTGAGCTTAATGCTCGTCTTACACCTCATGATGGCGAACTTCTTCGCGATTTTACTTTATATCGACATTTGGTTGGCAGTCTTGTCTACCTTACTGTTACTCGACCTGATATCTCGTATGCTGTCCATCAGGTGAGTCAGTTTATGGCTGCTCCTCGCTCTACTCATTTTGCTGCTGTTCTTCGTATCCTTCGTTACCTAAAGGAGACATTGTTTCATGGGCTCTTTTTCTCCTCTCGGTCTCCTCTTTAATTGTGTGCTTATACCGATGCAGATTGGGCAGGTGATCCTACAGATCGTCGTTCTACCACCGGTTATTGTTTCCTACTTGGCACTTCTCTTATCTCTTGACGTAGTAAGAAACAAACTGTTGTTGCTCGATCTAGTACTGAGGCAGAATATCGTGCTTTAGCTGACGCTACCTCTGAGCTTCTTTGGTTGCGATGGTTGTTACAAGATATGGGTGTATCACTTTCTGCTACCACTCCTGTATACTGTGACAATAGGAGTGCTATTCAGATTACTCATAATGATGTTTTTCATGAACAGACCAAACATATTGAGATTGATTGTCATTTTATCCGTCATCATCTCCTTCAGGGCTCCCTACAGCTTCATTCTGTCATATCCAAGGATTAGCTCGCAGACATCTTTACCAAGTCACATCCTCCAAGGCATTTTCATGATCTTGTTTTCAAACTCAAGTTGGTTTCTCGTATTCCACCTTGAGTTTGGGTGGGGGGGGGGGGGGGGGGGGTGGGGCTGTTAGATTATGTATAGCCTAGTTATTGCTTAGTTAGTTTAGTCCCACATTGGTTGTATATAGCTTTGCTTCTCTTATTGGCTTGTATAAATAGAATAGCTCCCTTGTAAGTAAATCACACCATTCAATACAATTCTCTTCTTTGTATTGTCTCACTTCCTCTCTTAAACCTTAACAAGCTCAAAGGCCTTAAGCTCTCAACCCCAATATTTAAACTTACAAAATGAAAAAAATCCTAAACAAAAAAGATGACCTATAGTCCATATGCTACAAAATTTCAGATTCTTCAAACAAAAACAAAATTTTAGAGTTTCATTACCTCGCCATTAACTGTCAAGACCCACGCTTGGAGATAGAAAAATGACCTGAATTTTTTAGAAGTCAAAAGGAGAAACTCACAAGCAAGGTAATCCAAATTTCACCGGAAAAAAGGGTGAAGGAGAAGAGAAATTTTTTACTACATACCTGCATGAATTTTTTTTCCTCAAATTTTGTATCCATGCCTCTGCAACAAATTGAGAAATCAAAAAGAGAAACCCACCCAAAAAAAAATGGAGAAGGAAACAAAGAATCTACAAATACCTCGCCATTAAAGGTTAAGACCCACGCTTGGAGGAAGAAATCCATAACAAGATTATATAGATTAGGAGAGATTAAGTGCCGGTATAGGAAGACAGTTGAGAACGTGAAGATGTGAGGTGTGGGATCGTGAAGGAGGAGAGTTGTTCAAAGGATGGGATTGAGAGAACGTGGGAGACTAGGATGCGGGGGACGTGAAAGTGAGAGACAGAGTAGAGGTGTGGGATCGTGAAGAGTGAGAGTTGTTCAGAGGATGGGGTTGAGAGAACGTGGGAGATTGGGAAAGCGGGGGACGTGAGAGCGAGAGACTGAGAGGGGATGTGGTGTAAATTTTGTAAATTTACGATTTAATACCTGATTATAACAAAAATTAATAACTGAATAATGGTATTTTTGTCCCTTTAAAGAGTAGGAATTATGATTTTAAATTTGATAACACAAATTAAAAATAATTATATCATGGGTTTTTTGTCTTTTCAAAAAGGAGGACACCAAGAGGTTCCTCTAGCCTATTAATAGTATAGATTTTTAATAAAGTTAAAATTGCCATTATTGGATTAGAATTAATTTAACAATCCAAAACAATAGTAAGTCCATTAAGGCCATGTTTAATCCCTCGTTTAAATCAACTTAAAGTAAGTAGCCTATTAATAGTATAGATTTTTAATAAAGTTAAAATTGCCATTATTGGATTAGAATTAATTTAACAATCCAAAACAATAGTAAGTCCATTAAGGCCATGTTTAATCCCTCGTTTAAATCAACTTAAAGTAAGCAAAAATGCTTTGAACATATTTAAACTAACTTACTTTAAGTTGATTTAAATGAAGGACCAAGCATGACCTAATAACGTTTTCACCCTTTAAAAGAAAGGGAATAAAAGATAAAATAATATTAATATATTAAACAATAAAGTCTGTGCTTTTCTTTGCCCTTGTTATAGAAAAAAAAAATTGGCTGGCTTGGGTCTAAAGTATTGGATTTAGACCAGCTGAAAACTTCACTGATAATCTTGAGAAGTTTCAATGATAACATCAATATAAATGCGGGACCCAAAAATTAACATTACTAGTAAAATTCCGAAAGATTACTAGTGAAGTTTTCAGCTAATCTAAACACCAATGGGTTTAGACCCAAGCCAGCCCAGATATCCTCCAAATTATAGACTGTTTTGACATGATGAGTAGTGTGGCTAATTTCCACTTTTGTCTTTCAAGTATATGTTGTTTTTCAATTTGATCCTCAACTATAAATTTTTTTCAATCATACCCATGAATTATTAATTTTGTTTCAATGTTATCCCTTCGTCAACACTCCGGCGATAAATAATTGTGAATTTTTAGATCATCACGCTTATATGCTAAAAGACGACGAGGTGGCTAAATTGAACACATTTCAAGGAGGGCTATAAAAATGTCCATGTTTGCTTCCTGTAGCATTTTTGAAATTAAGGTTAAGTTTTATAACAGAAATTGAGGGATTAGGAAAAAAAAATTTCGATTGGTGAGATAATTAACATTAAACACTTTTTTAAAACGCTAGTTATATTGCTCTCAAAATTTGTGTTCTCCATCACACATTAGCTCTTGTTTTTCATTTAAATCAAGAAGAGTTGGGAAAATGCCACCAACAATTAAAAAATAAAAACCGCGAAGTTGGAGATTTAAATTCATCATACAATAAGTTTTTTTCATTTCATTCACAGATTGTTTGCTACCCCATCTTTTTGAAGTAGATAAGCTTGTTAATTTGACAATTCATGGTCACTTATGGATGGAATATTGACGAAAGGACACTAAGACAGAATTGAGATGAAATTAATAGATCAAAAGCATATCTGAAAAAATTTATTGTTGAAATACCAATTTGGAAAATTATATATATTTGAAAGACTAAAAATGGAATTTAGCCTGAGTAATGTATATCTTTAGTCAATATCTTTCATCGCTCAGTTTATTGTCATTATACAAAATGGCCCACACATTGCGTAATAATAGTACATTCACTTGTTTCATATCAGAATCAGTCCTTCTCTTCTCATCTCTTCTCTGCTCGTAGTAGCCATTACTTTTAAAGAGCACTCAAGCAAAAAAGATAAAGAAAATAACTACTTTTATAATTACAGGGAAGATATGATCAAAGTGATTTATTCACCTCTCCGGTAGAAGGCTACTCTTGCAGGTCTTGTAACATGCCATCCAACTCCTTCACAAATCTTTCCATTGCTGGTGCTGGCAAGCAAACCGGGACCACAATCCCATCCTCTCCCTTCCTGTTCCTAAACGGTACGAAAAAACTTAACACTCCAGGAATGGCCCCCACCCCGGCCTTAGCAGGCCCACCACATGCAGCATTCCCCCATCCAAAATCCACTTCTCTGAATCCGGCATGTCTCACGTCTGATATTACATAGGATCGTACAACTGTAATGTGGGGCCTCCTTTTAATCACCATCAGATCCGCCACCGATCGCATGTACTCCTCTGTCACATCCACCTTGGCTTTCCTCACCAGTTCCAATGCGTACCCTAATGGGTTTTCACTAAGTTTCTTCACAGTACTCAAACTCACAGGGAACGCAATTCCGTTCCCGTAAAACCCTAACGGTAATGAAGGAGTAAATTTGGAACGCGCGTTAACGACGCATATTATGCGCATCTCTTCTTTGGGATCAGGTTGGAGGGCTATTGTACGACAACGCCAGAGACACGCCGTTAATATTTCGAAAGTGGAACAGCTACGGAGGTGAAGAGGGACAAATCTGCGAATGATGGATATTTCGGTGGGGCCAAAAAAGAAAGAGCGATGAGCCATGTCGTCAAGAGGGATGATTGTGCCTTTAGTGTCGGCCACCTCATCGTACTCGTGATGCGTGCATGTCACACACGGTTGCTCTCTCGCGTTGAGTAAGTGCCTTTCCCACACAGGTGGGATCGACGGGGCATGCGCACCACGTGCCATCTCTCCCACGGCTGTCATGAATTGGACTAGCCCAGCTGCGTCGCTCATCGTGTGGTTGAGCCTCAATGCAAATATGAACCCGCCGCATTTCAAGCGTGTCACCTGTTTTTTTTATAAAAAAAAAAAAGCAGCACCATTAAAATAAACATACAAAATAACATAATTAAGTTTATTTTTTTTTATTGTACATTAGTGCTTGATAGACAAGGTATTAAATCAAATCTCTTTTTTGGAGGACTAGAAGGTAGTCTCTAGATCAAAATGATCATATTTAACCTAAGATTTTAGATCAAGAGATTACATTCAAATCATTCATAAATGAGGATTGGATTCAATTCAATCCCCTCTCCTCCAATATACTAAAAAAGATAACATATTCAAATTGTATGTACGTATTTATTTATTTTTCAAAAAAAATAATAAAAGAATCTCAATTATCCATTGTTCGTGCTATCAATTTTTAGAATAACATCCGTTAAAAGTTTAACACACTTTTATAACTTAAAAAATGAAAATTAAGGTAATAAAAATATACATTTCTTTAGCATAACAATGGATTATAATATATTTTTATTATTAAAACATGATTTTGATCCTTGTATTATTACGGCGATGTTTAGGAACTGATTAAAGTGCATTAAATCAATAAATTTAAATATTTTTTACTTTAAATTTTTTGATTTAAAAATATTTTAATCAGATCCTAAATATTGTGGATATCAAATATTTGATTTTAAGCCTCAATTGTATCAATATAATCTACTAAATTAACATTATTAATAGAGACAAGTTTAAGGACTCTTGTTATCTAGCATCTTCTATTGTCTCTGGTCTTCTCTTGTTATTATGTATATACCCTTATGTGGCTTTAGCCTATTGTAGATTGTTATACAATTAAAAGTTTGGCCCTTGAAAACTCTATTTATTTATAAAAAGTGACTTAAAAGGCAACATCTAAGTACTAATTTAAACATGACTTTATTTTGAATGAATTTAAATAGTGTTGATTCAATCACACTTAAATCAAAACGTCGCTATGAAGATATTTGTAAGAAAAATAATCAATGAATAAATCATTGTAATTGAAATAAGTTGTACTTAATTGGGAACAACCAACACCTTAATTCAACGGTAAAGATTTAAATTAAAATATATTATATCAATGATAGTTGTAGTCATGGGCATGCGTGTCTACGGTATACACTTTTAATATTGATACCACAGTTTAACCCGATTAAACTGTAAAAAAATAATTTGATCATTTCCATTCAATCTCAGCTTTTGGGATAATTCCTAACCAATAATCTCTTAAACATGGAATCATAGCTTTATGTATTGGTTTCGAATCTAAAGGAAATTTTTTTTCATTAATATTTCACGTGTAAAATATTCATTAAACTTTTGTATTGTTCGCGCGTGAGGAATAAGTAAAAAAAATAAAAAATTAAGCTTATAAAATAATTGATAATCCAAATATCTCTCGTGTTTATGTCATTTTTAAATTTAAGTGCAGTTAGAAGCATTTAACAAAAGTACCTGAATAAGCAACAGGGGAGAGTTGAGCACACCAGCAGAGCCTGGAACATCATAAAGGAGCTCCTCCAAGCATGGAAATGGAGGCTGAAGTGCATCATCACCAAATTGCTCAAGCGTAACATCAGCATCACCTTCAATAAAGATGATACCTTCGCTGGTACAATCCACTAGAAGCTTACGGTTAGGTCCTTCCCTAAGCCTACCGGCAAACGGATAGTAGTGAACTAGAGTTTGTGCAATTGCCTCCCTTATCACCTTTACAGGGTCCTTCCCTTCCATTGAAGGGTTGTACCTATAAAAGTTGATAAATGGGACTTGGAATCGAAGACTCTCTTGGTCATCGATGTCCGAAAGCGGTTTGAACTCACGAGGAGTTGGCTTAGCCGGAGTGATTAGCTCCGGATCACGTCTACGGACTGTGAACATCAGGGAGTTTGGTGGTTGGGCTGCCATTGTTCAAAGTATTGCGTGTTATAAAGTGGCAAAATGATAGAAAGCAAAAATGTAGGGTGCGAGTGTTGGTTTATGGGTTGTTTTGGATATGTGGTATTTATAATGAGGTGGAGAGGGAAAAAATTGGGTGGGTTGTAAATTTTTTTTTTTTAATAAGAATCCCGATGTCATGGAATTGGTTTTGTGAAAATTTCATGAAACCGTAAAAATTCAGTAGTAATCATGAAAAAATTAAATAATAATTGTACCAAAATTATTAGTGAAGTTTTCTAATTCCATGGAAATCTCCACGGATCCAGTTTTGAGAAAATATCCACACGTGTAATTGTTAACGTTCGTTATCTCTCACCTAACGAAGTGAAACACAAAATCTATTTTACCACAAAATAATTAAAAATAAAAAAACAAATAAACGATAGGTATTTTTTAAAACAAAGCCTGATATAATACCAAGGACTCAGGCTACTTAGTCTAGGTCAGTCAGCCAGCATTACTTAATGCTTTTCTTCATGGGCTGCTAAGGGATCTCAATAATCTTAATCAATAGTCAAAACATAATATATTTTACTAATCTAATGTCATCACAAGTAATGACAATGTTAACTAATCTGAGTCGTTTTTCCACTTACATAAACAATTTTTTTTTTTTGCCCCATTAGCTATTAGATAACTTGATTTCATTTCTAGTGTTTGTCGGGATTTTTTATCAAAAATTCTTTTATGGTCCACACAAATAATAAATATAGTTATGATATCACCCGTTAAGAATTTTGACACCCAATCAATAATTATACAATCATAATAATAAAAATAAAGAGAAATAAACACAAGAATTTTAATGTGGTTCGGCCCAACTCTATGTCTACGTCCATGAATTTATAACTATTACACTTCTTTTATAATTTTTGGATGGAGAAATTTTTTTAAAACTCACTATGTCATAATACACAATTTTTCTAAACAAAACTTTGTGAAAACTCTTCCCAAATATTGTGAAGATTCATCATGATGGTACTGTTGATAGGTTGAAATCTCTTCAAGTTGTGAAAAGGGATCACAGGCTTATAGTATTGACTATTATGAGACGTTCTCTCCTATAGCTAAGATTATATATGTTCTTTATCTTTTTAGCTAGCACGTTTAATTGGTCTTTACATCAATTTGATCTAAGAATGTCTTTCTGCTTGGTGATCTACAAGAGGAGGTTACATAGAGCAACCTTCATGGTTTGTTTCTCAAGGGGAGTTTTGGTTAGTATATCGGTTGAAGAAGTCTCCATATGGCTTGAAACAATCCCTTGGAGCATGGTTTGGTAGGTTTAGTGAGGTGGTAATTACTAACTTTAGTCTCAAAAGATGTGGTGTAGATCATTCTGTATTTTACAAACATAGTGAGGCCGATAAAATCACGTTGATTATGTATGTGGATGATATTGTGATCATAGAAGATGAGAAAGGGGGAGTTATAGCATCGAAATAGTTTTTACGCACCAAGTTTCGGACATGATCTAGGGTAACTGAGATACTTTCTGGGTATTGAAGTTGCTATATCTCATCATGGTGTGTCTCTGTCTCAATGAAAATATGTTCTTGAGTTATTGAGTGATATAGGGATGTTAGGGTGTAAGCCTATAGATAATTTTATGGATCTTAACACAAAACTCGGTTAATCAGGGTGAGTTGTTGCCTGATCCTAGACTATATAGATGGTTGGTTGGAAAATTGAATTATTTGACTGTAACTAAACCAGACATCTCATTTGCAACAGATGTAGTTAGTCAATTTCTAGTTGCCACATGGATTAGTAAATGGGATGTTGTTTTTCGTATTTTGGATATATTAAGAGTTCCCTTAGTCGTAGTTTACTTTATCAAAACCATGTTCATACTTAGGTTAAGGGTTATATTGATGCAGATTCAACGAGCTCTCAATCATATATGAGGTCCACTACTAGATGTTGTGTGTTTGTTGGGAGTAATCTGGTGTCATGGAAAAGTAAGAAACAAATTGTGGTTGTTAGATCTAGTGTCGATTTTGAATACAAAAGGATGGTTACGCTACCTGTGAGTTTGTTTGGCTAAGACAATTATTAGTAGAAGTTAGGTTTAAGCAGTCACATCGTATGCTCTTTGTGTGTGACAATCAAGTAGCCATTCATAATGCAAATAATCTGGTGCTTCATGAGGGAACTAAGCATATTGAATTTGATTACCATGTCATTCGAGAGAAACTTTTTATAAAATGTGACTAGTACAAGACATGTGAAGTCAGTAGATCAATTAACAGATTTATTTGCTAAACTCTTGGATGGTTCACGGGTTAGATCTATATTTATCAAGTTGGGTGCATATAATATCTATGCTTCAATTAGAAGGAGAGTGTTAAATGTTAACAATCTGTTTGGTTCACGGACTGGATTATAGTAAGATAGGACTAGGATTAATATGACATAGGATAAAATGAGATTAAAGTGATAACACCTTAATCCTATGTTTGGTTAATAAGATTGTTGGATTGGATTAGAGTGAGATAAATAGTTTGTTGCATATTTTAATTATAAAAAAAAAGATTATTAAAAAATTAGGTGCATAAGTGGTTAGTCAAACTAGCCGCTATACCTATTAAAGAGTGATTATATCATGTACATTAAGGTCCATAATGGTTAAAAGTTACAAAATTTTAATAGTCTAAATTTATTATTATAAATGGACTTGTAACTTCTTTAGCCCACAAGTCTTTATGTAGAGCCTCCATGACAAAGAAGAAGACGAACAACTTCATTCTTCTTCCTACCTATGTAATATACACATATTAATTAGTTGTTTATTATATCACACAGAGAAAAGGTTGCATAGTGGAGCTTTGACTTAGTGATACAACGTAGGTACCATTGAGTAACAATGAAGAGAACATTGGATTATTGTATCCTGGGGGCATTGTGACCATGAGGTCGTTGCACCGGTAGAGTTTAATTACCTTTACGGTGGTGTGAAACATCTTAAAGAGAGCGACTGATCCGTGACTCTGTCCATCATCTTTGCGTTATATAGGTGATATTTTTCTATTTATTGTGAAATTTAATGATTTATACCTTATATATAATTTTTATACATGAGGAACAACAAAGTCCAAGTACCAAAATAGTGCTATTCACCATACTTAACGTACCAAAATAGTGCTATTCACCATACTTAACACTTTTTAATTTATTCACAATTATTATAATAATTTGTATTAATATAATTATGATTATTATTCAATATTATTATAATATTATGATAGTAATTATTATTATCATTATTGTTATAAATATTTATAATTGTAATAATTATTATTGTGATTATTGTAATAATTATTATTAATATTTTTATTATATCGAAAAAATTATTATTATATTATAAAAATATTATTATTATTAGTATTTAATAATATTATATAAGTGATATTTTTCTATTTATTGTGAAATTTAATGATTTATACCTTATATATAATTTTTATACATGAGGAACAACAAATCAAAAAAATAAATTACCATTGATTGATTACATACAAATTTAAATGACTTGGGTCACAAGAAATCATGCCCAAATAAAGTGATTTTAGGACCACTCAGAGTGATTTTAGGACCATTTACAGTGAACTCTAAGAGTTATATAGACATTGATTAAGATGTCACATAAAATCTAACTTTATCAATTTTAAATTCAAACAATTAAATTTATATTCAAATAACAGAATAACTAACAAGTGGAGATAAGAAAAGTAATCAACTCCTAATAATTAAGAATATTGTTTATTTGGATGACTACGTGGCAGACTGTTACTGACCAGCCATGGAACCCGTACAAACCACATCAATGAAATTGTACCATATTATGAGAGCTCACAACTACCTTATCTTTATGAAAAATATTTGTGTGGCCTCATCTTCACAATCAATCCTCCTATATGCCTTTTCAATTGCATTGGCTAGAAATTTGTGGTCTCTATCTTATACAATTCTTTATAGCACCTCTCCGCAAGATATTGTGCAATCTTTGGGATACGAAATGAGTTTCAGCCCGCAAGATGTCTATTTTTGTCTGTCATCTTACATTTTATTTTATGTTGACCCATGGTAAGTAGGCCAGCAAGATTCTGTGGAAATCCCACGAGGACCACAACAAGTCAGTAACATGGCTCCTCCACACAGAATGCATGTTTTGCAAAGCTATGGGCCACGACATTACAAGCCCTAGGTAGACGACACACAGTCCAACAATTAAACTCCTACGTACAGAAGCAACTTTTAGGCAAAAAATTATTGACTGTATCATGTGTAAATCTTTTAATTTTCATCAGTTAAAATTTGATTGGTAATTTTTTGAAACTTTATTAATAATGACAATTGAATCATAAGACATTACTAATGAAGTTCTCAAAAATTATAAGTTAAGTTTTCAGTCACTCAGTATAGCCAAGAATTCCTCACTTCTCATACATCAAAATTCAAAAGAGAGATCATTCTCATTAGCCAATAACAACGTGACACATTGAAAATTGTTTTCAAATTTTTTTTTGTTATCAATGAAGTTTCTGAAAGTTATAAATAAATTTATAAAAAATCACCAACAAATTTTACCGTCGTAAAAATAAATTACATGACCATGGATTGATTACATACAAATTTAAATGACTTGGGCCACAAAAAATCATGCCCAAATAAAATGATTTTAGGACCACTTACAGTGAACTCTAAGAGTTATGTAGACATTGATTAAGACGTGACATATGATCTAACTTTATCAATTTCAAATTCAAACAATCAAATTTATATTCGAGTAATAGGATAACTAACACGTGGAGATAAAAAAAAAACTAATCAACTTCTAATAATTAAGAATATAGTTTATTCGGATGACCACATGGCAGAATGTTATTGACCATTGACTTTGACTTGTAATGTGTTGTTTTATGGTGTATAAGATTCTTTTATTGGTTCGGATCTAAAAGGTTTAGATTAACTGAAAACTTAATCAATAATTTTAAAAATTTTATTAATAATTTTAATTTTTGAGTCACATTTATATTAACGTTAAATTTTTTAAAATTAGTTGATTCTAAACTTTAAAATTTAGATCAACCAATCAAAAAAAATTTGTAAGGTAAGACATTCCATCCTCTGCGAAGTTCACATGTACTTACCGCTCGAGCCGAGAAAGACCTCTGAGTGTGAGTGGGACACTTTATTATATTATTTTATCACTATAAACTGTTAATTTCTTTTTATTTTTAGTTAGTTTTTTATTTACGTCAAATTTAATGTAAATATTATTTTATTTATAAAAATATTTTAAAGTTATATTACGTTAATTAAATATATACGGGTCTCATAAAAATTATGTTTTTGACACATAAAAAAAAGATTAAAAGTATATCTGTTAATTCAATGGATTTGTATTTCATTTAAAAAAAATGAACCAACAATATGGAATAGTGATATCATATATCTAGTTCCATGAAGGTTATAACGGAATAAAAAAAATTATTAATAATCACGGAGAAATTAAGTAATAATTAACTTTGTTATTTTAATTTTTTAAAAATAATTATATTTTAATTATTAATAGACATTTACAGTTTTATAGTAACTACCACGATAGACATTACAAAGTATAAGTAAATCTTGGTCCAAATTTTGTGGAATTTAATGGTGTGGGGACCCTTTTTTTTTGTTTTTCTTTTAAGCCTGCAATCGCCATCGTATCATTGAATTGCCTGGTGATTTTACTTTCTTCTTTTTCAAGGCATCTTCCTAGTTTTCAAAGCCAATCAATAATTCTTGAAAAGAAAACAAATTGTGTACTATAGGATAGGACTATTTCCTACATAAAACAGATAAATTGTTGTATTTTCATTGGTTTAGGCTTATTGGGTTTTTTTTTGTGTAGATTATTATATCACGTACCCGAAACCATCAAATCTCAAAACAATTTAAAGTGGTATTCAAATGGTTTCCTTTAAAATTAGAGGAAAATAAAATAAAAAATAAAGCAAATCCGATAGACAATATCAAGTCTACTTGAAAACTTGAAACGACCCAAACTGAAACGATATGAACCCGAAATGACTAGATTGGAGATGATCTGACCCAATTGATCTGAGATCCGACCAGACCTGATACGAACCAAACCCGACCTGAGACCAATACAATTCGAACCCGACTTGACCTAATCCAAAATGACTCAAGACCCAACAAGACTAGAGATCGATATGACTATCTATCTTGAGGTAACTTGCAATCCGAAGTGAAATATGACTCGAAATGATCTCATCTTACCCGATTGCCTCCTATTGACTAATATTATATATTTGAACTTTGAAAACTCTACATTGCCGCATTTGGAACATACATTTATCATCTTAATAAGACTATACATCCAGGAAACTCAAACAAACATTTATCATCTTAATAATATTAAAAAAAATGTTATATCAATGCTTATCATCTTAATAAGACTATACATCCAGGAAACTCAAACAAACATTTATCATCTTAATAATATTAAAAAAAATGTTATATCAATGCTAATCGACTATTTCAATGCATTCTTTATTCATCAAATTGAATTTAACACCAATACAATTAAAAATAATTTTATATTAATCATATAAATAGTACTCTAATAATTATAATAATAATGATGAAGGCCATAAGACAGGCTCGTGTACTAGGCCGAACGAACACTAAATAAAGTACCAAAACAGTACTACTCACCATCCTTAACGTAATTATTTATCATCCTTAACACTTTTTGATTTATTCATAATTATTATAATAATTAATATTAATATAATTATAATTATTATTTAATATTATTATAATATTATTAAAATTATGATAATAATAACAATTATTATTATTGTTATAAATATTTATAATTGCATAATTATTATTGTGATTATTGAAATAATTATTATTATAAGAAAAAATATTATTATATTATAAAAATACTATTATTATCAGTATTTAATATTATATTTTTATATTATGATAATAATTATTTTTGTCGGTCAACTTTCATTTTGTCTTATGTTGACCAATGTTAACTAGGCCAGCAAGATTTTGTGGAAATCCAAGGGTATTTTGGGAGAATCCCACGATGACCACGACAAGTCAGTAACATGGGTCCTCCACAGACAATGCATGTTTTGCAAAGCTACGACATTACAAGCCCTAGGTAGACGACACACAGTCCAAAAATTACACTCAGACGTACAGAAGCAATTTTTAAGCAAAATTTATTGACCGCATCGGTGTAAAACATCAGTAAAAATTTAATCGGTAATTTTTTTAAAACTTTATCAAAAATGATAATTGTATCTTAAGACATTATTAATAAAGTTTTCAAAAATTATAAGTTAAGTTTTCAAACACCCAGTATAGAAAAGAATTCCTCACTTCTCATACATCAAAATTCAAAAGAGACATCATTCTCACCAGCCAATAAGAACGTGACACATTGAGAATTGTTTTCATTTTTTTTTTGGTTATCAATAAAGTTTCTGAAAGTTACAAATAAAATTATAAAAAATCACCAACGAATTTTATCGTTGTAAAAAAAAAATATGACCATGGATTGATTACATACAAATTTAAATGACTTGGGCCCCAAGAAATCATGTCCAAATAAAGTGATTTTAGGACTACTTACGGTGAACTCTAAGAGTTATGTAGACATTGATTAACACGTGACATAAGATCTAACTTTATCAATTTCAAATTCAAACAATTAAATTATAATCGAATAACAGGATAATTAACATATGGGGATAAGAAAAGTAATTAACTCCTAATAATTAAGAATATGGTTTATTCGGATGACCACATGGCAGAATGTTACTGACCAGCCATGGAAATAAAGAAAAACAAAAGGAAAATGGTTTTTATGGTGGTTGTCATAACCCTGAAGGTGCATAATCATTTTAGGACTGAAGAATGCACCCCAAGAAAGGTGCAACTGTCATTTACTGATTTTGCCCGGGCTAAAAAAAATTTTCTAAGAAAAAATTATTGAAGAAAAATTAAGCAAATAATTAAGGAGATAGAGTTAGAGATATGCAAACATGATTTATAATGGTTCGGCAATATCAGAGATCCTTCTGACTCTATGTTAACTGTTTTCAAAGATCCTCTTGAAGCTTTCCACTAACCAAGCAACTTTCAGGTGTTACTTAATCCGTTATAAACAACTTGCGGCTGTTGTTTATACCCAAACACTTCCAAAAATTATACACACTCTTACAAACAAGAGTCATAACTAACTCTTTACAAACAAGACATAAAAACCATTAATACGTTGCGTATCCCAATTCTCTTCCCGCATATACGTCAATAATAAAGGAAAAAGGATAAATTTGTCTATTGAAAATAATTTCATTAATGAACTGTAATGATAGATGTACCCTTAACATTTATAGGCCATGTTTGGTATTGACTTAAAAACCACTTAAAAGCAATCATTTTTAATTTTAAGCGGCTTTAAACCACTTTTCCATGCTTTTTCAAAGAAGTGACTTATTTTTATATCAATATTCAAAGTGATGTTCAACTTTCATCATTTACCCATTTATTAAAAGATATATAATTTCTTTTAATTACGAAAAGACACATTAATATTTGAAAAATCAATGTTTGAGATCTACATAAATAAGAGAATAATTTGGTAAATGAACAAAATCATTGATTTAATTTTTTCACTTCCGGAGTTTTTTGGCGATATTAGGGGTAAATAAAAAAAAACAAACCACATGTTTTGTTGGAAAACTCTCATCAAGAGCTACCAAATGAGACCCATAAGCACTACCTTCCATCAAGTCGGCCGCCTTCACTCGCATGGGGACGACTACAGTGAACAATGACTACTTGATTTTGTTATTTTTATTTTTAAATTTCGAAATAAATACGATTTTTCAAAAAAAAAAAAAACTTTCACTTTGTTGATGTGACGACGGAATATTTTCGAAAGAATTTTTTTTTCATTGTTTCATGTTTACACAACATGAAATTTACTTTTAATTTTTGAACGTTGAATTTAATATTTGCTATTTGAAATTAAAAAAAAATATAGTGATACGATCTATCGCACAAGGAAATGTAGACGTTTTCTTAATTTATTTAATATGTTAAAAAGTTCAACAAGCAATTGCAGCATTTAGATGATAGTAAATTGACACAATACTATTAAAAAATTAGAGGTAAATTACATTGCACTACTTTCAAGTTTGCTGAAATGATACTAATATACCAAACATTTTTAAAACACATGATTCACACCAAAATACCAATTTTCACAATTAAGCAGCCATAAAATGACTTTTTTTTTTAAAGAATCAAAATTTTAATTGCATATTACTTTTTATGATGACCAAAGTACCTCTAGTCTTAAAATATCTCCAAGTGATTATGATAAGTTTAATAATTTTATTTATCAATTATTTATTTCCAAAAAAAATTATAACACAAATTTTTAGGTTATTTGAATTCATTTTTTTCTAAAAAAAATTAAAACTGCAATATCATTTTAATTTTTAAAATAAAAAAGTTTGTCTTTAATTTTTGTTTTATGATGGTCTTTGATATTCATTTATTTGAGATGTTATGCTATTTAATTTTATAAAAAAATCATATCAATAAATTTTTTATTTAAAATATATTTTTTATGATGGTCTTTGATTTTTATTTATTTGAGGATGCGATAGATAATAATATTATAATATTTTTAAAATATAAAATATATTAAGTAAAATTTATTTTATACCATATAATAGAATATAAATCCATTTAAAATACACTTTTAACAATTTAAAAAATAATAATTTTCCTTTTAAAAAATCCCTAAAAAAGTTCTTGTTAAATTTTTTCCATCTATAATACTTTTATTTTTTAAAAGTAATATTTTATTATACCTAAGGGTACTTTGGTCATCATGAAAAGTAATATCCAGTTAAAAAAAATTTCTTAAAAAATTTCAATTTTGAGTTGTTTGGTGGTGAAAATTGGTGTTTTGGAGTGAATCGTAAGTTTTAAAAAGTTTGGTATGTTAGTGTTATTTCAGTAAACTTGAAGGCAGTGCAATATAATTTATCCAAAAAATTAAATGTTAATTTATATAAGAGAAATGTACGTGGTATATGAAGCTCTCTTAATTATTATTATCTTCAAGACAACAATTTAATGAATTTTACAAATTTTCTCTTTTTTAAAATAAATTATTTTTAATAGTGTGAAATTAAGTATAATGTTAAAATATTAAAAAGAAGAAGGAAAAGAAATAATAATGAAATTTGCAATTAATTGTGATATTTTTTATAGTTTAGTGTATGCAGTTAAATTTTAGTCATTGATTTTTCAATTGATGATGTGTCATCTCTTCATTAAAGAAACTGAGACGTCCCATTAAAATAAGAATTTTGATCCCATGGAACCGATTCCGTAGGAGTTACCATGGAACAAAGGAACTTTATTGGTAATTATAGGAAAGTGCAATAGTAACTTAATAAAAAAATAAAACATTTAAATATTTAATTACTAAAGCAGTTCTCGTGATTACCAGTAAAATTCTTCGATTTTATGGTAACCTCTACGGAATCGGATCCTTGGGAACGGGACTTTCAAAATAAGGTAAAGAATGTAAGCCAATCCCTTGGTGGTGCTAACTTAAACACAAATATACCCATAACCATTGTAATTGATACCATGTATTTTTTAGGAGGTATCATGTTCCTCGATTTATAACTCTACTGTATACACATAAAATGAAATAGCAAATTACTAAAATAAGTCTTCATTTGCTATGGCTTAACTGAATAATTTTTTACTGACTGGAATTTGGATATATCTTGGTAATCCGTTTTTCTTTCCTACTCCAACCATTGACCAATTTTTTTATTTTTATATAAATTGATAATTATTATCACACCACAGCCAAAAATCATGCCTCCTATATTTTAAAATTTAGACGCAAATGGCTTCTTTTTTTTTGTTGTTGTTTTACCTTTTAGCTTTTCCTCATATGAATTTTTATCACTGAGAGATACCTGTTACATAATGATAAATTCCTTTTTAATAATACAACTGTTGTGGTTTGTGTAAATTCTCTATAAGTAACTTTATGAGTTATTTACAAAGGAAAAAATATCACTCTATATGAACAAGGTTTTTTTTTATAAATAATTAATTAATTTGTGATTAAGTTCATGAAATTAATAAAAGTTGTTAATCAAGGCAACTCAAGAGAGGGAATTGAGTTTTTAATTTTTTTTTTTTTTTTTTTTTTTGCAATCTAAATATAAAATGCAATAATTATAATGCACAACAATTTAAATCAAGCAAATGAACTTCAAGAGCAGTAAAATTAACTTGCTGAAATTAGAAAGACAAAGGAAGAAGAGCTTGCAAACAGATTTATAGTGGTTCGGTCATAGTCTCATACCTACTCCATTCCTTAATAGTTCTTTTGAGAGTATTCAATAATCCAAGCAAAACCAACAATTAAGAAACTTCCAAGATGTTGCCCAAACTAGAAATTTTTTATCTATATGTTTCAACCTAAAATAGAGCTCTTACAAACTCACCAAAGAGTTACACCAGCTCTTTTGCAATCAATTGATGAAAGAAAAAATGATTTGCAACGACGTGTTACAAATCTAGGATTTAAAAATGCTTTTAATTGATCTTAAATGCTTATGACTGATACATTCAATTGAGTTGGAGATTTGTGTATAGCATATGGAGGTTTTAAGACATTAAAATAAAATAAAATAAAACTAATCGTTTCTATGCATTAAATGTAAACTTCTTGCTATCAAACTTTTTAAAAATATAACCGTTGGGTTTGGGAGTCGACTCTCAAGGCTCTGAAAGTATCTGCATGAGGGAGATGACTTGGGAGTCGATCCTACCACTTAAACTCCATAAATTCATTTAAACCCTTTCCAAATTTAATTTAAAAACCTTAGGAGTTTGTCCAATGCTTTTATGTGTTAAATTAAGTTCATTTTAAGTTCAATTAGAACATGTTACGCATCGAGTCCTAAGAATTAAACACTTACATTTGAAATAATCACCCATAGACTCTATTTAATTAAGTCTACTTCTTTAGACTTCATTCTTCAATGGTGATGGACTTAATCTTGAGTCTAAGGACTCCTTGACTTGCTCGAGATGATTTCTCTGATGCTTTTATCAACCTTAATCAATCGTAATAGACTCATTAGCAATATAATTGGAGTTTTGTTATCATATCAAAATAAATCTAAGATTAAAAAAAGTAAATAAAGATTGATAAACTTAAATTTATGATATTTCTTTCCAATTTAAGTCAAATAATACTCTTCCACTTTGATGTGAAAAAAAAATATGCTCTTCTAGTTTGAAAGTTCAATCACAAGGAAAAATAGAGTACAAAGCACATCTAACAATTAAATCTAAGCAACATGCATTTAACATGATTTTTCTTTCAAAAAAGGAACATCATAGTAAATGAGTGATTTTAAGATCACTTAATCATAGTTTAATATAATATTCGTATACATTTGGATTATTAATAGTTGAATACAACATGCATACTAGATGTTAAGTGATTACCTATATATTACTTATAAAAGTGAAATATTTTTTGTGGCACCTGCCGTACGTAGCTAATATTAGAGTTAGAGTTAAAGCTTCTATTATATTTTTTTAGAAAAATGATAATCTAATTTACGTTTATTCCCAAAATTCATGTTAATAACTCACTTTATCCATCAAGAAATAGTTGACGTGAAAATTTGATCTCAGAGCTTTAATGTGCAAAATACTTGTAATTTGAAATAATAGTCGATAATTATTGATTTTGAAAGCTCCTAACAATAAATGCACTACATGTAATTTTTTTAATTCAACTTTCAAGTAGGCATGACCCAGACACGAACTGCTGTTGATCAGTTCTACTAGAAACAGACTCAAACTGAACCGCCCACTTGTACAAGCTCGAATCGATTGATTTTTACTCGATTCAGATCGTTTTTTTCTCTCGATTATCCTAGTTTTAGAAACACAAATTAAATGATCTAAGTATTTTTTTAAAACTCCAAAAATAACTAAAATCAATAAAGTTAATACATTATGATATCTCAACCAACAATGAAAATGCCTGATCGAAAATGATATATATATATATATATATATTTTATGGAAAACAAAGAAACATAAAAGATATGAACTTATGTCTAGTGATGAAGAAAAAAAAGCATAGTTGGTGTAACAGTCATATTGGATGGCTCTATGAACTTTGAACAAGAAGAGGCTCAGTGAGGTTAGTGAATAAGTGGTTGTGTGAAGAATGGCAGAAAACAATTAGGATTAGGTTTTTCTTTTTTTTTTAATTTTACTCTTCATTAATTTAAGTTTTGGATTAGATAAGATTAAATATAGCTTAAAAGGTGAACTCACCAATATAATAACAACAAATTTATTATTTAATAAATAATATAATAAAAGTCGACTAGATATTGGCCTAGTAGTCAATGTTGAAGCCTTGAGACAACAAAGTCTTTGGTTCAATTCCTATGATGTGTGAGTTATTTGCCCGATTTATGTATCGGTTCTTTCTCCCATTTTAGGTTGATTGTGGTATTATTGTGAGCTTCTGTATAGGTAATGAGATATTATAAACTTATATTATAATCAAATAAATTATTGTACTACTTTGTATATATCATCATTTCAATAAAAAATAATATAATACATAATATATATATATATATATATATATATATATATAAACTTCATTTGGGTTTGTATTCCTCGGTTATTCAACTAGAACCAAACCAAAAATCTTTGGTTCATTAAAGTTTAGAATCAAACCGAACCATATGAATGCTAAAAACCAAACCAAATGGGATGAAAAATAGGGGTGGACTCGAGCCTGAATACCGAGGTATTCGAGTTCGGTTCAAGCTTCAATGAACAGGCTCGAAGTTGAGCTCAAGCTTGAGCTTGAGTCTTGGATTGTCCATTCAAGCTCTAGTTCGAATCTGAACTATAATTTTAATAAATAAAAAATATTAAATAAATATTGGTTCGAGCTCAATAATACATTATCTAACTGTTCGAGAGCCTTTCGAGCCGAATCTTAAAGTATCCGAGCTCGGCTTGATAAGCTATTTGAGCCTAATTTTCAGGCTTGAGTTCGGTTCGAGCTCGATCGAGCCGAGCTTTGACCGTACTCGAACTCAAATAGTTCGATAAAAGCTAAGCTCAATGCCAGCCCTAATAAAAAATGTCGGATCGGTTTGGTTTGATCGAGTTTTTGCTCACCCATACTTTAGGATGTTGTGATATATTGAATCTTTTAAGAGAACTCTATTGAATGAAAAATCAAAGAATATTAAAAAAGTAAAAACAAGATGAAAGTCAGCAGAACCTTACTTTTCAATCAATTTTGTGTTTCTTCTCTCGAAAGATAAGCGTTTTGGTGACCCGTATTTGATTGTTCCTATAGGAAGACTAGTGAATACAAGCTTAACTTTGGGAATAAAGGCTCTAGGTTGTATTTGAATATTTTGGAAACCCATCAATAAAAATGTTGCTCAAATATTTCTATTCTTCTTCCATCACCATTTTGGCATTTTACTTGGAGAATTACACTGGTTTGTCTTTTGTAATTATGTAGAAGATACCCAACTACAACAATCGTCTAATCTTATCTTTATCTCTATTACCGAATTTATTTTAAGCATAATAAGAATCTTTGAACCTTGAAAAGGTTTTGATACGCCTCGCACAAATATTCTATTAAAGATCATTTTCAAGCAAACACTAACCTACCTATATAAAGGTCTTTAAACTACAGTTGTAGTCAGTTTTCAAAATTATCAATAGAATTGGATATTTTATTCTCATCCTTCTGTGGATTCCAGATTTATTTTATCTAGTAGAGTCTAGGGTTCGTCCACGTCATAACGATATCAACCCATTTTGCTTATGACTGCATCAATGTATTACTTAGTAAAAATTACGGAGCTTTTGTCTATGGTAGTTTTCCCACCATGAGATATGAAATAAAGTAACAATTGCTCTAAAATTAACTTGAAGTACTCCAGTTGCAGTATTATCAAATGAAATTATGGAGCAGCACATACAAAAATTAGGAAGAATAAAAATTTGAAAGCTACAAAAACAAATACAGAAGTTATACAAAAAAGTGTTTTCAGAGATGAAAATGTTGGATGAGGCGTTTTGATCCAAAGAACGATACTAACTCCATCGCTTTGGAGTGAAAGCTTTTTGGGACAGGGTGTTTCTAAATTTAAAATAATACAAATGATATAAAAATAATAATTTAAATTTATATTTAAATAAATCAATTTTTGATAAATTTTTATACTTTTACTAACTGTCTAGAGCGGATAAATATATTTTAATTTAAAAAAATAATAATTTTTGAAGTAATTATTACTAAACGAGATAACATGTAATAAATATTTATGAAACACAATAATATCATTATAAAAACATGTAGTTCAACGGTTAAGACTTGAATTCTTATTCATTTGGATATGACTTCAAAATTCTTACTTTTAAAACCTCCAATGGGGCATACACTCTGGAATAAAAAAACATATGCCCAATTAGAAAAAGGCTTAAAAGTTTACGTCTCATGGTGTTTTTAACCTGCCCCGTTAAAAAAACTATGAAAACATTGATATTCAGTGCTACCTTATTGGAATGAGTTTTTTATGCTCTTGTTAACTTTTTTCGTTTATTTAAAAAGAAAGCAGCTCGTATTGAGATGATAGTTTTGTTTAATCCGATAGAAGAGCAGATCAACACGCGCATTAGCACATGTTGGGATGCTAGTTTTGTTTAATCCCGAGAGCAGATCAACATGCGCGTAGTGCGTGTTGAGATACTAATTTCCATAATGGCTCATTGTTTTTATAAGAGTATATATATTTTTTGAATTATTTCTCTTTTGTAATGGAGAAAAGTTTAGTACTGAAGTGGTATCCAAATTGGACACCACTATTTATCAGTTTTTTTTAAAATTATTCTGTTACTTTATATTTCTTCTTTTTTAATGTTCTTAACATTTATAATTTTATAAATAATTTTGAAAATGATAATAAGATTGAGAAAATTTGTGCATTCAATGAAAAAAATGGAAAAAAATTCAACAATGAAAATATAGGGGCATGTTTGGATAGGGTTTTCGAAAACAGTTTTCAATTTTAAAACAGTTTTCAAAAACTCTTTTCTATGTTTGGCAAACAGTTTTCAAAAGTAATTTTCTAAAACAGTTTTTAAAAATCTAGTTTTCAAAAACTGTTTTCTGAAAACTCCAAATTGGTGTTTTCTGATATAATTTTCGAAAAATAGCCTTAAAATCAGAGTTCACTTCTCTGTTTCATTATTCTTCCATGGAATATAAAAAATATTAAAATTTTGAAACTAAAATAATATTAATTATTTTTAAGTATTTAGTAAATATGAGAAATAGAATTAATATATAGATTTTAAGTTTAAACTCAAAACTAAAAATAATTTCAAGGTGTATCAAAACAGTTTTCAAAATAAAATTATCCAAACAACATTTCATTGTTTTCTGTTTTGGAAATAGTTTTTGAGTTATTGTTATCCAAACGTGTTTTCTTCATAAAACATCAGAAAACTGTTACTCAAACATGCCCTAAATTGCTGATTTCCATAATTCAAGCTTGATGAATGAAGACAAACATTGCCACCCTATTCTCGTTCAATAAAACTGATGGAATTAAGAAGGAAAATGGCATTATCTAGCTACAAAATGGACTACAACTGATAAAAGTAGCTCCTTAACTACAAAGCAACAACCATAGGAGTATCACCAAGTCATCAACACTATGAAAGTATGGATATCCAATCATGTTAACTATGATGCAATTACCATTCCTTTCCATCCAAACCAGGTAAACAATTGAAACCAACATCAAAGGAATTCGGAAACTATGGGCCAGTGTTTCTTTCCTTCTCATTTTTTAGTGGACTATCATGATGTATTTTGTATTTGAAATTTCTTTCCATTCATACAAACTTATAAATTTATCATCGAGAATTCAGCCATTACAGGACATATTCACCACAATAAATGAATTATGGTTTTTGTGGAAACAAATCCCATTATGAAATCATGGGCTCCTATATGGCTATACCAGTTGTTTTGATGATGGCACCCTTCTCTGTCAATATCACATTTCAAGTAATAGGTTAGAATTTAACTAATGCATAAAAGCCGCCATCGGATAGAATAGTAGATGAAAATGGCACCATTTCATAAAACCATCAAATTATTCCTAAATCTTCATAACGACAGTGACTTTTATATGCAATTCTTCCCTAACATAATGCCCTAATTCTATATGGCAGAATCAATGAGGTATACACATTATGAAAGAGGAAATAAAACACTTCTTTTTTTCCTTAACTTATCAATCATCTCAATCAATATATATATATATATATATACAACTAAAGCAATAGTTACAAATGAAAGGAGTATACTTTATCAAACTTCTCAAAAAGAATTTTAGTTGTAGATATGATTGTATAGACAGAGATAAGAAAATATTCAGTGGGATAAAATCCAAATGAGATTCTCTTTCGAGGACCGACATCAATTCTCAAGTTTCCTCTTATACTAATATTCTTGTAATGGTATGATCGTCCTCTGGAAACTTATTAGAGAGAAGTTTCCTCTTTAGTGCTACTCAAATCTTGTTGGAAGTAGTTCCCTTTTGACATCATGGTCTATCCAGATCTTGGTGGAAGCCAAACACTTTCTTTACCCTCATCATTTAAAATTAGCATTCATCATATATATCCTAAATAGAATCAGTAGCTTACAAATACCAAAATAACAAAACCAATGTTTCAAAATATTATAATATATTGCAGTTCATGGAATTAAAATTATAACACACTTCGAAGTTAGACACCAATAAAGAAAAATAGAAAAACCTATGAGCAAATTAGGAAAAATTTCACCGACCAAAAACCATAAAGATCAAGTTTCACTCACTTTAGTGTGGATAAAATATTGAAATTTAAGCAAATAAATGACATTAAAAATGCATAACTTTAGTTTATGATCCACCAGAAAGTACAACAGAGCTTGCTCTATATTCTCCACCTTCACACACCAAAAACAAAAGAGAAAATCATGCATACAAATATGGTTCATATACTTATTCAGAAATTCTAGTACTTCTAAGTGCTAATTTAGTATCTAAACAACTATGGATGATCCATCAAAACAAAACAAATTCTTCGCATGCTTTATGTATCCATCCATGTTCATCATGGATGTGCTGAGGTACGAATCTACAACAACAGTGTCAAGCTTAGGAGTGCATCATGGAGGTTGGCTAAGAATCATGAATTAGATAATCAATTTTTTTCAACAAAAAAAAAACAATGAAATCAATAATCTATTAGCATATAGGCTGAAAGTAATTTTAGCCTGACATAATCACTACCGCAATAGGGAAAAAGAGAAGAGACATTAAAAAATTGTTAGCAGGACCCAAACCAAGAGATAATGTGTTAAAAGGAAGTGTAATTAATTATTGCTATCAACGATATATACCACTAAAATTTACTATTACAGTTTTCATTATAGGAGGGTAATTGAAGATTACTTGGGAGCTAAATACCTTGTGTTCGCACTTCTTCCCACAGTTGAAAAAATTAAAATAAATAGAAAAGAGCTTGAAGGTGTTATGCTCTCAGCTCTAATATTCAACCTTACAATATGCTAAAATAAATATAAAAGTAGTGACAATCTGTTCTTGATCAAAGTGTTACGATTTCGTTTTGTCATTGCCTTTGATAAATTAATCAAAGCATATTAGCATCGAATACAATTTAACAAACATGAAATTAGCAGAAATAAAGAGTAACCGAAAATTATCATTTATCTTTGAAACCCACTACACCTTGAAATAAACAAAGCAACTATAAACAAAACAAAGCATATAACAAGAATTATCAATTGATCACTACATGGAAACCATGCACTTGCTTTTGTTGCTCAGCTTGCAACTTGCCAATTGCACTCAAGAACTCCCCAGCTGTGGACTTAACTCACCCGCTAAGTGTTTCTAGTAGAGCCTTACCCAAGGAAAATGCATCCAGCACACTCCTTTTATCACTACCACATGCAAGATTCAGTACCTCTTTTTTTGCACAGAATAATAGAAGCAACGTTGCTCTAAAATTATAAAATTGTCCATTTAACGCCAAGTCTAAGGCCTCACTCCATGTATGTAAAATAAAAATTGAATTAAGGGAAAGAAGAAATGTATCAGTAGTTATCCTCATTTCAAAAGCATTGGTGTAGAGATATGTTCCGAGTTATCAAAAGCCATTTCTAAAAATGCAAACCGTAATCTAATTGTAGTTACTAAACCACAACTTTTTAAACAAAAATAAATAAAAGTTAACAAAAAAAATATAGGAACTCAACGCTATATAATGTTAGTCCTTTAAGTTCAAGAGCATTTGCTTTAGAGATATGTTCCAGTTATCAAAAGCCATTTCTAAAAAAGCAAACAATACTGTAATTCTAGTTAGTAAACCACAGCTAAAAAGAGATTTTAAGATAAATAAAAAATAAAAAGACAGAATTAAAGTGCAGTTATCAACATCAGCAAGTAAAACATAAAATTGGTAAAAGAAAATTACTCAAGGCAGAGTGAGAAAATTACTCATGACATCTTATCAACTGGTGTCTTAAAGTTCATGGTATATACATGTTCAAATCCATTAAAAAGTACCATGTAGATACAATTCTCCAGTGAAGAACACAGAACGCATGGCATCAAATAGTTTTGGAGTGAAAATCTTTTCATCATCTGTGCCATAATTTATAGAACTGCTAGTTTGTAAATACATTGAAGAATTGAGTAAAAGATCGTGGAGACATTAGGTTGGAAATATTTAAGTGAAGTTGATAAGGTGTGTCTAATAAAAAATTGCTATATCTGTATTACCCTGATTGGTAATCGAATTTTGGATACCTGATGCTTGTTCCAGTGGAGGTGGAGCTTGCATCTTGTCCGTATGCACTAACCTTCAATTTTCCTACCTATGATCCACCATGCCACAGTGGAAATAGATGATATAAATCCCCTCTAACTCTACCTTTTGGATGATGCGTCCCATCCAGACCTTAAACTCAAGTGACTTACTGAGATCCACCTCAATACCAATCCTAGCATATCAGCCCCTTTTAGTAAGGGAAGTAATTCTGTCAATTTTTAGTGGTTTGCCTACTTCCTTCACAATGATCCATAATGACTTCTCTGTATAGTTCGATCGGGAGTTTGGGAAATCATATCCAAGTACAAATCCTAGTCAGGGTGGCTGTCGCTGATTGAAAATTAGGAGACCAATGTTGGACCATTAGGTAGAGCTTAAATACAAAGTACGAGCCTCCCATGAGGATTTTGTCCACATATTCAAGCAAAACAAATTTGAATAGGAAGAATCCTCTCTTTAAATCAATGGCTTCATATTCACCCATTGGCTTCCATAAACTTATAGCTTTGTTTCCCATCAACTTGGCAATAATGGAATTTTTGAAGGGAGTTGAGCTCGTTGTTCTCTTTTTTGATATGCCAAAAAACAAATAGATGGAATACCATCATTCCACTCAGCCTTCAAACTTTAGGAAATATTTTTATCAGATCGTGAAGATGTGAGGTGTGGGATCGTGAAGAATGAGAGTTGTTCAGAGGATGGGATTGAGAGAACGTGGGAGGCTGGGATGCGGAGGACGTGAGAGTGAGAGATTGAGAGTAGAGGTGTGGGATCGTGAAGAGTGAGAGTTGTTCAAAGGATGGGGTTGAGAGAACGTGGGAGATTGGGAATGCGAGGGACGTGAGAGCGAGAGACTGAGAGGGAATGTGGTGTAAATTTTCTAAATTTACGATTTAATACCTAATTATACCAAAAATTAATAACTAAATAATGGTATTTTCATCCCTTTAAAGAGTAGGAATTACGATTTTAAATTTGATAACAAAAATTAAAAATAATTATATCATGGGTTTTTTTGTCTTTTCAAAGAGGACACCAAAAGGGTCCTCTAGCCTATTAATAGTATAGATTTTAATAAAGTTAAAATTGTCATTATTGGATTAGAATTAATTTAACAATCCAAAACAGTAGTAAGTCCATTAAGGCCATCTTTAATCCCTCGTTTAAATCAACTTAAAGTAAGCAAAAATGCTTTGAACATATTTAAACTAATTTCCTTTAAGTTGATTTAAACGAAAGACCAAACATGACCTAATATCGTTTTCACCCTTTAAAAGAAAGGGAATAAAAGATAAAATAATATTAATATATTAAACAATAAAGTGTATGCTTTTCTTTGCCCTTGATATAGAAAAAAAAAAAAAAAAAATTGGCTGGCTTGGGTTTAAAGTATTAGATTTAGACTAGTTGAAAACTTCAATGATAATCTTGAGAAGTTTCAATGATAATATCAATATAAGTGCCAAACTCAAAAATTAACATTACTAGTAAAATTCCTAAAGATTACAAGTGAAATTTTCAGCTAATCTAAACACCATTGGGTTTAGACCCAAGCCAGCCAAGAAATCCTCCAAGTTATAGACTGTTTTGACATGATGAGTAGTGTGGCTAATTTCCACTTTTGTCTTTCAAGTATATGTTGTTTTTCAATTTGATCCTCAAGTATAAATTTTTTTCAATCATACCCATGAATTATTAATTTTGTTTCAATGTTATCCCTTCATCGACACTCCGGCAATAAATAGTCTTGAATTTTTAGATCAGCACGTTTATATGCTAAAAGATGATGAGGTGGCTAAATTGAACACATTTCAAGGAGGACTATAAAATGTCCATGTTTGCTTCCTGTAGCATTTTTGAAATTAAGGTTAAGTTTTATAACAGAAATTGAGAGATTAGGAAGAAATTTTTTTGATTAGTAAGATAATTAACGTTAAACAGTTTTTTAAAACACTAATTATATTGCCCTCAAAATTTGTGTTCTCCATCACACATTAGCTCTTGTTTTTCATTTAAATCAAGAAGAGTTGGGAAAATACCACCAACAATAAAAAAAAAGGCGAAGTTGGAGATTTAAATTCATCATACAATAAGTTTTTTTTTTTTTCATTTGATTCACAGATTGTTTGCCACCTCATTTTTTTAAGTAGATAAGCGTGTTAATTTGACAATTCATGGTCACTTATGGATGGAATATTGACGAAAGGACACTAGGACAGTATTGAGACGAAATTAATATATCAAAAGCATAACTGAAAAAACTTATAGTTGAAATAACAATTTAAAATTATGTATATTTGAAAGACTAAAAATGGAATTTAGCCTGAGTAATGTGTATCTTTAGTCAATATCTTTCATTGCTCAGTTATGCTAAAGTTTCATCCATTTTATTGTCATTATACAAAATGGCCCACACATTGCGTAATAATAGTACATTCACTTATTTCATATCAGAATCAGTCCTTCTCTTCTCGTTTCTTTTCTGCTCGTAGTAGCCATTACTTTTAAAGAGCACTCAAGCCAAAAAGATAAAGAAAATAACTACTTTTATAATTACAGGGAAGATATGATCAATGTGATTTATTCACCTCTCCGGTAGAAGGCTGCTCTTGCAGGTCTTGTAACATGCCATCCAGCTCCTTCACAAATCTTTCCAGTGCTAGTGCTGGCAAGCAAACGGGGACCACAATCCCATCCTCTCCCAACCTGTTTCTAAACGGTACGAAAAAACTTAACACTCCAGGAATGGCCCCCACCCCGGCCTTAGCAGGCCCACCATATGCAGCATTCCCCCATCCAAAATCCACTTCTCTGAATCCGACACGTGTCACGTCTGATACTACATAGGATCGTACAATTGGAATGTGGGACCTTCCTTTAATCACCATCAGATCCGCCATCGATCGCATGTACTCCTCCGTCACATCCGCCTTGGCTTTCCTCACCAGTTCCAATGGTACCCTAATGGGTTTTCACTGAGTTTCTCCGCAGTACTCAAAATCACAGAGAACGCGATTCCGTTCCCGTAAAACCCAAATGGTAATGAAGGAGTAAATTTGGAACGCACGTTAACGATGCATATTATGCGCATCTCTTCATTGGGATCATGTTTGAGGGCTATTGTACAGCAATGTCAAAGACACGCTGTTAATATTTCGAAAGTGGAATAGCTACGGAGGTGAAGAGGGACAAATCTGCGAAAGACGGATATTTCGGTGGGGCCAAAAAAGAAAGAGCGATGAGCCATGTCATCAAGAGGGATGATTGTGCCTTTAGTGTCTGCCACCTCACCGTACTCATGATGCGTACATGTCACGCGCGGTTGCTCTCTCGCGTTGAGTAAGTGTCTTTCCCACACAGGTGGGATCGATGGGGCGTGCGCACCAGGTGCCATCTCTCCCACGGCGGTCATGAATTAGACTAGCCTAGCTGCGTCGCTCATTGTGTGGTTGAGCCTCAATGCGAATATGAAGCCGCCTCATTTCAAGCGTGTCACCTGTTTATTTTTTTTAAAAACAGCACCATTAAAATAAACATACAAAATAACATAATTAAGTTTATTTTATTTTTTTGTACATTAGTGCTTGATAGACAAGGTATTAAATCAAATCTCTTTTTTGGTGGAATAGAAGGTAGTCTCTAGATCAAAATGATCATATTTAACCTAAGATTTTAGATCAAGAGATTACATTCAAATCATTCATAAATGAGAATTGGATTCAATTCGATCCCCTCTCCTCCAATATACTAAAAAAAGATAATATATTCAAATTATATGTACGTATTTATTTTTCACAAATAAAAAATAAAAGAATCTCGATTATCCATTTTTTGTGCTGTCAATTTTTAGAATAACATCCGTTAAAAGTTTAACATACTTTTATAACTTAAAAAATGAAAATTAAGGTAATAAAAATATACATTTCTTTAGCATAACAATGGATTATAATATATTTTTATTATTAAAACACGGTTTTGATCCTTGTATTATTATGACGATGTTTAGGAACTGATTAAAGTACATTAAATGAATAAATTTAAATGTTTTTTACTTTAAATTAAATGTTTTTTACTTTAAATTTATTGATTTAAAAATATTTTAATGAGATCCTAAATATTGTGGATATCAAATATTTGATTTTAAGCCTCAATTGTATCAATATAATATACTAAATTAACATTATTACTAAAGGCAAGTTTTAGGACTCTTGTTATCTAGCATCTTCTATTGTCTCTGTTCTTCTCTTGTTATTATATATACACTCTTATGTGGCTTTAGCCCATTGTAGATTATTATACAATTAAAAGTTTGGCCCTTGAAAACTCTATTTATTTATAAAAGGTGACTTAAAAGGCAACATCTCAGTACTAATTTAAACATGATTTTATTTTCAATGATTTTAAATGGTGTTGGATTTAATCACACTTAAATCAATACCCAAACGTCACTATGAAGATATTTGTAAGAAAAATAATCAGTGAATAAATCATTGTTGAACTTAATTGAAATAAGTTATACTTCATTGGGAACAACCGACACCTTAATTCAACGGTAAAGATTTAAATTAAAATATATTATATCAATGATAGTTGTAGTCATAGGCATGCATGTCTACGGTATACACTTTTAATATTGATACCATAGTTTAACCCTATTAAACTATAAAAAAAAATAATTTGATTATTTCCATTCAATCTTAGCTTTTGGGATAATTCCTAACCAATAATCTCTTAAAAATGGAATCATAGCTTTAGGTATTGGTTTCGAATCTTACAGAAATTTTTTTTCATTAATATTTCACGTGTAAAATATCCGTTAAACTTTTGTATTGTTGGCGTGTGAGGAAGGAGTAAAACTATAAAAAAAATAAATAAATAAAAAGTAATTTAAGCTTATAAAATAATTGATAACCCAAATATCTCTCGTGTTTATGTCATTTTTAAATTTAAGTGCAGTTAGAAGCATGTTGGATTTTGGCTCAATCTGCAGCAGCTATTATTGACTCTCTCTCCAGCAGCCATTGTTGACTCTTTCCAGTAGCCATTATCTCTTAGCAGCCATTGTTGAGTTCAATCCACCGTTCGATGGAAAAGATATGAGCCCATGTGATGGGCTCTTGTTTTTTCCTCTCTATGATTCCCCTCCTTCATGTATAAATAGAGGGAGCAACTGAATGATCAGATATAGAAGAGAGCATAAGAGTGAGGTGTAGAGTGAGGTGTAGTTTGCTTTCTAGTGTGAGCATTCTCTTTGTAATTCCATTCTCTTTGTAATTCTTCCTCAATATACAAAATCAACTGTCTCTGCCCGGGGATGTAGGCAAATTGCCGAACCTCGTAAATTATTGTGTTTGTGTGTGTTTGGTGTGTGTTAGATTACTCATGGGCATAACAAAAATGGTATCAGAGCTCAGGTCCACAATCTGACCAGATCCAAACACCTCAAATTTGGAGTTTTAATTGTAGAGCTCGTCGATACGAGTTCAACAGTATCTTACGCGTTGAAATCGGAGCTAAAACGAGGCCGTAGCAGCCGTTTAAAGCTTTCGTTTTTATGTTTTTTGCCAAACGCGGCCTTAACTCTGAAATTCAGAATTTTTGCAGAGAAGATGAACGGTAGCTGAGTCGACTCGGTGACTCAGTAAACCAACTCGACCCATTTTACTCAGACCAGCCCATTTTTTTTCAGCCCAGTTGCAGAGGCCCAGCCCAACATCAGAAAGCCTAGTCAAGACTTGACTTGGCCCAGTCCAGAAGCCACAAGCCCCAGCCCAAGTCCATTGGTCAAGCCCAGAGTTGACCAGCCCAGTTCACTTCATTAAGCCCAGCTCATTTAAAATAGTCCAGCTCGTGGTCGATTGGACCAACCCGATCCAGATCCGACCCGACCCGCATTTGGACCTGCTGACCGGACTTTGACCGGCATTGACCGGCGTTGACCATTGACCAGCGTTGACCAGATTCATTTTTTGCTGTTTTCGGTCCGATTTTGGCCCCTTTTTTGCCAGTTCAAACTGGTTCCCACCATTTTCGGCCGTTCCGGACACAATCATAGTCTCCGTTTCTGGTAATTTTGCTCCTAAGTTGCTGTTCTACCTTAGTGAAGCCTTTGGAGAAATTTTCTAAAAGCGAGAAATTGTTAGCATGGCAGAAGAAAGACATAATACAGATACCACCACACCGAGCAGCTCCACAACGAGCAACTCCTCGCGAAGGAATACGGCATCCAACGCGAAGTTTGAGGTGGAAAAGTTTGATGGTACGAACAACTTCGGCATGTGGCAGTGCGAAGTGAGGGATGTCTTGTTCTAGCAAGACTTGGAAATTGCCCTGGAGGAGAAGAAGCCTGAGGATATGACGGATGCAGACTGGGAAAAGGTGAATCGCCAGGCCTGCAGCACAATCCGACTTTGCCTCATGAAGGACCAGAAGTACTTCGTGATGAAGGAGGCAAATGCGAAGGTACTCTGGAAGAAATTGGAGGACAAGTACATGACGAAGAGCATAGAGAGCCGCCTCTACTTGAAAAAAAGGCTCTTCAGGTTCCAGTTTCATGAAGGTATATCTATAGCCGAACATTTAAATAATTATAATAAAATGTTAGCTGATTTGCAAAACTTGGATGTCGAAATTCAAGATGAAGATAAAGCTCTGCTTTTATTAAATTCTTTGCCCGACACATATGAACACTTAATTACCACACTGTTGTACAGGAAAGAAAAGATTAAATTTGACGAAGTATCTAGTGTACTTCAGAACAATGAGTGTCGCATGATAGACAAGCAGATACACAAAGATACTTCCGGCGGAGCCTTTGCAGCTAGAGGCAGATCAGAAACGAAACAACTTGCAAGCAAGGGGAATAGGAGAAATTCTCGACCAAGGCCTCATAGCAGATCTCGTGGTCCATCAGACAGACGAAGACCTGCCAAAGATGAGTGTTCCTACTGTCGCAACAAGGGACACTGGAAGAAGGATTGTCCACAGTTAAAAGGGCAGCAGAAGGATAAACCCTCCACAGCCAACACAGCTAGTGATGAAGAGGATTTTGCTTTCACTGGATCTTCACTCATGTCCCAATATGACAAGTGGATCTTAGATTCCGGATGCACCTATCATATGTGTCCCAACCGGGAATGGTTTGCTGAATTCACAGAGATTGACGGTGGATCAGTACTTATGGGCAACGACTTTGCCTGTAAGACGAAGGGGATAGGCACCATCCATTTGAAATTGCATGATGGAACTATCAAGCCATTGACAGAAGTTCGGTATGTACCGGACTTGCGGAAGAACCTCATCTCACTCGGAGCCCTGGACTCGAAAGGGTTCAGAATCAGCATTGAAGCCGGAGTTCTCAAGGTGGTAATGGGAGCTCTAGTGATCATGAAGGGAATGAAGCATGGCAACCTGTACTTCCTACAAGGGAGTACCATTGGATGTGGAGCTTCCACAGTTTGTGAGAAGCTAGACGAGACTGATGCGGACATGACCAGACTTTGGCACATGCGTCTGGGTCATCCCGGGGAGAAGTCCATGCAGATTCTAGCAAAGCAGGGTTTACTCAAAGGTGCCAAGACTTGCAAGTTATCTTTTTGCGAGCATTGTGTTATGGGAAAACAAACCAGGATCAAGTTCGGAACTGTAATTCATCGAACGAAGTGAATTCTTGATTATATGCATACCGACGTTTGGGGACCGTCCCGAACAGCATCGATTGGCGGTAGACACTGGTTTGTTACTTTTGTTGATGATTACTCTCGTCGTGTGTGGGTGTACACGATGAAACGCAAAAATGAAGTATTGGAGATCTTCCAAAATTGGAAGAAATTGATGGAAACCCAAACTGGCAGAAAGATTAAGCGGCTCAGATCAGACAACGGAGGAGAATACACAGAGGATCCATTCTTTGACTTATACCGAAAAGAAGGTATTGTCAGACATTTCACCGTGCGGAAGACACCGCAGCAGAATGGGGTGGCAGAACGAATGAACCGGACTTTGGTGGATAAGGTCCGGTGTATGCTTTTGAGTGCTGGACTTGGGAAACATTTTTGGGCTGAAGCTTTGGTTTATGCTAGCCACCTGATCAACCGATTGCCCGCAGCTGCAAATGGCAGAAAAACACCAATGGAAATGTGGAAAGGTACTTCTGCTACTGATTATGATTCTTTTCATATCTTTGGTTGTCTTGCCTATTATCATGTTCAGGAAGACAAGCTCGACCCTAGAGCCAAGAAAGCAAATTTCTTGGGCTTTAGTACAGGCATGAAGGGGTACAGACTCTGGTGCATTAAGTCAAAGAAAATCATTGTCAGTAGAGATGTAAAGTTCAACGAGTCTGAAATGCTTCATCCACAGAAGCATGAAGGCTCCAGTGAAAGCAGCAGCAGTAGCAGCGAATCAGCCAGGAATTCGCAGAAGGTGGAGCTTGAGGCTCCAATATATGAAGATGATTCAGCCGTAAATGAGGAGGAGGAGGATAATCAACATACCGATAATGCTAGCCCAACCACTGCACCTCCACTACAGCTTGAATCTATTGCAGTCAATAGACCAAAGAGACAGCTAGTTAAACCAGCTCGTCTACAAGATTACGTCACATATGCACTACCAACAGTTGGTGATGATATCCCCACCACTTACAAAGCAGCTGCACAGTCCACTGAATAGGCTGACTGGAAGATAGCTATGGATGAGAAGATGCAGTCTCTTCACAAGAATCAGACTTGGGAGCTTGTGTCGCTTCCAAAGAAACAAAAGGTAATTGGCTATAAGTGGGTGTTCACCAAGAATGAGGATCCAACTAGCAGAGATGGAGTACGCTACAAAGCTAGACTGGTAGCCAAGGGCTATGCTCAGACGGAGGGAATCGACTACAATGAAGTGTTCTCTCCGGTCGTCAAACACTCTTCGATTCGCATTTTGCTAGCTTTGGTGGCCCAGTTTAACCTCGAGTTGGCACAACTTGATGTGAAGATAGCATTTCTCCATGGTGACCTGGAAGAGGATATTTATATGTCTCAACCAGATAGGTTCAAAGAAGTTGGTAAGGAAAAACTAGTCTGTAGTCTGAAGAAGTCTTTGTATGGATTGAAGCAATCCCCCCGACAGTGGTACAAGCGGTTCGATAGCTTCATGTTAGATCTGAATTATACGCGTAGTCAGTTCGATCACTGCGTATATTTCAGAAACCTTGCAGATGGTTCCTTCATCTATTTGCTCTTATATGTCGATGACATGTTAGTGGCATCTAAGAGCAAGGTGGAGATAGATCGTTTGAAGGCTAAGTTGAGCCAAGAATTCGAGATGAAGGACCTGGGAGAAGCACGAAAAATTCTGGGAATGGAGATTACCAGAGACAGGGCGAAGGGCACAGTTCACCTGACTCAAAAGCAATACCTGGGGCGAGTTCTGCAGTGTTTCGGCTTGGACAAGAACTCGAAACCAGTTAGCACTCCGTTGGCCCCGCACTTCAAGCTCAGTGCAGCGCAATCTCCCAGCAATGATTCAGATAAGGATTACATGGCAAAATTCCCTTATGCAAATTTGGTTGGTAGCCTAATGTATGCAATGGTGTGCACGAGACCTGATATCTCCCAGGCCGTTAGCATAGTGAGCAGATACATGCACAATCCAGGAAAGGCACATTGGCATGCGGCCAGATGGATTCTACGGTACATTCAGGGGACCGTGGACCATGGTCTGAAGTTCAAGAGAAGTGATGCAGTCGATCATCTGGTAGTCGGTTATGTTGATTCCGATTATGCAGGTGATCTCGACAAACGTCGTTCCACTACTGGTTATGTGTTCACTATGGCAGGAGGACCAGTAAGTTGGCGTTCTACATTGCAGTCCACGATTGCGCTATCCACTACAGAAGCTGAGTACATGGCTGTGACAGAAGCCATCAAAGAAGCCATTTGGTTACATGGATTGGTAGCAGACCTTGGCGTTGAGCAGGAACAAGTTACCGTCTATTGTGACAGTCAGAGCGCAATCCACTTGGCGAAGAATCAGGTGCATCACGTTCGCACTAAACATATTGATATCCGTTTCCACTTTGTTCGCGAGATTTTGGAAGAAGGGGACATAGAACTTCAGAAAATTGGTACAGTAGATAATCCGGCAGACATGTTAACGAAGATCGTTACTGGGGTCAAGTTCCAACACTGTTTGGATTTGATCCACATCTCGCAGTATTGAACACCGAGGGTGTATAGCGTCTTAGGACGCCTTGGCAGGAAGTTGATTTGTGTAGGCGATGAGATTTTCGCCAAGGTGGAGATTTGTTGGATTTTGGCTCAATCTGCAGCAGCTATTATTGACTCTCTCTCCAGCAGCCATTGTTGACTCTTTCCAGCAGCCATTATCTCTTAGCAGCCATTGTTGAGTTCAATCCACCTTTCGGTGGAAAAGATTTTGTTATGCCCATGAGTAATCTAACACACACAAACACAATAATTTACGAGGTTCGGCAATTTGCCTACATCCCCGGGCAGAGACAGTTGATTTTGTATATTGAGGAGGAATTACAAAGAGAATGGAATTACAAAGAGAATGCTCACACTAGAAAGAAAACTACACCTCACTCTTATGCTCTCTTCTATATCTGATCATTCAGTTGCTCCCTCTATTTATACATGAAGGAGGGGAATCATAGAGAGAAAAAAACAAGAGCCCATCACATGGGCTCATAGTTATGCCCATGAGTAATCTAACAAAGCATTTAACAAAAAGTACCTGAATAAGCAACAGGGGAGAGTTGAGCACACCAGCAGAGCCTGGAACATCATAAAGGAGCTCCTCCAAGCATGGAAATGGAGGCTGAAGTGCATCATCACCAAATTGCTCAAGTGTAACATCAGCATCACCTTCAATAAAGATGATAACTTTGCCGGTACAATCCACTAGAAGCTTACGGTTAGGTCCTTCCCTAAGCCTACCGGCAAACGGATAGTAGTGAACTAGAGTTTGTGCAATTGCCTCCCTTATCACCTTTACAGGGTCCTTCCCTTCCATTGAAGGTTTGTACCTATAAAAATTGATAAGTGGGACTTGGAATCGAAGACTCTCTGGGTCATCGATGTCCGAAAGCGGTTTCAACTCACGAGGAGTTGGCATAGCTGGAGTGATTAACTTCGGATCACGTCAACGGACTGTGAACATCAGGGAGTTGGGTGGTTGGGCTGCAATGGCTCAAAGTATTGCGTGTTATAAAGTGGCAAAATGATAGAAAGCAAAAATGTATAGACTACAAGTGTTGGTTTATGGGTTGTTTTGGATATGTGGTATTTATAATGAGGTGGAAAGGGAAAAAATTATGTGGGTTGTAAATTGTTTTTTTTTAATAAGAATCCCGATGTCATGGAATTGGTTTTGCAAAAATTTCATGGAACTGTAAAAATTCAATAGTAATCATGAAAAAATTAAATCATAATTGTATTAAAATTATAAGTGAAGTTTTCTAATTCCGTGAAAATCTCCACCGATCCAGTTTTGGGAAAATATCGGCACGTGCAGTTGTTAATGTTCGTCATCTCTCACCAAACGAAATGAAACACAAAATAATTAAAAATAAAATAAAATAAAAAACAAATAATCGATAGATATTTTTTAAAACAAAACCTAATATAATAGCAAGGACTCAGGCTACTTAGTTTAGGTCAGTCAACCAGCACTAATTAATGCTTTTCTACATGGGCTGCTAAGGGATCTCAATGATCTTAATCAATAGTCAAAACATAATATATTTTACTAATCTAATGTCATCACAAGTAATGACAATGTTAACTAATCTGAGTCGTTTTTCCCATTACCTATTAGATAACTTGATTTCATTTCTAGTGTTTGTCGGGATTTTTTTTATCAAAAATTCGTTTATGGTCCACACAAATAATAGATATAGTTATGATATCACTTGTTAAGAATTTTAACATCCAATCAACAATCAGACAATCACAATAACAAAAATAAAGAGAAATAAACACAAGAATTTTAACGTGGTTCGGCCCAACTCTATGTCTACGTCCACGAATTAATAACTATTACACTTTTTTTTATAATTTTTGGATGGAGAAAAACTGTTAAAACTTACTACGTCATAATATACAATTTTTCTAGACAAAACTTTTTGAAAACTCTTCCCAAATACTGTGAAGATTCATCATGATGGTACTGTTGATAGGTTGAAATCTCTTCTAGTTGTGAAAAGGTATCACAAGCTTATGGTATTGACTACTATGAGACGTTCTCTCCTATAGCTAAGCTTATATATGTTTTTTATCTCTTTAGCTGGCACGTTTAATTGGCCTTTACATCAATTTGATATAAAGAATGTCTGTCTACATGGTGATCTACAAGAGGAGGTTACATAGAGCAACCTTCATGGTTTGTTTCTCAAGGGGAGTTTTGGCTAGTATGTCGGTTGAAGAAGTCTCTATATGGCTTGAAACAGTCCCTTGGAGCATGGTTTGGTAGGTTTAGTGAGGTGGTAATTACTAACTTTAGTCTCAAAAGATGTTGTGTAGATCATTATGTATTTTACAAACATAGTGAGGCCGATAAAATCACGTTGATTATGTATGTGGATGATATTGTGATCACAAAAGATGAGAAAGAGGGAGTTATAGTATCGAAATAGTTTTTACGCACCAAGTTTCGGACATGATCTAGGGTAACTGAGATACTTTCTGGGTATTGAAGTTGCTATATCTCATTGTGGTGTGTCTCTGTCTCAACGAAAATATGTTCTTGAGTTGTTGAGTGAGATAGGGATGTTAGGGTGTAAGCCTATAGATAATTTTATGGATCTTAACACAAAACTCGGTTAATCAGGGTGAGTTGTTGCCTGATCCTAGACTATATAGATGGTTGTTTGGAAAATTGAATTCTTTGACTGTAACTAAACCAAACATCTTATTTGCAACAGATGTGGTTAGTCATTTCTAGATGCCACATGGATTAGTAAATAGGATGTTATTTTTCGTATTTTGGATATATTAAGAGTTTCCCTAGTCGTAGTTTACTTTATCAAAACCATGTTCATACTTAGGTTGAGGGTTATATTGATGCAGATTCAACGAGCTCTCAATCGTATATGAGGTCCACTACTGGATGTTGTGTGTTTGTTGGGAGTAATCTGGTGTCATGGAAGTAAGAAACAAATTGTGGTTGTTAGATCTAGTGTCGATTTTGAATACAAAAGGATGGTTACGCTACCTGTGATTTTGTTTGGCTAAGACAATTATTAGTAGAAGTTAGGTTTAAGCAGTCACATCGTATGCTTTTTGTGTGTGACAATCGTGTAGCCATTCATAATGCAAATAATCTGGTGCTTCATGAGGGAACTAAGCATATTGAATTTGATTGCCATATCATTCGAGAGAAACTTTTTATAAAATGTGACCAGTACAAGACATGTGAAGTCAGTAGATCAATTAACAGATTTGTTTGCTAAACTGTTGGATGGTTCACGGGTTAGATCTATATTTATCAAGTTGGGTGCATATAATATCTATGCTTCAATTTGAGTGAGTGTGTTAAATGTTAACAATCCGTTTGGTTCATAGACAGGATTATAGTAAGATAGGACTAGGATTAATATGAGATAGGATAGAATGAAATTAAAGAGATGATACTTTAATCCTATGTTTGGTTAATAAGATTGTTGGATTGGGATTAGAGTGAGATAAAAAGTCTGTTGCATATTTTAATTATAAAAAAAGATTATTAAAAAATTAGGTGCATTAGTGGTTAGTCAAACTAGCCGTTACACCTATTAAAGAGTGATTATATCATGTATATTAAAGTCCATAATGGTTAAAAGTTACAAAATTTTAATAGTCTAAATTTATTATTATAAATGGACTTGTAACTTCTTTAGCCCACAAGTCTTTATATAGAGCCTCCATGACAAAGAAGAAGATGAACAACTTCATTCTTCTTCCTACCTATGTAATATACATATATTAGTTGTTTATTATATCACGCAGAGAAAATGTGGTATAGTGGAGCTTTGACTCAGTGATACAGTGTAGGTACCATTGAGTAACAACGAAGATACCGTTGGGTTATTGTATCCTGGGTGGGCATTGTGACCATGAGGTCGTTGCACCGGTTGAGTTTAATTACCTTTGCAGTGGTGCGAAACATCTTAAAGAGAGTGATTGATCTGTGACTCAGTCCATCATCTTTGCGTTATATAAGTGATATTTTTCTATTTATTACGAAATCTAATGATTTTTACCTTACATATAATTTTTATACATGAGGAACAACAAAGTCCAAATACCAAAATAGTACTATTCACCATCCTTAACACTTTTTAATTTATTCACAATTACTATAATAATTAGTATTAATATAATTATAATTATTATTCAACATTATCATAATATTATGATAATAATTATTATTATCATTATTGTTATAAATATTTATAATTGTAATAATTTTTATTATATTGAAAAATTATTAATAGTATTATTATTATTATTATTATTATTATTATTATTATTATAAAAATATTATTATTATTAGTATTTAATAATATTATATAAGTGGTATTTTTCTATTTATTGTGAAATTTAATAATTTATACCTTATATATAATTTTTATACATGAGTAACAACAAATAAAAATAAATAAATTACCATTGATTGATTACATACAAATTTAAATGACTTGGGGCATAAGAAATCATGCCCAAATAAAGTGATTTAAGGACCACTCACAGAGTGATTTTAGGACCACTTCCGGTGAACTCTAAGAGTTATGTAGACATTGATTAAGACGTCACTTAAAATCTAACTTTATCAATTTTAAATTCAAACAATCAAATTTTTATTCGAATAACAGAATAACTAATACCTGGAGATAAGAAAAGTAATCAACTCCTAATAATTAAGATTATGGTTTATTCGGATGACCACGTGGCAGAATGATACTGACCATTGACTTTGACTTGTAATGTACTATTTAATGGTGTATAAGATTTTTTTATTGGTTCAGATCTAAACGGTTTGGATTAACTGAAAACTTAATTGACAATTTTAAAAATTTTATTAATAATCTTAATTTTTGAGTCATACATTTATATTAACTTTATTAATAAAATTATTTAAAATTAGTTGATACTAAACTTTTAAATTTAGACCAACCAATCAAAAAAAATTTGTAAGGCAAGACATTCCATTCTCTGCGAAGTTCACATGTTCCGACCATCTAAGTGAAGTTAGTAGCCATGGCTAGGTTAAGACCGGTGATTGGGACACTTTATTATATTATTTTATCACTATAAACTATTCATTTCTTTTTATTTTTAGTTAATTTTTTATTTACATAAAATTTAATGTAAATAATATTTTATTTATAAAAATATTTTAAAATTATATTATGTTAATTAAATATATACGGATCTCATAAAAATTATGTTTTTGACACATAAAAAAGAGATTAAAACTATATTTGTAAATTCAATGGATTTGTATTCCATTTTAAAAAAAAATGAACCAACAATATGAAATAATGATATCATATATCTAGTTTCGTGAAAGTTATCATAGAATAAAAAAAAATTATTAGTAATCACGAAAAAATTAAGTAATAATTAACTTCGATATTTAATTTTTTTTTTAATTTTTTAAAATTAATTATTTTTTAATTTTTTTAATTATTAATAGACATTTACAATTTTATAGTAAAAATATAAGTAAATCTTGGTCCAAATTTTGTGGAATTTAATTGTGTGGGGACCCTTTTTTTTGTTTTTCTTTTAAGCCTGCAAGCCATCGTATCATTGAATTGCCTGGTGAGTCTTCCTAGTTTTCAAAGCCAATCAATAATTCTTGAAAAGAAAACAAATTGTGTACTATAGGATAGGACTATTTCCTACATAAAACAGATAAATTGTTGTATTTTCATTGGTTTAGGCTTATTGAGTTTTTTTTTAAATTATTATATCATGTATATGAAATCATTGAATCTCGAAACAACTTAAAGTGGGATTCAAATGATTTTCTCTAAAATTGGAGGAAAATAAAATAAAAATAGAGTAAATCTGATAGACAATATCAAGTCTATTTGAAAATTTGAAACGACCCAAACTGAAACGATATGAACCCGAAATGACTCGATTGGAGATGATTCGACCCAATTGATCTGAGATCCGATCAGACTTGAGTTCGATATGAATCGAACCCGACCTAAGACCAATACAATTCGAACCCGACTTGACCTAATCCAAGATGACTCAAGACTCAACACGATTAGAGATCGACATGATTATCTAACTTGAGCTAACTTGCAATCCGAAATAACATATGACTCGAAATGATCTCATCTTACCCTATTGCCACCTATAGACTAATATTATATATTTGAACTTTGAAGACTCTACATTGCCGCATTTGGAACATACATTTATCATCTAAATAAGACTATACATCCAGGAAACTCAAACAAACTTTTATCATCTTAATAATATTAAAAAAATATGTTACATCAATGCTAGTCGACTATTTTTCTTTATTCATCAAATTGAATTTAACACTAATACAATTAAAAATAATTTTATATTAATCATATAAATAATACTCTAATAATTATAATAATAATGATAAAGGACATAAGACAGGCTAGTGTACTAGGCCAAATGAACACTAAATAAAGTACCAAAACAGTATTACTCACCATCCATAATTACTCACCATCCTAAACGTAACTATTCATCACCCTTGACACTTTTTTAATTTATTCACAATTATTATAATAATTAATATTAATATAATTATAATTATTAATCAATATTACTATAATATTATTAAAATTATGATAATAATTATTATTATCATTATTGTTATAAATATTTATAATTGTAATAATTTTATTATAAGAAAAAATTATTATTATTATTATATTATAAAAATACTATTATTATCAGTATTTAATATAATATTTTTATATTATGATAATAATTATTTTTGCCGGTCATCTTACATTTTGTCTTATGTTGACCCATGTTAAGTAGGCCAGCAAGATTTTGTGGAAATCCAAGGGTAGTTTGGGAGAATCCCACGAGGACCACGACAAGTCAATAACATGGCTCCTCCACAGACAATGCATCTTTTGCAAAGCTGTGGGCCACGACATTACAAGCCCTAGGTAGACGACACACAGTTCAAAAATTTAACTCAGACGTACAGAAGCAATTTTTAGGCAAAATTTTTTGACTGCATCGGTGTAAAACGTTGATAAAAATTTGATTGTAATTTTTTAGAACTTTACTTATAATAACAATTGTATCTTAAAATATTATTAATAAAGTTCTTTAAAATTATAAGTTAAGTTTTCAGTTATTCAGTATAACCAAAATTCCTCACTTCTTATACATTAAAATTCAAAAGAGACATCATTCTCATCAGCCAATAACAACATGACACATTGAGAATTGTTTTCAATTTTTTTTGTTATCAATAAAATTTCTGAAAGTTACAAATAAAATTATAAAAAATCACCAATGAATTTTATCGTTATAAAAAAAATACATGACCATGGATTGATTACATACAAATTTAAATGATTTGGGCCATAAGAAATCATGCCCAAATAAAGTGATTTTAGGACCACTTACGGTGAACTCTAAGAGTTATGTAGACATTGATTAAGACGTGACATAAGATCTAACTTTATCAATTTCAAATTCAAACAATTAAATTTATATTCGAAAAACAGGATAATTAACACATGGGGATAAAAAAAGTAATCAACTCTTAATAATTAAGAATATGGTTTATTCGGATGACCACGTGGCAGAATGTTACTGACCAGCCATGAAAATAAGAAAAAACAAAAGGAAAATGGTTTTTACGGTGGTTGTCACAACACTGAAGGTGCATAATCATTTTAGGACTGAAGAATGCACCCCAAGAAAGGTGCAACTGTCATATACTAATTTTGCTCGGGCTAAAAAATATTTTTTAAGAAAAAATTATTGAAGAAAAATTAAGCAAGTAATTAAGGAGATAGAGATAGAGAGATGCAAACACGATTTTTAGTAGTTCGGTGATACTGGAAATCCTTACGACTCTACGTTCACTCTTTTCAAGGATCCTCTTGAAGCTTTTCACTAACCAAGCAACTTTTGGGTGTTACTTAAACCGTTACAAACAACTTGCGAGTGTTGTTTATACCCAAACACTTCTAAGAGTTATACACACTCTTACAAACAAGAGTTATAACTAACTCTTTACAAACAAGGTTGTAGGAATGAGAAATTTGAAATTAACAAACAAGAGAGAGATATCTCAATGAAGATTACAACTCAGTATTTTTCTCTCTCAAAGCTTATAGCTTAACAATAGAATTTTTGGCTCAAGAATAAGAGAATGAATATTTTGCTTTGATCATTTGTTGTAGAATGTTTCTCTTATATTCCAAATGACCTTTGAGGCTCTATTTATAGTGTCTTGAAGTTTTCTAGCCGTTGGAGACAAAATAAAGCCGTTAGCGGCAAGTTTATATCCTTTTAAATTAAAAAAAATATAGTTGTTGTAACTTGCTCAGTCGACTGTCTACTTATGGCAGTCGATTATCCTTTATAACTGGTGCAAAAACTAATTTCTTGAGTATACAGTCAGTTTCTGTACACTACTATAGTGTTTTCATGATGAACAGTGTTTTTAACATCAATTTTCTTCATATTTCTTCATTCTTTTTGGATTTTTGATTTCCCAAATATCTTCATTCTTTTTAGATTTTTGAGTTCCGAAATATCTCCCAATTGAATCAAACTTTCTTGCACATTAAACACACGAGTTAAATACTTCAAAACTGTTTTATTGATTGAAGCATTTTTAATGATGACAAAAATATTACAAATTTAAACATAATGTGTGTGCAAGATATATGAAAAATTATATATTAAAAATGTTCAAATAATTTTCTATATCAACATACATTATTCTTTAGTTTAATTAGAGCATGTTAAGTATTGAGCCCAAAAAATTTAACATTTGCATTTAATAAAATCACATTGAAATTTTATATCTACAATTAATTAAGGATATGTAATAAAATGTAATGCAAATTTAATTAGCTCATAAAAATTAAAATACTTACAAAGCGTATCTTAGGATTCAAACCTATAATTTAGCTATTTTATCTTTGAAATTACGTTTCAATTATTCTCGACAGTGGCTACTTTCCACTCCTCTTTATCACTCTCTCGAAGTTTCTAGAAGCTTCGTGAAGCACTCTTTCTCTCTGGGTTACATCTCCTCATCCTTATCATGTCTCCCCGCGCGTCATTGATCTTATCGGTAGTGAATATTCTCTGTTTTCTATTCACGCTGGCACCTGGGTAAGCAAAGATGAACCCGGGAATCTAGCATTTCAAATGTGGCATGATAAGGTGTATGGCAATGGTACTATATATGACCATGATGTTTTCAACACCTATTTGCTTGCCTGCATTTTGCCACTGCTTGTTTCTGTGAGTGAGAGTGACTTACTGGGCGGGCCTGGCCCATTCTTATATGTAATAAAGACTTCCATTATTTGTGTTGGGTTTGGTCCATTCATTTAACTTTCCCGTGCCAAATAAACTTGACTTAAATCAGATTATCAAAGATCTAATTCCCTAGTTTGGTTACGTAGATCTTGATGGTTAGTTTAGTATTTAATTAGAGGGTAACACTAAGTCACTTTCTTTTGAAAGTGTTCATTCAACCTTAGAAAATAATTAATGGTTAGTTATGTTCAAATTAATTAATAATTTAATATTATTTTTATGTGGAGCGAGTATTGACACTCATGTTATGTTGAGTTGATTAAAAATTTCTATAAAATTAAATTTAAAACTAATGTCTTGAGTTTTTTTTAATTAGTAAAGCTTTACCAATAACAAAAAAAAAACTATTAAATTTTAAAATTTTTGATGAATTAAATAAGAAAATCTTAATAACATTAACTAAATATATTTCATAGATACTTTAAACTCTAATGTTTTAACAAGTTATTTTTAAATTTATAAACTCTACATAGTTTTGGTTTTAAAAGATTTAATGTTTGTTCATAGGATGAATAATATCAAGTATAATAACCCGACCTTCCACTTGACATAATATTGTTTACTTTGAGACACCAAGTCTCATGGCTTTGAGGTGAAATCACTTATAAACAACCTGTCACACTATCTTTAGTCAATATGGGATACTAAGATTTGACCCATCTTTAGAGTGTCATAATCTCCTCTCCTTTTGACAAAGTGTTCTCGCCGTGTTTGGTATTGACTTAAAAATCACTTAAAAGCAATTATATTTAATTTTAAACGGTTTTAAATCACTTTTCCATGCTTTTTCAAAGAAGTGACTTATTTTTATATCAATATTCAAAGTGATGTTTAGCTTTCATCATTTTCTTTTAATTACAAAAAGATATTAATATTTGAAAAATCAATGTTTGAGATCTATATAAATAAGAGAATAATTTTGTAAATGAACAAAATCATTGATTTAATTTTTTCACTCTCGAAGTATTTTGGAAATACCGGGGGTAAAAAAAAAACCACATGTTTTGTTGGAAAACTCTCATCAAGAGCTACCAAATGAGACTCATAAGCACTACCTTCCGTAGAGTCAGCCGCCTTCACTCGCGTGGGGATGAGTATAGTAAAGAATGATTGCTTGATTTTGTTATTTTTATTTTTCAATTTCGAAAAAAATACGATTTTTCAACCAAAAAAAAAAATCTCACTTTGTTGACGTGACAACGGAATATTTTCGAAAGAATTTTTTTTCATTGTTTCATGTTTACACAACATGAAATTTACTTTTAGTTTTTGAATGTTGAATTTAACATTTGCTATTCAAAATTAAAAAAAAAAATAGTGATATGATCTATTGCACAAAGAAATGTAGATGTTTTCTTAATTTATTTAATATGTTAAAAAGTTCAACAAGCAATTGCAGCATTTAGATGATAATAAATTGACATAATACTATTAAAAAATTAGGAGTAAATTACATTGCACTACCTTCAAGTTTGCTGAAATGACATTAATATACCAAACATTTTTAAAACACACGATTCACACCAAAATACCAATTTCCACAATTAAGCAACCAGAAAATGACTTCTTCTTTTTTTAAGAATCAAAATTTTAATTGCATATTACTTTTTATGATGACCAACGTACCTTTAGTGTTTATCAATTATTTATTTCAAAAAAGTTATAACACAAATTTTTTTGGACAACGGGATATTTTCGTAAGAATTTTTTTTCATTGTTTCATGTTTACACAACATGAAATTTACTTTTAATTTTTGAATGTTGAATTTAACAAAATGAAATTATGCAGTAGCAAATACAAAAATTAGGAAGAATAAAAATTTGAAAGCTACAAAAACGAATATTGAAGTTATACTCAACAGTGTTTTCAAAAACGAAAACATTGGATGAGATGTTTTGATCCAATGAGGCAAGACATAAACCCCGCCACTTTGGAGCGTAAGCTTTTTGGGACGGGGTGTTTTTAAATTTAAAATAATACAAATGATATAAAAATAATAATTTTAATTAATTAATTTTTGATAAATTTTTATACTTTTACTAACTGTCTAGAGCGAATAAATATATATTAATTTATAAAATAATAATTTTTAAAGTAATTATTACTAAACGAGATAACATGTAATAAATATTTATGAAACACAATAATATCATTATAAAAACATATAGTTCAACGATTAAGACTTGAATTCTTATTCATTTGGATATGACTTCAAGCTTCTTACTTTTAAAAACTCCAATCGGACTCTGGAATAAAAAACATATGCCCAATTAGAAAAAGGCTTAAAAGTTTACGTCTCATGGTGTTTTTAGCCTGCCCCGTCAAAATTCCCAAAAAAACTATGAAAACAGCTTATTGGAATGAGTTTTTTATGCTCTTGTTAACTTTTTTCGTTTATTTAAAAAGAAAGCAGCTCCACTTAACAAGGAAAGGGAAGAAAATTAAAAATTATTGTTCAACTCCTAAATTTTTGGAGTAAATAGTTCATCTTAAGAAACCAAACACATATGGAGTTGTCCTTAAGTACCCAACTTTTAACCATCCTTAGATTCAATTTAATATAATGGTTGAATATAGTTTTAGCATAAAAGATACTAGCATCTCAACACACGCTAACACACGTGTTGATATGTTTTTTTATTGGATTAAACAAAACTATCATCTTACTGCGTGTGTGTTAATTTGCTCTACTATTAGATTAAACGTTCAATTGCATTACATGAAATTATGGGATTAACAAAATAAAAAAATAATAAAAAGTATTTTTAATCTTATGACCATACATGTACACGCTAGTATTTTTTATTATTTTTATTTTGTTAATCTGATTATTTCGTGTTATCTAATTGAACGTTTAATCTCCTAGAAGAGCAAGCAAATCAACACGCGCGTATTGAGATGATAGTTTCGTTTAATCCGATAGAAGAGTAGATCAACACGCGCATTAGCACATGTTGGGATGCTAGTTTTGTTTAATCTCATTGAAAAGCATATCAACATGCGCGTAATGCGTGTTAAGATACTAATTTCCATAATGGCTCATTGTTTTTATAAGATTATATATATTTTTTGAATTATTTCTCTTTTGTAATGGAGAAAAGTTTAGTACTGAAGTGGTATCCAAATTGGACACCACTATTTATCAGTTTTTTTTAAAATTATTCTGTTACTTTATATTTCTTCTTTTTTAATGATCTTAACATTTATAATTTTATAAATAATTTTGAAAATGATAATAAGATTGAGAAAATTTGTGCATTCAATGAAAAAAATGGAAAAAAATTCAACAATGAAAATATAGGGGCATGTTTGGGTAGGGTTTTCGAAAACTGTTTTCAGTTTTAAAACAGTTTTCAAAAACTCTTTTCTATGTTTGGCAAACAGTTTTCAAAAGTAATTTTCTAAAACAGTTTTTAAAAATCTAGTTTTCAAAAATTGTTTTCTAAAAACTCCAAATTGGTGTTTTCTGATATAATTTTCGAAAAATAGCCTTAAAATCAGAGTTCACTTTTTTGTTTCATTATTCTTCCATGGAATATAAAAAATATTAAAATTTTGAAAATAAAATAATATTAATTATTTTTAAGTATTTAGTAAATATGAGAAATAGAATTAATATATAGATTTTAAGTTTAAACTCAAAACTAAAATTAATTTCAAGGTGTATCAAAACAGTTTTCAAAATAAAATTATCCAAACAACATTTCATTGTTTTCTATTTTGGAAATAGTTTTTGAGTTATTGTTATCCAAACGTGTTTTCTTCATAAAACATCAGAAAACTGTTACCCAAACATGCCCTAGATTGTTGATTTCCATAATTCAAGCTTGATGAATGAAGACAAACATTGCCACCCTATTCTCGTTCAATAAAACTGATGGAATTAAGAAGGAAAATGGCATTATCTAGCTACAAAATGGACTACAACTTATAAAAGTAGCTCCTTAACTACAAAGCAACAACTATAGGAGTATCACCAAGTCATCAACACTATCAAAGTATGGATATCCAATCATGTTAACTATGATGCAATTACCATTCCTTTCCATCCAAACCAGGTAAACAATTGAAACCAACATCAAAGGAATTCGGAAACTATGGGCCAGTGTTTCTTTTCTTCTCATTTTTTAGTGGACTATCATGTTGTATTTTGTATTTGAAATTTCTTTCCATTCATACAAACTTATAAATTTATCATCGAGAATTCAGCCATTACAGGACGTATTCACCGCAATAAATGAATTACGGTTCTTGTGGAAACGGATCCCATTATGGAATCATGGGCTTCTATATGGCTATACCAGTTGTTTTGATGATAGCACCCTTGTCTTACAATATCTTATTTCAAGTAATAGGTTAGAATTTATCTAATGCATAAAAGCCGCCGTCGGATAGAATAGTAGATGAAAATGGCTCCATTTCATAAAACTATCAAATTATTCCTAAATCTTCGTAACGACAATGACTCTTATATGCAGTTCTTCCCTAACATAATGCCCTAATTCTATATGGCAGAATCAATGAGGTATACACATTATGAAAGAGGAAATAAAACACTTCTTTTTTTCCTTAACTTGTCAATCATCTCAATCAATCAATATATATATATATATCCATAAATACAACTAAAGCAATAGTTACAAATGAAAGGAGTATACTTTATCCAACTTCTCAAAAAGAATTTCAGTGATAGACATGATTGTATAGACAGAGATAAGAAAATATTCAGTGGGATAGAATCCAAATGAGATTCTCTTTCAAGGACCGACATCAGTTCTCAAGTTTCCTCTTATACTAATATTCTTGTAATGGTATGATTGTCCTCTGGAAGCTGATTAGAGAGAAGTTTCCTCTTTAGTGCTACTCAAATCTTGCTGGAAGCAGAGTTCTTCCCTTTTGACATCATGGTCTATCTAGATCTTGGTGGAAGCCAAACACTTTCCTTACCCTCATCATTTAAAATTAGTATTCATCATATATATCCTAAATAGAATCAGTAGCTTACAAATACCAAAATAACAAAACCAATGTTTCAAAATGTTATAATATAATGCAGTTCATGGAATTAAAATTATAACACACTTCGAAGTTAGAAACCAATAAAGAAAAATAGAAAAACCTATGAGCAAATTAGGACCAATTTCACCGACCAAAAACCATACAGATCAAGTTTCACTCACTTTAGTGTGGATAAAATATTGAAATTTAAACAATTAAATGACACTAAAAATATACAAATTTAGGTTTTGCTCCACCAGAAAGTACAATAGAGCTTGCTCTATATTCTCCACCTTATCACACCAATAACAAAAGAGAAAATCATGCATACAAATATGGTTCATATACTTATTCAGAAATTCTAGTACTTCTAAGTGCTAATTTAGTATCTAAAGATGGCTGATCCATCAAAACAAAACAAAATTCTTCGCATGCTTTATGTATCCATCCATGTTCATCATAGATGCACTGAGATACGAATCTATAACAACAGTGTCAAGCTTGGGAGTGCATCATGGAGGTTGGCTAAGAATCACGAATTAGATAATCAATTTTTTTCAAAAAAAAAAAAACAACGAAATCAATAATCTATTAGCATATAGGCTGAAAGTAATTCAAGCCTGACATAATCACTACCGCAATAGGGAAAAAGAGAAGAGACATTAAAAAAAATTGTTAGCATGACCCAAACCAAGAGATAATGTGTTAAAAAGAAGTGTAATTAATTATCTTTATCAAAGATATATGCTACAAAAATTTACTATTACAGTTTTCATTATAGGAGGGTAATTGAAGATAACTTGGGAGCTAAATACCTTGTGTTCGCACTTTTTCCCACTATTGAAAAAATTAAAATAAATAGAAAAGAGCTTGAAGGCATTAAGCTCTCACTTCTAATATTCAACCTCACAATATGCTAAAGTAAATATAGAAGTAGTGACAATCTGTTCTTGATCAAAGTGTTACGATTTCGTTTTGTCATTACCTTTGATGAATTAACCAAAGCATATTAGCATCGAATACAATTTAACAAACGTGAAATTAGCAGAAATAAAGAGTAACCGAAAATTATCATTTATCTTTGAAACCCACTACACCTTGAAATTGATCACTACATGGAAACTATGCACTTGCTTTTGTTGCTCAGCTGGCAACTTGCCAGTTTCACTCAAGAACTCCCCAGTTGTGGACTTAACTCACCCGTTAAGTGTTTCTAGTAGAGCCTTACCCAAGGAAAATGCATCCAGCACACTCCATTTATCACTACCACCTGCAAGATTCAGTACCTCATTTTTTGCACAGATTAATAGAAGCAACGTCGCTCTAAAATTATAAAATTGTCCATTTAACACCAAGTCTAAGGCCTCACTCCATGTATGTAAAATAAAAATTGAATTAAGGGAAAGAAGAAATGTATCAATAGTTATCCTCATTTCAAAAGCATAGGTGTAGAGATATGTTCCGAGTTATCAAAAGCCATTTCTAAAATTGCAAACCGTAATCTAATTGTAGTTACTAAACCACAACTTTTTAAATATAAATAAATAAAAATTAACATAAAAAAATATAGGAACTCATCGCGGTATAATGTTAGTCCTTTAAGTTCAAGAGCATTTGCTTTAGAGATATGTTACCGTTATCAAAAGCCATTTCTAAAAAGGAAAACAATACTCTAATTCTAGTAAGTATACCACAGATAAAAAGGGATTTTAAGATAAATAAAATAATAAAATAAAAAAGACAGAATTAAAGTGCAGTTATCAACATCAGCAAGTAAAACATAAAATTAGTAAAAGAAAATTACTCAAGGCAGAGTGAGAAAATTATTCATGAGATCTTATCAACTGGTGTTTTAAAATTCATGGTATATACATGTTCAAATCCATTAAAAAGTGCCACGTAGATCCCATTCTCCAGTGAAGAACACAGAAAACATGGCATCAAATAGTTTTGGATTGAAAATCTTTTCATCATGTTGTTGGATCATAAACTTGATCCATTATGGGAGTCCAAAACCAAACTCAATCAAATTGGAGTCCAAGTCCATAATCAAGGTCCAAAACTACAAGCATTCTACCTAGAATTTTTTTGGTGTGGTAGTTGGGCATGTGAATCATTTGGTAACCTAAAATATTATTAGAACCACCAAGAAAAATGAGGTGTATGGTTGTTGTAATTTTGGATTAGTTTATTTGTGTGGTGTAGGATTGTTCTTAAGTAGTATAAATACCCCTCCCCATTTTGGTTTAATCATCAAGAAGAAGCAAGAGCTTCTAAGTGAGTGAAGAAGCAAAGTCTTCTAAGAGTGAGTTCTAGTATCTTCTTTCTTTTGAGTGAGAGTGCTCTTGTAATATCTCTTTGAGTTTGAATAAGAGTTGTTTGTGTGAGTGTTTTATTTCCAACAAAGTGGTATCAGAGCTTGAGTTGGAAAGTATACACCATTGCATATCAAATCGAAGGTCTCGACGAGAGAAATCCGACGCCGCCAGAATCTCCCCGATCGGAGTTCAGACGCGCCTCCACAAGCCGCCGGAAGATTGCTGCCAGAAAACCGAATTGACTCACCGAGTTAAGCCGGGTCAGCCGAGTTGGAGCCGAGTTGACCGAGCCATAAGCCTGTTGACCGAGCCGCTTGACCGAACCGCTTGAGCTGAGTTGACCGAGCATTCAAAGTCAACTGTTGACCAGGTTAGTGTTGACTTTGACCGTTGACCGAAAGTTGAAAATTTTGACTAGGTCCCTCCCAAAGTTTTTCAACATTCCGGATCTATCTACGCAATCAGAATTTCCAAATTCTCAACATATTGAGTGATATGGCAAATGGTGTGGCATCCTTCCAAGTCCCGACGCTCATCAATAACAATTACGACAACTGGAGTATCAAGATGAAGGCTCTTCTTGGCGCACATGATGTTTGGGATATCGTAAAAAAAGGTTTTAGTGAGCCAGATAACGAAGCTGCGCTGACCACAGCTCAAAAGGATAGTTTGAAAGATGCGAGAAAGAGAGACAAGAAAGCTCTCTACCTCATCTATCAAGCATTAGATGATGATGTTTTTGAGAAGATTTCGAGTGCAAGCTTTGCTAAGGAAGCGTGGGAAAAGCTGCAAACCTCTTACAAAGGATCCGAGCAAGTGAAGAAGGTCCGTCTCCAAACATTAAGAGGTGAATTCGAATCCTTACACATGAAAGTATCTGAGTCTATTTCAGATTATTTCTCAAGAGTAGTAGCTGTTTCTAATCAATTAAAAAGAAATGGTGAAAAGTTAGAGAATGTGAGGATAATAGAGAAGATACTCCGTTCATTGGATTCCAAATTTGAGCACATCGTCGTGACGATTGAAGAAACTAAAGACTTGGAAGAAATGACGATCGAGCAACTCCAAGGATCATTACAAGCATACGAAGAGAAGCATAAGAAGAAGCAAGGGTTTACTGATCAACTCCTCAAGCTGCAATTCAAGGATATGCATGAAAGCCAAGGAGATGATAGAAACCAACGTGGCCGAGGCAGAGGTAGAGGCCATGGACGAGGAGGAAATCGCGGTCGTGGACGAGGTTGGAATTACAACAACAACAATTCCAACAATAACTACGAGAAAGGAGAAAGCTCAACACGAGGCCGTGGAAGAGGCAATCTAAACTCGAGGAATGACAAATTTCAAGTTCGATGCTATAATTGTCAAAAGTTTGGGCATTATGCTTCAGAATGTAGAGCTCCTAACAACACAATTGAGGAGAAGGCCAACTATGTGGAGGAGAAGACCGATGATAAAGAAACTCTTCTTCTAGCACGAAAAGAGACTGATGGTGTCCAAGAAAAATCCTGGTATCTTGACAGTGGTGCAAGCAATCACATGTGTGGAAGGAAAGACATGTTTGTGGAGCTGGACGAGTCAGTAAGTGGAAATGTCTCATTTGGCGATGATTCCACAATAGCGGTAAAAGGGAGAGGTAACATTCTTATCCGTTTGAGAGATGGGAGACATCAGTTTATTTCCAATGTCTACTTTGTGCCCAATATGAAAAGTAACATCTTGAGTTTAGGACAACTGTTAGAGAAAGGTTATGATATTCATATGAAGGATCATAATCTTTCTATAAAAGATGATAAGAATAACTTCATTGCTAAAGTACCGATGTCAAAGAATAGAATGTTCCTGATCAACATACAAAACGATGTTGCAAAGTGCTTGAAAGCTTGCTACAGAGATGCATCATGGCTATGGCATCTTCGTTTTGGGCATCTAAATTTTGGAGGTCTAAAGCTGCTATCCAAGAAGGAGATGGTGAAGGGACTACCTTGCATCAACCATCCTGACCAGCTTTGTGAAGGGTGTCTAGTCGGGAAGCAATTCAGAAAAAGCTTTCCAAAGGAGTCAAACTCAAGAGCCAAGAAGCCACTCGAGCTCATCCATACCGATGTGTGCGGTCCTATCAAACCAAGCTCTCTCGGTAACAATAACTATTTTCTTCTCTTCATTGATGATTTTTCAAGAAAAACGTGGGTATATTTCTTGAAACAGAAGTCAGAAGTTTTCGAAGTCTTCAAGAAGTTCAAAGCTACAGTAGAGAGAGAAAGTGGTAGAAAGATCAAAGCTATGAGATCCGACCGAGGAGGAGAATTTACTTCTAAGGAGTTTCAAGAGTTCTGTGAAGCAAATGGAATTCGTCGACCAATGACAGTTCCTAGATCCCCTCAACAAAACGGCGTAGCGGAAAGAAAGAACCGAACTATCCTCAACATAGCTCGGAGTATGCTCAAAAGCAAGAAACTACCCAAGGAGTTTTGGGCTGAAGCAGTGGCGTGTGCGGTCTACTTATCCAACAGATCTCCAACAAGAAGTGTTTGGGGAAAGACACCGCAAGAAGCATGGAGTGGAAGAAAGCCCGGCATCTCCCACCTAAGAGTTTTTGGAAGCATAGCCCATGTTCATGTTCCAGATGAGAAAAGAACAAAGCTTGATGATAAAAGCGAGAGTTTCATCTTCATTGGCTATGATGCAAATTCAAAAGGCTACAAGCTGTACAATCCGAACAGTAAGAAGGTTGTGATCAGCCGAGATGTGGTGTTTGACGAAGAAGGACTATGGGATTTTGGATCTCATATAGATGACTTCAATTTCTCTCCCCCGTTTGAAGATGAGCTGACACAAATAGAACAGCCTGGAGAAGCCCAACAAGAGCCAACAACTCCACCTACTTCACCAACATCAACTACCCACGGAGACGAGTCACCTTCATCATCTTCAAGTGGGAGTCAAAGTGAAAGAGATGTGCAACGAACAAGAAGCCTTCGAGATCTCTATGAAGTGACTGAACGACAAGATAATCTTACATTATTTTGTTTATTTGCTGATTGTGAACCAATGAGCTATCAAGAAGCTGCAAAAGAAATGGAGTGGAGAGATGCAATGAATGAAGAAATCAAGGCTATCGAGAAGAACGACACATGGGAACTTATTTCACTTCCCAAAGGACACAAGGCGATAGGTGTCAAATGGGTCTACAAAACAAAGCGAAATGCTAAGGGAGAGATTGAAAGACACAAGGCGAGGCTTGTTGCAAAAGGCTACAGTCAAAAAGCTGGAATTGACTACGATGAGGTATTCGCCCCTGTTGCTCGGTTGGAGACTGTTAGACTAATTATTTCCTTGGCAGCTCAAAACAAGTGGAAGATACAACAAAATGATGGAATTTTCATTTCACAGGAAAGCTATGCAAAGGAGATCCTGAAGAAGTTCAAGATGGAGAACTGTAAGCCGATAAGCACACCGATGGAATACGGAGTCAAGATGTCCAAACATGAAGAAGGCGAAAGTGTAGATCCAACATTTTTCAAAAGTTTGGTGGGAAGTCTACGCTACCTAACTTGCACGAGGTTCGATATTCTTCACGCAGTTGGATTGGTTAGTCGCTACATGGAATCTCCAACAACCACCCATTTTAAAGCCGCAAAGAGAATTCTTCGCTATCTAAAAGGTACAATTGACTTTGGCTTGTTCTATTCAGTTTCTAATGATTACAAGCTTGCTGGATATAGCGATAGTGATTGGGGTGGAGACATAGATAATCGAAGGAGCACTACTGGATTCGTATTTTTCATGGGAGATACTGCTTTCACATGGATGTCAAAGAAACAACCGATTGTCACATTGTCCACTTGTGAAGCAGAATATGTTGCTGCTACCTCATGCGTTTGTCATGCAATTTGGCTTAGAAATCTATTGAAGGAGATAGGCTTGATACAAGAAGAGCCGACCAAGGTTTATGTCGACAACAAGTCAGCCATTGCCTTAGCAAAGAATCCAGTATTCCATGATCGAAGCAAGCACATCGATATTCGCTACCACTATATAAGGGAGTGTGTTGCAAGAAAGGATGTGCAAGTTGAATATGTGAGGTCACAAGATCAAGTTGCTGATATTTTTACTAAGCCACTGACAAGCGAAAACTTCATAAGATTAAGGAACTTACTAGGGGTCACAAGATCAAGTTTAAGGGGGGGTGTTGGATCATAAACTTGATCCATTATGGGAGTCCAAAACCAAACTCAATCAAATTGGAGTCCAAGTCCATAATCAAGGTCCAAAACTACAAGCATTCTACCTAGAATTTTTTTGGTGTGGTAGTTGGGCATGTGAATCATTTGGTAACCTAAAATATTATTAGAACCACCAAGAAAAATGAGGTGTATGGTTGTTGTAATTTTGGATTAGTTTATTTGTGTGGTGTAGGATTGTTCTTAAGTAGTATAAATACCCCTCCCCATTTTGGTTTAATCATCAAGAAGAAGCAAGAGCTTCTAAGTGAGTGAAGAAGCAAAGTCTTCTAAGAGTGAGTTCTAGTATCTTCTTTCTTTTGAGTGAGAGTGCTCTTGTAATATCTCTTTGAGTTTGAATAAGAGTTGTTTGTGTGAGTGTTTTATTTCCAACACATGTGTGGTATAATTTATAGAAACTGCTAATTTGTAAATACATTGAAGAATTGAGTAAAAGATCCTCCCAGACATTAGGTTGAAAATATTTAAGTGAAGTGGATAAGGTTTGTAATAATAGGATTCCAAATTATACACTACATTTGCCTCCCAAAAGGATATTCTTATCAAGCACTGAGGATGCTTTTGTGTATTAGCGTTGCATTCAGGTGGAAAAATATTTGCAAGTATAATTTAGTGCCTCGACAACTTCTCTACAATGTTCAATGGCTTATTTCAGCACAGACAATAAGAGCGGCAAAAGAAATATGAGTATAGAAAGAATTATGTACAGTCAAATAAATTGAGATCAAATATGTTACCATCAAGGTTAGGCATCAGAAGAAATTAGAAAAAGAAAAAATACACTGAGAAGAGGAAAGATAGAACTCACCAAGTAACAGAAACTCTTGCAATTAAGAGAAAGATGAAACTGGAGGAAAAATTCTGAGAAAAGATAATCAAATAATCAAAAACGATAAAAGCATTCAGTTTGTATCAAAATGAACAAAAAAAATGAAATCATAGGTAAACCTGAAAAACTAAAGGCTAATATTATGCCGCACAGACAATAAGAGTGGCAGAAAAGATATGAGTACAGAAAAAATTACGTATAAAAAATTAAAATAAATGAAAAAGAGCTCAAAGGCCTTAAGCTTTCACCCCCAATATTCAACCTTACAATATGATAAAATCCTAAACAAAAAAAAAAAAAAAAAAAAAAAAAAAAATAGACAGTCCCATAGTCAATATGCTACAAAATTTCAGATTCTTCAAACGAAATCAAAATTTTTGAGTTTCATTACATCGCCATTAACTGTCAAGACTCATGCTTGGAGATGGAAAAGTGACCTGAATTTTTTAGAAGTCAAAAGGAGAAACTCACATGCAAGGTAATCCAAATTTCACCAGAAAAAAGAAAAAGAGTGACGGAGAAGAGAAGCTTTTTACTACATACCTGCATGAATTAATTTTTTTCTCAAATTTTGTACCCATACCTCTGCAACAAATTGAGAAATCAAAAGCAGAAACCCACCCAAAACAAAAATGGTGAAGCAAACGAAGAATCTACAAATACCTCGCCATTAACGGTTAAGACCCACGCTTGGAGGAAGAAATCCATTACAGGATTATATAGACTAGGAGAGATTAAGTGATAGTATAAGAAGAGAGTTGAGAACGTGAAGATGTGAGGTGTGGGATCGTGAAAGAGGATGGGATTGAGAGAACGTGGGAGATTGGGATGCGGGGGACGTGAGAGTGAGAGACTGAGAGTAGAGGTGTGGGATCCTGAAGAGTGAGAGTTGTTTAGAGGATGGGGTGGAGAGAACGTGGGAGATTGGGAATGCGGGGGACATGAGAGCGAGAGATTGAGAGGGGTTGTGGTGAAAATTTTGTAAATTAACGATTTAATACCAAAAATTAATAACTGAATAATGGTATTTTCATCCCTTTAAAGAGTAGGAATTACGATTTTAAATTTGATAACACAAATTAAAAATAATTACATCATGGGTTTTTTGTCTTTTCAATGGCCAAATTAATAGTATAGATTTTTAATAAAGTTAAAATTGTCATTATTGGATTAAAATTAATTTAACAATCCAAAACATTAGTAAGTCCATTAAGGCCTTGTTTAATCCCTCGTTTAAATCAACTTAAAGTAAGCAAAAATGCTTTGAACATATTTAAACTAACTTACTTTAAGTTGACTTAAATGAATGACCAAACATGACCTAATATCGTTTTCACTCTTTAAAAAAAATGGAATAAAAGACAAAATAATATTAATATATTAAACAATAAAGTGGGTGCTTTTCTTTGCCCTTGTTATAGAAAAAAAAAATTGGCTGGCTTGGGTCTAAAGTATTAGATTTAGACCAGTTGAAAACTTCACTGATAATCTTGAGAAGTTTCAATGATAACGTCAATATAAGTGCGAGACCCAAAAATTAACATTACTAGTAAAATTCTTAAAGATTACCAATGAAGTTTTCAGCTAATCTAAACACCATTGGGTTTAGACCCAAGCCAGCCAAAAAATCCTCCAAGTTATAGACTGTTTTGACATGATGAGTAGTGTGGCTAATTTCCACTTTTGTCTCTCAAGTATATGTTGTTTTTCAATTTGATCCTCAACTATAAATTTTGTTCAATCATACCCCTAAATATTAATTTTGTTTCAATGTTATCCCTTCGTCGACACTCTGGCGATAAATAGTAGTGAATTTTTAGATCAATACGCTTATATACTAAAAGACGATGAGGTGGCTAAATTGAACACATTTCAAGGAGGGCTATAAAAAAATCCATGTTTGCTTCTTGTAGCATTTTTGAAATTAACGTTAAGTTTTATAACAGAAATTGAGAGATTAGGAAGATATTTTTTTATTAGTAAGATAATTAACGTTAAACACTTTTTTTAAAACGCTAATTATATTGCTCTCAAAATTTGTGTTCTCCATCACACATTTGCTCTTGTTTTTCATTTAAATCAAGAAGAAAAATTGGGAAAATGCCAGCAACAATTAAAAAAAAAACCGCGAAGTTAGAGATTTAAATTCATCATACAATAAGTTTTTTTCATTTCATTCACAGATTGTTTGTCACCTCATCTTTTTTAAGTAGATAAGTGTCTTAATTTGACAATTCATGATCATTTATGGATGGAATATCGATGAAAGGACACTAGGATAGTATTGAGACGAAATTAATTGATCAAAAGCATAACTGAAAAAATTTATAGTTGAAATACCAATTTGGAAAATTATGTATATTTGAAAGACTAAAAATGGAATTATGTACATTTGAAAATTATTTATATCTTTCATCACTCAGTAATGCTAAAGCTTGATCCATTTTATTGTCATTATACAAAATGGCCCACACATTGCATAATAATAGTGCATTCACTTATTTCATATCAGAATCAGTCCTCTTCTCGTCTCTTCTCTGCTCGTTGTAGCCATTACTTTTAAAGAGCACTCAAGCAAAAAAGATAAAGAAAATAACTACTTTTATAATTACAGGGAAGATCTGATAAAAGTGGATTTATTCACCTCTCCGGTAGAAGGCTGCTCTTGCAGGTCTTGTAACATGCCATCCAGCTCCTTCACAAATCTTTCCATTGCTGGTGCTGGCAAGCAAACCGGGACTACAATCCCATCCTCTCCCTTCCTGTTCCTAAACGGTATGAAAAAACTTGCCACTCCAGGAATGGCCCCCACCCCGGCTTTAGCAGGTCCACCATATGCAGCATTCCCCCATCCAAAATCCACTTCTCTGAATCCGACACGTGTCACGTCTGCTACTACGTAGAATTATACAACTGTAATGTGGGGTCTCCCTTTAATCACCATCAGATCTGCCATTGATCGCATGTACTCTTTCGTCACATCCGCCTTGGCTTTCCTCACCAGTTCCAATGCGTACCCTAATGGGTTTTCACTAAGTTTCTTCATAGTACTCAAACTCGCAGAGAACACGAATCCATTCCCAAATAACCCTAACGGTAATGAAGGAGTAAATTTGGAACGTGCGTTAAAGACGCATATTATGCGCATCTCTTTATTGGGATCAGATTTGAGGGCTATTGTACGACAACGCCAGACACACACCGTTAATATTTCGAAAGGGGAACAGCTACGGAGTTGAAGAGGGACAAATCTGCGAATGGCAGATATTTTGGTGGGGCCAAAAAAGAAAGAACAATAAGCCATGTCGTCAAGAGGGATGATTGTGCCTTTAGTGTCAGCCACCTCGTCGTATTCGCGATGCATGCATGTCACGCGCGGTTGTTCCCTCGCGTTGAGTAAGTGCCTTTCCCACACAGGTGGGGTCGACAGGGCGTGCGCACCATGTGCCATCTCTTCCACGGCGGTCATGAATTGGACTAGCCCAACTTCATCACTCATCGTGTGGTTGAGCCTCAGTGCAAATATGAAGCCGCCGCATTTCAAGAGTGTCACCTGTTTATTTTTTTTATAAAAAAACACCATTAAAATAAATATGCAAAATAACATAATAAATTTTATTTTATTTTTTGTACATTGACGTTTGATAGACAAGGTATTAAATCGAATCTCTTTTATAGAGGATTCGAAAGTAATCTCTAAATCAAATGATCAGATTTAACCCAAGATTTTAGATCGAGTGATTACATCAAAATCGTTCATAAATGAGAACTGGATTCAATTCGATCCCCTCTCCTCCAATATACCACAAAGAGATAACCTGAATCGCGTGTGTAGAAACGTGAAAATAATCACTGGACCAAAAAGTTTTGATTAAAAAAGATGTTATATCAATGCTAGTCGACTATTTCAATGCATTCTTTATTCATCAAATTGAATTTAACACAAATACAATTAAAAATAATTCTATATTAATCATATAAATATTACTCTAATAATTATAATAATAATGATGATGGCCATAGAACTGGCTCGTGTACGTAGACCGGCTGCTGTGAATCATACTTCTTTCATCATTACAGAATAGGCGGTATCTACTTATTTTTATTTTATGCGGTAAAAATATATTTTTAATAATAAAATTTAATTTTTATGATAAAATATATTTTTTAAGGATAAAATTACTTTTTTGTTTTTATAACTTATATTATTATTTTTACTATTAAAAGTATAAATTTATCATAAAAATATATATTTTATCACAAGACATATAAGTAATATAAATTGGTTTTTTTTTTCTAAGCGTCACAAACTCCACCAAGATATCTTTTCTTCTAAAGATCGATATATAATTATAAAGGGTAATTTTAAAAATACTTTGTGGTTTACCTACTTTTTATTTTATCTACTGTGATTTATTTCATAACAAAATAGATTTTGTGTTTTATTCCATTAGCAAATGAGTGCCAAATGTTAGTTTTTGAAAAAAATTACAATTTTACTTGATGGAGCGAAACACAGTGTTCAATTTCTCAAAAAAAATCTCAAAATGAAAACCAAAATAAATTATAAGGTTTTTTATGAAATTAATTATAAAAAAACTTTCTGCATGTATAGTTGTTAACGTTTGTCATCTCCCACCTAACTAAGTGAATTACAAAATCTATTTTACCACAAAATAAATAAAATAAAAAACAAATAAACGATAGATATTTTTTAAAATAAAGCTTAATATAATACCAAGGGCTCAGGCTACTAGTTTAGGTCAGTCAACCAGCACTAATCAATGCTTTTTACTAATCTAAGAGTCATCACAAGCACGAAATACATTTTACTAATCTAATGTCGTCACAAGTACAAAAACAAATTTTTTTCCCATTAGCTATTAGATAACTTGATTTCGTTTATATTCCACACAAATAATAAAAAGTGACTTAAAAGGCAACATCTAGGTACTGATTTAAGCATGATTTTACTTTGAATGAATTGTAATATTGATTTAATCACACTTAAATCAATATCCAACCATCACTATGAAGACATTTGTAAGAAAAATAATCAATGAATAAATCACTGTTGCACTTAATTGAAATAAGTTATACTTAATTGAAAACAACCGAAACTTTAATTCAACAGTAAAAGTTTAAATTAGAATATATTACATCAATGATAGTTGTAGTTGTAGTCATGGGCATACGTGTCTACGATACACACTTTTAATATTGATACCATAGTCTAACCCGATTAAACTATAAAAAAAAATTTGATCATTTCAATTCAATCTTAGCTTTTAAGATAATTCCTAACATGGAATCATAGTTTCAGGTATTGGTTTCGAGTATTAAGGAATCTTTTTTCATTAATATTTCACGTGTAAAATATCCATTAAACTTTTGTACTGTTTGCATGTGACGAACGAGTAATACTATTAAAACAAGTAATTTAAACTTATGAAATAATTGATTACCTAGATATATCTCATGCTTATATCATTTTAAAATTTAAATGCAGTTATTTAACAAGTTAAAAAGTACCTGAATAAGCAACAGGGGAGAGTGGAGCACACCAGCAGAGCCTGGAACATCATAAAGAAGCTCCTCCAAGCAAGGAAATGGAGGCTGAAGTGCATCATCACCAAATTGCTCAAGCGTAACATCAGCATCACCTTCTATAAAGATGACACCTTCGCCGGTACAATCCACTAGAAGCTTACGGTTAGGTCCTTCCCTAAGCCTACCGGCAAACGGATAGTAGTGAACTAGAGCATGTGCAATTGCCTCCCTTATCACCTTTACAGGGTCCTTCCCTTCCATTGAAGGGTTGTATCTATAAAAATTGATAACTGGGATTTGGAATCGAAGACTCTCTTGGTCATCGATGTCCGAAAGCGGTTTCAACTCACGAGGAGTTGGCTTAGCCGGAGTGATTAGCTCCGGATCACGCCTACGGACTGTGAACACCAGGGAGATTGGTAGTTGGGCTGCCATTATTGCGTGTTATAAAGTGGCAATATGATAGAAAACAAAAATGTAGAGACTGTCAGTGTTGGTTTAAGGTTTGTTTTGGATATGTGGTATTTATAATGAGGTGGAGAGGGAAAAAAATTAGGGGGGTTGTAAATTTTTTTTTTTTTTTTAATAAGAGCATCGTAAAAGTTTCATGAAACCGTAAAAAAGTCACTAGTAATCATGAGGAAATTGAATAGTAATTGTATTAAAAATTTTAAAAGAAAAAATTTAAATATCAAAATTACTGCTCAATTTTTCAGTGATTATTAATGAAGCTTTCCAATTCCGTGGTAACTCCATGGACTCAGTTCTGTGGGAAAATATCTTGGCTGCACCGGAGTTAATTTTACACCTATTGAAAATTTGACTGATAATTTTTAAAAACTTCACTAATAATATTAATTAAGTATATATAAAATTACAAATAAAATTTTCAAAAATTACAAATTAATTCAACATATGCAAATTAAGATATTTGTACCCGAAACAACTAAGAATATCTCATTGCGTGGTACCATCACTGTTTTCTGATTATTAATTATCAACGAGGAGCTCAGGAGTTTGTTCATATTTTTCAAGACTTCTCACGTTAAGTTCTCCAATCCCAACAACTTGCTGATAATACTTTACAAGCATGATAGAGTGAAATTTATTGATAATTTAGTGAAAACATATATACCTCTATGATGCATAATTGACTCCCCCAAATATAATTGAGCTCAGGAGTTGCTTGAGCTCAGGAGTAATATTGCTTTCATGAGAGCCATGTAAAAACCTCGACGATGGGTTCGCGTGATTCCCGGGCTGGGCCATTGGTCAACCCGAGAGAAAGAGAGAGAGAGAAACAAATTGACATGGCGCTCGTGATTATTTCTAAATATATCATGGCCCACAGAAAAAGAAGGTTAAATTTGATCATAAACCATGTGCAGCCTGTTGAACCTCAAAAATCAGTCCATTCACCGCGGGAAACAATTCGGTGATTCAATTTTGTAATTTGACTTTTTGCAAAAACATATTCCTCATTACTCCGTCACTTAATTGTGACCCGTGACTACGAAAAAGGAGTTCCAATAATGAATCTACGTTGATAAAGAGACCAAAGCTATTCGTGAGCTGCTCGATTTTGATTCATTAAAAGTTTTATTTATTATAATAAGTCTTTATTATCATTGTCAAATGATAGATTAAAAGGTTTATCAATCAACATCCAAACAGGAGAATCTTCGAATAATGTCAACATCATAGAACAAGATATTATTAATGAAATAGAAGAAACTTCCGAACAAACCCAACCTAATGAAGTCAATAAAATTTACAGAAGAAATTATAATAATGCACCCCTACCAAAAACTCAAAACTATTATCCTAGACCAACACCTTTTGACATTCAATTCGAGGATAGAACTGATAATACTCAAGTAAAGTATGACAACAGTTCTATTAGTGAATGGAACATTGATGGTCAGAGTTAAAAACAAATACTAAATATACTCCAAGAAATGAGTATGGCCGCAACTGCCTACAAACCTAAGACTGAGAATATTGGTGAGAAAATTGTTGCCTTCCTTATAGCCGGTTTTTCTGGTTCATTAAATGATGGTGGGATAATTACCTATCAAACGAAGACCGTCACAATATAATAGAAGCAAGAATTCGAACAACCGAAACAAGGCACGACCCACAAACCAATCAAGATGTTGTTATTCCTGTAATTAGAGAAAAAGATGTTGAAACCCTTATTTTCTCCATTACAAAACATTTTTTTGGAGATCCTGAAAGATTTCAAGAAAGAGTTTTAGAAGTACTTTCAAACCTAACTTGCCCAACAATGCAAGACTTTAGATGGTATAAGGATGTTTTCCTTGCTAAAGTCTACACAAGAAAAGATTGCAATAATTCCTATCGGAAAGAAAGATTTCTTTTTTGCCTCCCAAAATTATTTGCTGAAAATGTGAGAAGAAGAATCGGAGACCAATACTCTAGTTCTGTACCTTACAATTATCTCACTTACGGTGATTTAATCAATTTTATTAATAATGAAGGATTAGCTATATGTACTCACCTCAAATTAAATCAAAATGAAATCAAAATTAAGCCAAAGTAGAAAGGAATTAGGATCATTCTATAGCCAGTATGGCTATGAAACCCTAAGAGCCCCTTCTACTATAAATAAAAAGAAAAGAAAACTATTCAATAGGCAAAAATACAAAAAAAAAAACCCTATTAAAACCTATCATCCTTCAAAAACACAGCCCAAGAAAAATCCATATAAAAGAAACAAAACTCAAGCCCCTTCGAAGTCTTGTTTCAAATGTGGAAGACTTGGACATTGGGCTAAGAATTGTAGAGCAAAACAGAAAATCAATGAATCAGATATCGATGATTCTATAAAAAAACCAAATAACCCAATTATTAGAAAAGACTATCTGATTAAATTAGGAGACCTTATTGCTGAAGAAAATAAAACCAAAACACCATGACCCTATAACTTAACAAAGATCTTTGAAAATTGTTTTCAAAAACCAAAAATAGCTATAACTCAATATTTGCAAACCGAGATAAAAATCATGAAAGATCAAATTAAAGAAATTCAAAAAGACACAATCGATTTAAAAGCAAAAATAATCAATTTAGAAATGAATAATCTTAGGGAATCAATTACCTCTCATAATAAAAATGAAATAACAGAAACTTCAAGTCAAAACCTAATCAATATGGAGGAAGAATGCATTACCAGAAATGGTATATCCGAATTTCTATAGTAATTAACAAAGATTATCATCTTGATACAATAGCCTTAGTTGATTCTGGCACTGATCAAAATTGTATCAAAGAAGGCCTTATACCTACCAAATATTATGAAAAAACTACTAAAAGGTTAAGTACTGCTAGTGGTTCAAAATTAAATATTGAATACAAAATTACCAATTCTTATATTTGTAACCAATGATACTGTCTTAAGGCCCATTTTATCCTTGTTAAAAATATAAGAATTGGTAATATCTTGTTCTATGATGTTCATATTATTCGAAGATTCTCCTATTTGGGTGTTGATATATAAACCTTTTAATCTATCATTTATTTGTTATAGTAAGTCTTTATTATCATTGTCAAATTTTATTAGGTCTTTTCTATCAATATTGGTAGGAGTGAAAATTGGTTTAGATAGATGAGGTAAAGAAGGTTTTTGAATAATAGGTGGATCCTTTCCGGGGGCTTTTGGAATTGACGTAGAAACAGATAGTTTCTGATCAATTGTGTTTATTGTATGAGAAATAGAATCTACTTGAGGGGATAATGTGTTTAAATTTTGATTGGTATAATTATTTTGTGAATAAATATTTTTAATATCTTTAAATTTTACTTTTCTATTGTCAGTGCTTAATCCTTGTTTAAAAGGAGAGGCAATGACTTCTGCTTGTAAATGGGAAATGTTGACAGTAATTTCTTGTAAAGGTGGATGTACTGATAAAGATGTTTAATTATTAGTTATTTTCCACAATTGTTCTAATTGTTTGATGACATCTATCTATTTGGATTTGTTTAGGTCTGGATGATTTCTGAAAAAAATGGTTGAATATTTTATTACTGAATGTGTATATTTCAAAGAAATCAAATAAATATATATTACTTTAAATTTCTTTCATATGAGTATACCATTCTTCCCTAATTTGAGACTTGATTTCTTCTGAAAAGTTTAGGAAAAATTAATATGTTTTTTCTCTATTCTTTTCAGATAGAAAATTATTCTTAAGTTTCACTTTGTCTATTTCAAAGTTTGAACTCATAATGACATTAAGTTCATTATGCCAATTATCTTGCATGTCTGATTGAGTAGGAGAATGATCTCTTCGTCTCTCAAACACTGCAATTTGGGATGATTAGTCATTTGCAGTTTTAAATGAATTTTTATCATTTCATTTTTGTAATAGGCTTTAGGGATTGTAGGATCAAAATTTACTCCTACAAGGCTAAAGGTCTGGTATGACTAGAAGAAACATCAAAACTGTTTCTTGTTGGAATAATTTGAGGATCTTCATAATATAAAGGTCTTCTTAGACTTTCTATCGATCTTCTTGGTCTTTCTATTCTAGAGGAGAGGTTTGACAGATGAGAGTGATTATAAGGAGATGCAAATTTAATTATAACACTACCATCTTTATTTTCTTCAATTTGAGAAACATTGGTATTAGCAATGTTTCTTGGTGGACATAATTCCTCAAACTTTCAATAGTCCAAAATTTTAATTTGATTCTATTTAAGAAGTTTGGGGGTTATGGTATTGGCATGAAAAGTATTTGCTTCAAGTAGGAAAGTTTCTTCTGGTTTAGTTTGAAGTAAGGCCTTTGGGTTGATCTTGGTTGTCATTACTTTGTAACAGACTCTAGAGATTAAGGTTAAGTTTCTAGTTTCGGTTTTGACTTCTAGACCTTTTAATTTGATGTCTAAGGTTAGAGTATCAACTAAATGGGGATCATAAAGATCTATGAAAAAATTTGGATAGCAATTGAAGTATACTGGACCATTTTCTAAGGTTGATTCTATTAGAGATAGTAATGAGTTTGAAAAGTTTAAATGCCTAACATCTCTAAGCATCATCATCTCTAAGCATCCAAATTATCAAGACCAATGGTTTAGTCTTATCCCTTTCTAAAATGAAATTGTTTCAAACAAAAATCAGGTTTTTAGGACATAGTATTTGTCAAGGAACTATTAAACCAATAGATAGATCCATAGAATTTGTAGATAAATTTCCTGATGAAATCAAGGAAAAAACTCAATTACAAAGATTCTTAGGATGTCTGAATTATATATTTGAGTTTTTTCCAAATCTTCGACAAATTTACTAACCTTTATATTAAAGGCTACGCAAAAATCCTATTCCATGGACTTAAGAACATTCTGACATTGTCAAACTTCTCAAATCTAGAGTTAAGAGTCTTCCTTGTTTAGGAATTCTTAATCCTACCGCAAAAATCATTGTTGAGACTGATGCATCAGATATAAGATATGGAGGTATTCTCAAACAAATTATTCCTCATAAAAGTTAAGAACAAATTGTTCGTTTCCATTCTGGTATATGGCTTGGACCTCAAAAGAATTATTCAACTATCAAAAAAGAAATTTTATCCATTGTTTTATGTATTTCAAAATTTCAATAATATCTATATGGAAAAAAAAATTTATTAAGAATTGATTGCAAATCAGCAAAAGAGGTTTTACAAAAAGATGTTCAAAACCTTGTCTCAAAACAGATTTTTGCCAGATGGCAAGCAATATTAAGTTTTTTTTATTTTGATATTGAATTTATCAAAGGCGAAAACAATTCTCTGCCTTACTTTCTCACTCAAGAATTTTTGCAGAACCCAAACACTTTGAGAGCAAATCAAGATGAGTTCAAGATCCCAAAAAGGGAAACAGAAGGCCCAATCTCTTTCTAACAAACCACAAAGGCTGGCGGATTATGCCACTAAAACATAAAAACCTAACAACCCAAAAACAAACAAAATGGCCTAACATATTCATTCATCTTGACGAATTCCCCAACCTATCCACACAAACATATGCTCAAACACTATCATCAACCTCCTTACAAAATCCTTGCCCCAGCCAATACATCCAAAAATCATGCCAAGAATATATCAGATGCACTAGTATTTCAAAATCGACAAATGATATCAATATTATCAATGATTGCATTTTCTCTAATAGTATTTTCCCTGCAGATCTCAATTTCATACCAGAAGAAATCCAAAAAACCCAAAAATTCTATAAGCTTATATTAATTGATACCTGTTGAAAATCACCTAAGAAGCCTAGGTTGTGACCTTCAAACACCTAAATCTAGAATGATTTGGACCAAGACAATAATCAAACCAAGAAAAGAGAAAACACAAACAATTGTTATCGAGGTTCAACAAATTGCCTACGTCCCCGTGAGCTCCTCTGAGCTCTCTGCACTAAATCAATAGAGTTCTTACAATTACAGCAACACCTCTTCAAGAACCATGTGTTCTTAATGAATGAGAGAAAAGAAAAGAAAGAGATAAGAGCAAAGTGTTTCCTTAGAATTTTTCCCAAGAAAATCCCAATTACAAAGCCCTAAAACCACAATCTTGCATACACTCTCTTTCTAGAAAAACTTCTGAAGATTTGAGAGCCTTTCTCTCTAAACACCAGCCAATCTTGGAATGAGAAGAACACTTGTGTATTTGATATTCCTTCTTCTTTATTGCTCCTAGATAACCCTTTATATAGAGCAATAACTACCATAACCAACTTGAAACCAATCTCAGCCCTTAGATCTTGAGAACCAAACAATCATGGCCCTCTAAATGGTTTAAGTGAACCTGTGCATTTCAACCAAAACAACACACCAGTTGAAGGAGCCCAAAATCCGAGTTTCAGGTAGACTTCGCACCTAAGTACACAAAGCTTGCGCCTAGGCGAGCTCCATAATGGTGAACTTCCACACATGCGAGCAGGTGAGGCGTAAGTGGTTGTGCCTAAGCACTCCACACATGTGGGCAGGTGAGGCGTAAGTGGTTGTGCCTAAGCACAGAGGTCCGCGCCTAGGCACGCAAAGCTTGCGCCTAGGCACAGAGTTCTGCGCCTAGGCACCAAATGCTGTTGAAGCTGAAATCTTCAACCTTTAATTATTAGACAAAATCCCAACAAACTTTACCTTTGTCTAAGCAATTAAAACCGAACCAATTATGTAGAGAATTCAAGATCCAAACTCAACGTAAGTCACCACATCATCCGATTCCAATTCTAAGAAGTTCAAGGCAATGATTGAACTTGCTTAGAGTTAGAACTTTAATGCCTAAATCTATAGGATTTTCTTTCGTTGCCACATTGTCCGCATGAATGCTTCCTTCCGTAACCTTTTCCCAAACGAAATGATACCGAACATCCATATGCTTAGTCCTCTCATGGAACACCGGATTTTTACACAAATACAACGCACTTTAGCTATCCGAATACAGCACTACCTGCTCTTTTAGGACCTTCAACTCTTCAAACAACCTTTTACACTATAGAGCCTCCTTAATAGCTTTCGTTGCTGCTATATACTTTGCTTCGGTTGTTGAGAGTGCTACCACCAGCAGTAACTGAGCCTTCCAATTTATACAACATCCGTTTAAGTTGAAGAAATATGAGGTAATCGATCTTCTCTTATCCCAATCTGCTCCATAGTCTGAATCCACATAACCTTCTAACCAGATGGACTTACCCCTCTTCTCGTAAACATGCCCCACATCTGAGCTTCCCTTCAAATACCTCAGCAACCACTTCATCCCAAGCCAATGCTCATTTCTAGGATTACTCATAAACCTGCTGAGAACATTAATGGCATGAGAAATATCATGTTTAGTGCTTACCATAGTGAACATGACTTATCTAACTGCATTAGAGTAAGGGATCTTTTCCATGTCTTTCTTCTCCTTATCCGATCTAGGACATTGATTGTTGGAGAACTTGAAATGACAAGCAAGGGAAATTTTTACTGGTTTACTATCTTTCATAGAGAACTTAGACACTATTTTTTCTATGTAAGAAATTTGAGAAACCTTTAACCTGTTTCTCTCCCTTTCTCGGATTATACTCATCCCAATGATCTTTTTAGCATGACCAAGATCCTTCATCTCAAACTCCAAACTGAGTTGAGACTTAAACCTTTCTATCCTCTCCTTGCTACTATCAACCAATATCATATCATTAACATAGATGAGGATAACCACCATTTCCTCCACCTTATGACCTTTGTAGTACAAGCACTAATCATAGTAGCTCCTCATGAAACCAAAGCTAGTTACAAAGGAATCGAACCTCTTATTCCACTACTGACATGATTGTTTTAAGCCATAGAGAGATTTTTTCAATTTGCACACCAAATCCCAATGCCTTCTTTCCTCATAGCCTTCGGGTTGTCTCATGTAGATGGTCTCATCAAGCTCTCCATGTAAAAACGTTGTCTTCACATCCATTTCTCAATCTCCCAATTAAATTGGACCACCATAGCTAACCCTATCCTTATCATCTTTTATTTCACAACAGGTGAGAAAATTTTTGTGAAATTTATATCTTCTCTTTATGTGAACCATTTCGCCACTAGCCTAGCCGTATACCGGAATTTATCCCATGAAGTGTTTCCTTCTATGATCTTGTAAATCCACTTACAATCCATAACTCTTTATTTTTCTGGTTTAGACACCAATTCCCAAGAGTTGTTCTTCCTCAAAGAATGCATTTCCTCCTTCATAGCTAGCTTCCATCTTGACAAATCCTTACGTCTCATGGCATCAATGTAAGTTTCTGATTCATAGTTGATTATCCCTCCTTCTGAATAAGGAGCTGCTGCAATAATATCTACAAAACCATATCTCAAAGGTGGTCTGATATACCTCCATTCTCGGTCTCTTGTGAGCTTATAATCATTCTGATTTGCTGCATCATCTCCTTCTAGTTCAATCTCCTTTTGAGTGTCTTGAGCTTGGCCTTCATCAATGGGCTCTACCTGATTCGAACCCTCTTGCCTTCCTTGCTCTACCTGAATCAAATTTTCTTTGATGCTATACTCCACATAAACTGAGCTGGTTTGCTCACTTTCCCCTGCAGGGTTAGTTTTCTCCAAATAGGGCAATAATAGCTCATTAAATATGACATCCCTACTTATTATGAGTTTAGTTCCTTTTGGCTCTAAGGACCACAACCTATACTCCTTAACCCCTTCACCATATCCTAGAAACACACACTTTCTAGACCTTAGGCTAAGTTTATCATCCTTTTGATGTATAAACGCAGCACATCCAAAAGTCCTAAGGTTGCGTAACTCAGGGGGATTTCCATTCCACATCTTTTTGGGAGTCTTAAGGTCTAAAGCTCTAAAGGGTGATCTATTAACCAAACGCAGCAGCAAACACAGCTTCCCCTAAAAAACACTTGGGAAAACTGGAGCCAACAATCATGCACCTAACCTTGTCCAAAAGGGTCCTATTCATCCTCTCAGAAACTCCATTTTGCTAAGGGGTATACATAACCATTTTATGTCTTAGAATCCCATTTGACTCAAAAAAATGGTCAAATTTCTTATTACAAAATTCTAAGCCATTATCAGTTCTCAAAACCTTAACTACCTTGCCTGTTTGAGTTTCTACCAACTTTTTTCACACTACAAACTTATTCAAAGCATTTGATTTATTTTAAGCAAATAAACCCAAACCTTTCTAGAATAGTCATCAATTAAAGAAATAAAGTAAAGATTACCTCCCGATGTTAGTGTTCTTGATGACCCCCAAATATTGGCATAAATATAGTTAAGAATACCCTTTGATTTGTGCACTCTGATGTTAAAGCTAACCCGATGTTGCTTCCCAAGAACACAACTCTTGCAGAAATCAAGTTTTTTTACCTTGTCACCATCAAGTAAACTATCATTGCTGAGAAATTGCAGCCCCTTTTCACTCATATGTCCCAAGCGATTGTGCCAAAGAACCGTCTTATCAATCTCAGCCATCACACTTGCTGCTTGATCCTTGATGTCCGTCTCTCCAATCATCTCATAGACACCATCCTTTATCACTACTTTGATTACCACCAAAGCTTCCTTGGTTATCTTGATCCTTCCTCCCTCTGCTTTGTATGTGTACCCTATGGAATCTAGCTGCCCCAAAGAGATCAAATTTCTTCTCAAATCCGAAAGATATCTCACATTCTGCAGCAACCTTGTACCTCCATCAAACATCCTCAATTAGATGTCTTCTATGTCCCTCACTTGGCAAGAAGTATTGTTCCCCAAGAAAACCTATCCTCCATTGGTTTCCTTGAAATTCTTGAACCAGTCATGGTGAGGACAAATATGATAAGTGCACCCGGAATCCAAGATTCATTTCTCACTGCTTTGTCTTTCGTTCATATTTGAGCACACAACAAGAACATCACCTTCTTGTTGTTCTCCCTTGGCAATTGAAGCCTCTCCATTTTCGGTATGGCTTGTTCCTTTCTCATCGCTTAACATCTTCTTGTAATCTCTCTTGAAATGGCCCTCCTTATTGTCGTAGTAGCATTGTTTTCCTCCAAACTTCGGTTTAGAATTTGATCTTCCATGACTTTGTCCTCTACCCTTGGTTTGTCCTGATAGTTGCCATAGTTGTTACTGCTATTCCGAGTTGCAAGCTTTCCTCTAACGAACAGACCTTCTCCACTTGATCCTTCCCTCATCTTGGCTTTGAAATCATGAGCTCTTATAGCATTAATCACAATTTCCTTGGTTAGTGTATCTCTTCCATATTCAATAGCATTAATCAAGCTTTCAAAACAATCGGGAAGAGAATTCAGCAATATAACAACCAATTGTTCATCCGGGAATTTTATACTACAACTAGCCAAATCTTGAACTAGTTTATTAAACATATCAAGATTATCTTGCAACTTTTTATTAGGATCCATTTTAAAAGTAAAGATATGTTTAAGAAGATAGATTTTATTAGGGAGAGTTTTGGTAAGAAACAACACATCTAATTTCTTCCAAATGACAGTTGGATCTTTCGAATCTCCACATTCTCTTGTCACACTATCCGACACGTACAAAAAGATAGTGCTATATACCATCTTCTTCATCTCATTCCGCTGGAGCTCTGTGATACTTGCTAGAAAATCATCATCTTCTCCAATCGCCAAGTCCACCTTTTGTTGCATGAGAACCACCTTGATTTTTCGCTTCCAAAGGGCAAAGTCTCATTTTCCATCTAACTTCTCAACAATGAAGTTTGAACCCATCTTGCAGGAAACAATCCTAAGATTTATGTAGCACCCATAATTTCTTTCCAACCTCTTTTCTCCAACTTCTAAACCTCAAGAACCCGACCAAATCTTCATCCCAACACCATTCTTGAATCACCCAAGAAGTTTCCTTTGATTCTTGGAACCTTGCTCTGATACCACTGTTGAAAATCGCCTAAGAATCCCAGGTTGTGACCTTCAAACACCCAAATCTAGAATGATATGGACCAAGACAAGAATTAAACCAAGAAAAGAGAAAACAAAAGCAATTGTTATCGAGGTTCAAAAAATTGCTTATGTCTCCGTGAGCTCCTCTGAGCTCTCTGCACTAAATCAATAGAGTTCTTACAATTACAGCAACACCTCTTCAAGAACCATGTGTTCTTGATGAATGAGAGAGGAAAAAAGAAAGAGATAAGAGCAAAGTGTTTCCCTGGAATTTTCCCCAAGAAAATCCCAATTACAAAGCCCTACAACCCCAATCTTGCATACACTCTCTCTCTAGAAAAACCTCTGAAGATTTGAGAGCCTTTCTCTCTAAACACCAACCAATCTTGGAATGAGAAGAACACTTATGTATTTGATACTTCTTCTTCGTTATTGCTCCTAGATAACCCTTTATATAGAGCAATATATCACAACCCTAGACTTCAACTAGTAATCGTGCGGCACTTAGCACGATCCGTTGTACTAAGCCTGCCTTCTAACCCAAAACAAACACTCCAAAGAGACTAAAAAGGGACTTAGAGATTTAGAGGATTCAAGAGCAAAGAAAGAACACAAGAGAGTTTGTGAAGAATGCTTTGAATTGCTCTAGAGAGGTTTTCTTACAACTTCCCAAGATTTCCCAGGATATATTACAAATGAAGGCCAAGAGGCCTATTTATAATTGTGGCACCAAGCCTAAGGTTATACCACAAGTTTCTAGATCCTACCAAGTCTAGAATATACAAGAATATTTACAAAGTTCTAGTTCTATCTACAACATGCCTCAAGGTTCCAAAACCTTCTAGTCAAGTCTAACCAACTCCAGAGTCTTCTAGGATTGTCTAGTTCCTTAATCCAAGTTCTAGGATGTTCCAGAATCTTCCAGGAGCTTCCATATCCTTCCAGCACCTTCCAAAATCTTCTAGCACCTTCTAGAATCTTCCAGCGCCTTCTAGCACATGATAGTGTACTCTAGAATATTCTAGAATCTTCCAGGCTTGAGTCTACCTAACTCTAGCTTCCTCTAGACAACACTAGACCACTCTAGAACTTTCATATGTAGTAACTTATAGAAAAGTCTAGATCCTTTGGGCAAGCCCCATTCCTTTGGATTTTGCGGGGCAATTTGAGTGGGACATGACACCCTCCCCACTCAAGTTCGCGATGCCCTCGTCATGCCTTCAAGCTTGAACCTCTCTATGTGGTCTTTGAATTGCCACAAAGAGTCTTCGGGTTCCCAGCTCGCCTCTATGTCCGGGGTATTCTTCCACTTTACCAAGTATTCCCGATAACTTGGCACACCCCTTCGTCAAATCAGGCGATCCGCCAAGATAGAATCCACCTCTCTATCAAAGAAGATTACTACCGCAGTGGGTGCCCTCTTTGATTCACCTCGACTCACGTCTTCCTCGTCTCCATGGTAAGGCTTTAACATGCTTACATGAAAGACTGGGTAGATTTTAAGCTTAGGAGGGAGTTGTAGTTTGTAGGACACCTTACCCACTCACTTAAGGACTGGAAATGACCCTTCATACTTCCGTACCAAGCCCTTGTGAACCTTCCGCAAGGTCTTGAACTGTTGGGCCAACAACTTAACAAGGACTAAATCTCCTTCCTGAAACTCAACCATCCTCCTTTTCTTGTCAGCCCACTTCTTCATCCTTTTGGTTGCCTTGTTCAAATATGTTCGGGCTAACTCAGCTTGCTCATTCCATGCTTTAGCAAATTTGAAGGCAGCAAGACTCTTCCCTTCATAGCTCATAGCCAAAGCATGAGGGGTCATGGGTTGCTGTCCCATGATGATCTTGAAGGGACTTTTGCTAGTGGACTCGCTCTGCTGCAAGTTGTAAGAGAATTGGGCCACATCCAGCAACTTAGCCCAATCATGTTGGTTGGCACTAACAAAGTGCCTAAGGTAAAGCTCCAGCAATGCATTGGCACGCTCCGTCTGTCCATCGCTCTGCGGATGAAAGCTTGTGGAAAAGTTCAAGTCAGATCCTAACAACTTGAACAACTCCGTCCAAAACTTCCCGGTAAATCACGGGTCTCGGTCACTCACGATATTGGACGAGACTCCCCAATGCTTCACGACATGCTTGAGGAACAACCGCACGGTCTCATCGGTGGTGCAATCCGCTGAGGCAAGTATGAAGGTTGCATACTTGCTGAAGCGATCAATGACCATGATTATGCTGCCAAAGCCCTCCGATCTTGGCAAGCAAGAGATGAAGTCCATTGAGACACTCTCCCATGGTCTCTCCGGAATAGGCAACGGCTCTAACAAGCCACATGATGCATGTTGCTCCGTCTTGTCTTGTTGGTATACAAGACAAGTTCTCACATAGGCTTCAACATCATCCCGTAATTGAGGCCAATAGTAAATAGACTTGATTAAGGCAAGTGTTCGTCTCATACCTGTGTGACCAGCCCATAGTGAATCGTGGCACTCCTTGATCAGCTCTTTTATCAAGTTCCCCCACTTCGGCACATAAATGCGATTTTCCTTGGCGTAGAGTAGTCCGTCACTCAGCCAAAATCACATCGTCTTTCCTTCCTTGATAAGGGTAATGAGGTTTTGTGCCAAGGCATCATGCTCCAACCTTTCTTTTATCCTTTCCAGCAAATGACTGCTTGGTCTACTCAAGGCTGCTAACTCCGCCTTTCGACTCAACGCATCGGCCACCATATTCGCTTTGCTAGGCTTGTACTCAAGCTTGAAATCGAACTCCGCCAAGAAATCTTGACACCGAGCTTGCTTGGGACTCAACTTCTTCTGGGTTTGGAAATAGCTAGTTGCTACATTATCCATCATGATCACAAAGTGAGAACCCAACAAGTAGTGTCCCCACACCCTTAGGCAATGAATGATAGCCGTCATCTATTTCTCTTGCATCGTGTATCGGCGTTCAGTGTCGTTAAGCTTGCGACTTTCGTAGGCAATTGGATGCCCTTCTTGCATCAACACTCCACCAACGGCAAAGTCAGAAGCATCTGTGTGTAGCTCGAATGCCTTGGAGGGGTCTGATAGAAAAAGTACTGGCTCTTTACTAATAGCCTTCTTCAAGTCTTCGAACGAGGCTTGGCATTCGCTTGTCCATTCCCAAGACTTGTTCTTCTTAAGCAGGTCAGTCAGTGGGGCTGCTCTTGTTGAATATGATTTGATGAACCTCCTGTAGTAGTTCACAAGTCCAAGGAAATACCTTAACTCGGGGACCTTAGTGGGAGGTTCCCATTCCTAGATGGCTTTCACCTTAGCTCCGTCCATCATAAGCTTCCCATCCTTTATCCTATGCCCCAAGAACATCACCTCATCTTGGGCAAAGGAACACTTCTCCTTCTTGACATATAGCTCATTTTGCTTTAGGACCTCGAACACCTTCGGCAAGTGCTCAAGATGTTCTTCTAAAGTTTGGCTATATATCACAATATCATCGAGATATACTACCACAAACCGATCGAGGTAGGGATGGAAGAGCTTATTCATAAGAGTGCAAAATGTAGCAGATGTATTGGTGAGCCCAAATGGCATAACTAGGAACTCATAGGCTCTGTACCTGGTCATATATGTGATCTTGGGCTCATCTCCCTTTGCTATACGAACCTGGTAGTATCCCGACCACAAGTCCAGCTTCAAAAAGTATCTTGCGTTCCCCAATTGATCGAACAAGTTGGCAATGAGCGGGATAGGATACTTGTTCTTCACCATGATCTTGTTTAGAGCCCGATAATCAATCCACATCCTCAGTGAGCCATCCTTCTTCTTTTGAAAGAGCACCGGGGCACCAAATAGAGCTTTGGAAGGTCTAATGAAACCAGTACCCAGCAATTCATCGAGCTGCTTTCGGAGTTCTGCCAACTCTGAGTTTGCCATCCTATAAGGACTCATTGCTGGTGGTCTTGTGCTAGGCTCCAACTCGATTTCATGATCCACTCCCCTCCTTGGAGGTAACCGTTTAGGAAACGCTTCTGATATCACATCTTAGAACTCGCCCAGGACAGCTTGCACCTTCATCGGCAAACCTTGTTGTGGTGACGCCTCCTCATCATCAAATTCCTTCAAGATGGCCAAGTAATTCTCTTCTTCCCTTTTTAATCCCTTCTTGAACTGAAGTGCTGAGAGAACTTGGGTAGTAGGTTTGGTGGACCTTTCCGTTGGTACCACACAAGCCTCTGAACCATCCATAATGCACATAAAGTTTGAAAATGGGACAAGGAAGGCCCTAACCTGGTCCAAAAACTCCATGCCGAATACCACCGAGAAGTCGTCCATGGGCACCACTGACAAATTTACTTGGCTAGTCCATGCACCAAGACTGACCTTCACTCTATGAGCAACTCCTTGGAAAGGTCGTGCTGCTGAGTTTACCGCTTTGAGGGAGCCACCTCCATTGGTAACCTTGAGACCGAGTCTCTTGGCTTCCTTAAGTGAGACAAAGTTGTGTGATGCACCTGTGTCGACCAAAGCTTTGGTGACCTTCCCGTTGATGGTTGCATCCACGAATATCAAGCCCTTAGGGGTCTTTGGTGCATTCTGCAATGCACTAAGCAGTTGTATGGATCTTATTGTTGCGCCTTCATCCTCTTTGCCTCCTTCTTGGTCGTGCGAGGCAACTAAGGCGTTTAATGCCTTCCATTTCGGACACTCCCGTGCCCAATGCGGTCCGTCGCATATGAAACACGTCACTCGGGGCTTTGAGGTACCACGATCCTCTTATTTCTTCCCTTTATCCCGTGGCTTGAACGAGGAGCCTTCTTTATGATTCTTGTGGCCTTGTCCTTTAGTATGGCCTCCTTCACTCTTTCCTCTACCAAACTTCTTGTCCTCAACCTTTGAGCCTTCTTTGTTTGTGGAGTAATCAACGAGACTTTCGGCAACCACGATAGCTGTGGCTAAGTCTTAGACACCACGTCGCTTAAGCTTAAGGTTAGCCCATGATTGGAGACAATCCACGAAGAGGAACAATGTGTCCTTATCAGACGTGTCAGGGACTTCTAGCAGTAAAGTTGTGAACTCCTTGACATAGTCCCGTATGCTACCCGACTGCTTCAATCATCGAAGCCTCCCCCTCACCTCTTCTTCGGCATTCACTGGGAAGAATTGGCTCTTAAACTCCCTTTTGAAGTCATCAAAGGAGTCTATTGTGCATACCCCTCGTTGCACATCTCCATGCCTTCATCTCCACCACAGCATGGTAGTGTCAGATAAGTACATGGCAGCGGTTAGGATCTTGCTGGCATGGTCCGTTATGCCAATAGCCTAAAAGTATTGCTCAAGCCCCCATAGGAAGTTCTCAACTTCCCTAGCATTTCTAGCACCATTGAACGTCTTTGACTTGGGGACTTCCACCTTCTTGGCCTCAATGATGGTGGTTGTAGTAGCTCCCGAAGCCATAGCATGTTTGTAAAGTGCTAGATCTCCACCTATATCCTCAACTCTAAGTAACACATTATTAATTTCTCTTTGGACAAGCTCACGTACCTTGGCTAGTGCAGCCTTCAACCCATCGATCTCTTGCTTTAGCCCACCGTCTAGCTCGTTGAGGGACATCTTGACTGCTGCATGGATCTCTGCATCCTCAGCCTCCAAGTCACTGCAGCGTTCCTCCAAGTTGTCCACCAGATCGGACAGCTCCCCCAAGCTGCCCTGCACACTCCCCACGTGTGCCTCCAAGCTAGACATCATGTCTTTCGACTTGGCTCGAGACTCTTTAGATGGTGGTTTCTGAACTTCCTCACGCCCACGCTCCATTGGTGGAACTTCTACGTTTAGTGTGGATGGGGCACCAATCTTCATTATGCCAAGGATAGATATGTTTCAACCAAAGGCTCTGATACCAACTATCACGACCCTAGACTTCAACTAGCAATCGTGTGGCACTTAGTACGGTCCGTTGTACTAAGCCTGCCTTCTAACCCAAAACAAACACTCCAAAGAGACTAGAAAGGGACTTAGAGATTTAGAGGATTCAAGAGCAAAGCAAGAACACAAGAGAGTTTGTGAAGAATGCTTTGTATTGCTCTAGATAGGTTTTCTTACAACTTCCCAAGATTTCCCAGGATGGATTACAAATGAAGGCCAAGAGGCCTATTTATAATTGTGGCACCAAGCCTAAGGTTATGCCACAAGTTTCTAGATCCTACCAAGTCTAGAATATACAAGAACATTTACAAAGTTCTAGTTCTATCTACAACATACCTCAAGGTTCCAAAACCTTCTAGTCAAGTCTAACCAACTCCAGAGTCTTTTAGGGTTGTCTAGTTCCTTCATCCAAGTTCTAGGATGTTCTAGAATCTTCCAAGAGCTTCCACATCCTTCCAGCACCTTCCAGAATCTTCTAGCACCTTCTAGAATCTTCCAGCGCCTTCTAGCACATGCTAGTGTACTCTAGAATATTCTAGAATCTTCCACGCTTAAGTCCATCTAACTCTAGCTTCCTCTAGACAACACTAGACCACTCTAAAACTTTCTCATGTAGTAACTTGTAGAAAAGTCTAGATCCTTTGGACAAGCCCCATTCCTTTGGATTTTGAGGGCCAATTTGAGTGGGACGTGACAAATAACTACCATAACCAACTTGAAACCAATCTCAGCCCTTAGATCTTAATAACCAAATAATCATGGCCATCTAAGTGGTTTAAGCGAACCTGTGCATTTCAACCAAAACAACACACCAGTCGAAAGAGCTTAAAATCTAGTTTCAGGTAGACTTCGCGTCTAAGCGCTCAAAGCTTGCACCTAGGCGAGCTCTATAATGGTGAACTTCCACATATGTGGGTAGGCGAGGCGCAGGTGGTCGTGCCTAGGCACAGAGGTCTGCGCTTAGGCACACAAAGCTTGCACTTAGTCACAGAGGTCCTCGCCTAGGTGCGCAAAACTTGCACCTAGGCGCCAAATGCTGCTAAAGCTGAAATCTTCAATCTTTATTTTTAGACAAAATCCCAACAATACCAAATCCGTTGAGATCACTCACACCAAAAATCAATTAGACCCAAATTTCATCACCTTCTCTAAATGAAAAATCTTTAAAATCATTAGTCCAGACAAAATCAAATACCATTATCAACCAAAACCATTTTCTATACCTTTTATTCCTTCTACTTATAATTACCATGATTATCAAATGGCTTGCTATAACATATTCTTCATTCGACCCAAATCCCATTCTTGGTTTATATTCTTTGATAAAAATTACCCCAAAAACTTTCAAATATGGATCTTTGATTGGTGGTGTTTTTTCAAAGGAGAATATGTTATTCTTTCAACGCCAATTAAGGACATATTAATCCATTTCAAATCAAACACTAATTTAGAAAAATCATATACTCATGAATTACTCAATATTTGCAGTTCCATGGATTCTCTCCTGGGACTATGTCATTACTGAGACTCCATATTTGATAAATGTATTAAAATGGATTTTCAAAATCAAATGGTGGGCAAAATATGATTGCTCCATGGCCGAGGTACAAGTTATCAAACAACGGTTTTTAGATTATTCTCAATTTTTAAAATTCATCACTAATAGTAATAGCAAAGCAAATTCTTCCGGTCAACAAAATCTCTCGAAAAATGAAAAGAAAAAAAAAATTGATTGAAGAACTATCTCAATTATCCAGTGACAGTGATGATAGTACAAAATCCCCTGATGACCTATCCGATTTTGACAAACCAGTTAGTTCATCAGAACAATTTGCGCAAGACCCATATGATGCCTTCGATCTGTCTTAATAAGATCATAATAGCATCCAATGTAAAAAAAGTAAAAAGCATTAATACCTACCTCAAAAATCCAAAATAGCACAGTAAGATGCCGGACAATGCATCTTATCCGCCCCAAAAGTCTAAAAGCAAACAGTAAGATGTCTAACAACGTATCTTATCCACCCTAAATATCCAAAGCCAAACAGTAAGATGTCTGACAACGCATCGTTTTTGCCCAAATGTCCAAAGCTAAACAGTAAGATGTCTGATAATGCATCTTATCTATTCAAAAAGTAAATAGTTACGTTCAATCGGCACTCTGGATTCCAAAACATTTGAAATTCGTAGTCCAGCTATAAATATGTAATTAATCGAATAATGTTGCAGAGTGCATTTTCGGAGTGAGAAACTTTGTAAAAGAGTGTGAAAAAATAGAAGGTTTCTACCCTCTTGTATTTATAAGTTTTTCTACTCATTTGTAATCTTGTTTTCAAATAAATATTTCAAAAGAAGTTTATTCAAATTTTTGTTATGTTATAATGATTATATTTCGTTTCTCATGGTCCTGTTCATGTATGGCATCGAGAGAGAGATTATAAAGTATAAATAAATCCTAGTCCAAATTTTGTGGAATTTAATTGTGTGGGGACATTTTTTTTGTTTTTCTTTTAAGCCTGCAATGGCCATTATATCATTAAATTTCCTAGTGATTTTACTTTCTTCTTTTTCAAGGCATCTTCCTAGTTTCAAAGCCATTCAATAATTCTAGAAAAGAAAACAAATTATGTACTATAGGTGATGAGAATGCAAAATGTCATATTTTTCTCCTTTAATGTTTAGTTTTTTTATACTCATTTGGTGTCTAAATATACTCATTATTCTTATATTTTGATTTATGATGCAAATAGAGGTGTTAAGTGCAAAACAAAACTAATTGGGCGATCTTGGACAATTTTTACATTGCTTCGTAATCTGGGCATAACTCTCTCATCTGAGCTTCGATTGAGATAATTCAAGATAAAGCTATACAACTTTCATGTTTTAAGTTTTGAGAGATACTAGCTGCATCAAGGTCAAAATTGGGCTTGGAGTTACTGCACCTGCACTGTTAATGTCCTAGAACGTCCCTTAACCTGCAATTCTAATACACTGATTTGACGCGGTTTATTTTCAAAATTTTCCAAATCTAGTGCACGAAAATTCATGCTGAAAACACCAGTTTCCTAGTTATATTAAGACTTTATTTTATTTTTAATATTTTCCTTAAATTAGTCAGATTTGGATATTGTTCTTTTAGGATAATATTTAGAATATTTTTAGGAGACCTTGAAGGTTTCTAATACTGAAAATAAAGTGTATAAGAGGGGAGAAATCATCAGACTTCAAGGACGCCTCTCTCTCCCCTCTTCTCTAACTTTTCTTTCGAGTTTTCATCATGGCCCTGCATGGCAAAACTTTTATAATTGGTCGAAGGAAACAAAAGCCTCGGAATCAATAAAATTGTGAGATTTAATTTGTTTTTATTATTCAATTTATGCTTTGAGTATCGAATGTTCTTCTGTGCCTTCTACTTTCATGATGGTCTCATTTAATTACTAAGAGGCCTACTAGTTTATTATTCATTGCAATTTACTGCTAGGTTAGATATCAAATCCGTACTTGCTTGATCCCTCTAATTTGTGAAGCAACTAAGATTTAATGATTTGCTGCGTCATAAATTATTATATCTTAGGAAAAACACTCGACTAAATTAAATGCAACCGCTTGTGCTTGTGTTGTTTAGCTTCATTGATCTCTCTAATTCTTAATACTGCTACTAGATTAAACCTTTAGCACTTGTCTTGGGTTGTTTAGTAGTTAGGGTTAATTAGATCACATGTTTTCTAATTAACTGCGACTAAGAAGAGATAGAAAAATTGTTGATATTTTGTCCAAGGTTTAAACAAATTTTTAATCAAGTAAAATTAGCATGTTCAGCACTAATGTGTGTCGTGGCATGGCCTTCCCAGGCTGCACACTCAGCAAGGAGGAGGTGTGCACCACGGCTCAGCCTCCCCCAGGCCGCGGCGCCCAGAGGATGAAGAATGTGTGCCTTGGCTCAGGCCGTAGCTTGCCCTGTTCTGGGCAGCCAGGCACACTGAGACAAGGAGTTTCAGCCTTTTAAGTTAGTGCGTGAGGATTGTTCAAAATGCACAGTTTTACTTAGGATTGATGGAGGGCCATGGTTGAGTGGTCATCAAGACCTAGCTTCAAACAATGAGATAACTTGTGAAAACTTGTGATTGAAAGTAAGATTAATTGTAAGAGTGCAAAGACTCTAAACTCAAAAGAGATTCTATAGAGAGGCTAGTTGTTTAGAAAGAGAGTAGAATAGAAAGAAATTCAAGGGCTTGTAAGGGGAATTTTCTTAGGAAAATTCCAGGGTTAGTTCTTATCACTTTCTTCTTCTTCTTCTTCTTTTGTTCTTCAAGAACCTGTGAGTTCTTAGAAGGGTGTTACTGATTATAAAGAACTCCATTGATAAGATAGTGCAGAGAGCTCGGAGGAGCTCACGGGGACGTAGGCATATTGCCGAACCTCGTCAACAAATTTCTTGTGTTCTTTTCTTTCTTGCTTTGATTGGTTGTTGTTTCTTTTCTTATACAAGTCACTCTAAACTTGGGTGTTTGAAAGATCACCTCCCGGGCATCATCCAAGGTGGTTTCCCAATAGTGGTATCAGAGCTTGCACAGCTGGGTATCAGAGAAAGAGCAGAAAGTATCAAAGCAAGACTCCAAGAATCAAAGAACAAACTTCTTGGGTGATTCAAGAACGAATAAAGATCAAGATCAAGTCATGTTCTTGAGGTTGATTCAAGAACGGTATTGAGATCAATCTTTGATCATGTTCTTGAGGTTTAGAAGAAGTTGAAAAACATTTATGAGTGCTGCACAAATTTGGGATCATCTCCGCAAAATGGGTTCAAATTTCGTTGTTGAGAAGTTTGATAGAAAGGGAGATTTTTCCCTGTGGAAGCGGAAGATCAAGGTTGTTCTTATACAACAGAAGGTGGACTTGGCTATTGGAGAAGATAATGCTTTTCCAATAAGTATCATAGAGGACCAGTGGATTGAACCATCTTCCTACATATGTCGGATAGTGTCACAAGGGAGTGTGGAGACTTGGAAGATCCTACTGTCATATGGAAGAAACTAGATGAGTTGTTTCTTACCAAAACTCTCCCTAACAAAATTTATCTTCTTAAAAGAATCTTTGCTTTTAAAATGGATCCTAATAAAGAATTGCAAGATAATCTTGATGTCTTTAATAAACTAGTTCAAGATTTGGCTAGTTGTAGTATTAAATTCCCAGATGAACAATTGGATCCTAATTGTTTTGATAGTTTAATTAATGCAATTGAATATGGAAGAGATACACTAACCAAAGAAATTGTGATGATTTCAAAGCCAAGAGTAGGGAGGCATCAAGTGGGGAAGGGATGTTCGTAAGAGGAAGGCCAACAACTCAGAATGGCAGTAGCATTCATGGCAACTACTGGGAGAAATCAAGAAGTAAAGGGCAGAGCCATGGGAGATCGCATTCCAAACTGAAGTTTGGAGGAAGGTGATGCTTCTAATGCAACAAGGAGGGTCACTTCAAGAAAGATTGCAAGAAGAGGTTGTTGGATGAGAGAGTGAGAAGCCATACCAACAATGGAGAGGCTTCAGTTGCCAAAGGAGAACAGCAAGATGATGTTCTTGTTGTGTGCTCAAATGTGAGTAGGAGGCAAGGCAGCAAGAAATGGATTCTGGATTCCAGGTGCATTTATCATATGTGCCCTCACAAGGAATAGTTCAAGAATTTCAAGGAGATCAATGATGGAAGAGTTCTCTTGGGGAATGACAATTCTTGCCAAGTGAGGGAGACATCCAGTTAAGGATGTTTGATAGAGTCACAAGGCTGCTGCGAAATGTAAGGTATCTCTTGGATTTAAGGAGAAATTCGATCTCATTGGGACAGCTGGATTCCATAAGGTATACATACAAAGCTGAGGGAGGAAAGATCAAGGTAACCAAGGGTTCTTTGATAGTGATCAAAGCAACAATCAAAGATAGACTTTATAAGATGATCGGTGAGACAGAAATCAAGGATCAAGTAGCAAGCTTGATGGCTGAGATGGATAAGGTAGCACTTTGGCACAATCACTTGAGACATATGAGTTGAAAAGGGGCTGCAAGTTCTCAGCAAGGATGGTCTGCTTGGTAGTGACAAAGTAGAGAAACTGGATTTCTGTGAGAGTTGCAATCTTGGGAAGCAACATCGGGTCAGCTTCAACACCGGAGTGCATAAGTCTAAAATGATTCTTGACTACATCCATGCGGATCTTTGGGGACTAACAAGGACACCAACACAGGGAGGTAATCGTTACTTTCTGTCTTTATATTATTCAAGAGTGGCTTGGATTTATTTGCTTAAAAATAAATCATATGCTTTGAATAAATTTATGATGTGGAAAAAGTTGCTGGAGACTCAAATGGGCAGGGTAGTTAAGGTGTTAACAACTGATAATGGCTTAGAATTTTTTAATAAGGATTTTGATAAATTCTGTGAATTAAATGGCATTCTAAAACATAGAACGGTTGTGAAAACCCCTCAGCAAAATGGAGTTGCTGAGAGGATGAATAGAACCCTTATGGAAAAGGTTAGGTGCATGTTAATTGGGTCCGGTTTACCAAAATATTTTTGGGGAGAAGCTGTGTCTACAGATGCATACTTGGTTAATAGATCACCTTCTAGGGCTTTAGATCTTAAGACTCCCATGCAGATGTGGAGTGGAAAACCCCTGAGTTGAACAACCTTAGGACTTTTGGATGTGCTGCATATGCATAGCAAAAGGATGATAAACTTAACCCAAGGTCTAAAAAATGTGTGTTTCTAGGGTATGGTGATGGGGTTAAGGGGTATAGGTTGTGGTCCTTATAACCAAAAGGAATGAAACTCATAATAAATAGGGATGTTATTTTCAATGAATTGTTATTTCCTTACTTGGAGAAAACTAACCCTGCAGGGGCTAATGAGCAAACCAGTCCGAAATTTATGGAGCATCGCACCAAGGAGAATTCAGTTCAGGTAGAGCAAGGAAGGCAAGAGGCTTCGGATCAGGTAGAGCCCATTGATGAAGGCTATGCTCAGGACACTCAAGAGGAGGCTGAACTAGAAAAGGTTGTTGCAGCAAGTCAGAATGACTACCAGCTCACAAGGGACCAGGAAAGGAGGGTGGTTAGACCACCTTTGAGATATGGTTTTGTAAATGCTAATGTAGCAGCTCCTTGGACAGAAGAAGGGATGGTTGAACCAAAAACTTACATGGATGCCATGGAGTGTAAGGATTCGTCAAAGTGGCAGCTAGCTATGGAGGAAGAAATGAATTCTTTTAGGAAGAACAACTCTTGGGTATTGGTGCCCAAACCTGAAAAACAGAGAGTTATGGATTGTAGATGGATCTACAAAATCCAAGAAGAGAACACTCCAGGCGATGAAGTCCAGTACAAAGCTAGGCTGATGGTGAAGGGGTTCACACAAAAGGAAGGTATAGGTTTCACCGAAATATTCTCACTGGTTGTGAAGTAGAAGACGATACGGATAGTATTGGCAATGGTGGTCCAATTTGATTGGAAAATCGAGCAAATGGATGTGAAGACAACGTTCTTACATAGAGAGCTTGATGAGAGCATTTACATGAGGCAACCCGAAGGTTATGAGGAATGATGGCAGAGAGATTTAGTGTGCCAATTGAAGAAATCCCTATATGGCCTGAAGCAATCACCTCAGCAATGGAATAAGAGGTTTGATTTCTTTGTAATCAGTCTGGGTTTCATGAGGAGGTACTATGATTCGTGCTTGTATTATAAGGGGCACAAGGTGGAGAAAGTGATGATCATTCTGATCTATGTTAATGAAATGTTGCTGGTTGGGAGCAGCATGGAGATGATAAGAAAATTGAAGGCTCAACTCAGTGAGGAGTTTAAGATGAAGGATCTTGGCTATGCACAGAAGATCCTTGGGATGTGTATCATCTGGGAAAGGGAGAGAAACAGATTGAAGATCTCTCAAACTTCCTACATAGAGAAAATGATATCTAAGTTCTCTATGGAAGATAGCAAACCAATGAAGGTTCCTCTTGCTAGTCATTTCAAATTCTCCAACGATCAATATCTAAGATTAAATTAGGAGAAAAAAGAAATGGAAAAGGTCCCCTACTCTAGTGCTGTTGGATCAGTCATGTTCATGATGGTAAGCACTAGACCTGACATTGCTCATGCAATGAGTGTTCTCAGCAGGTTTATGAGTAATCTCGAAAATGATCATTAGCTTGGGATGAAGTGGTTGCTGAGGTACTTGAAGGGAAGCCCAGATGTGGGGCTGGTTTATGAGAAAATAGGTAAGTCCATCTGTCTTAAGAGTTATGCTGATTCAGACTATGGAGCTGACCGGGATAAAAGAAGATCGATTACCTCCTACTTCTTCAACTTAAACGGATGTTGTATAAGTTGGAAGGCTCAATTACAGCCAGTGGTAGCACTCTCAATAACCGAGGCTGAGTATATAGCGGCAACGGAAGCCATAAAAGAGGCTATGTGGTGCAAAGGGTTGTTAGAAGAGTTGAAAGTCCTGAAAGAGCAGGTGGTGGTATATTCGGATAGTTAAAGTGCGTTGCACTTGTGTAAGAATCTGCTCTTCCATGAGAGGACAAAGTACATGGATGTTCGGTATCATTTCATTCGGGAAAATGTTACGGAATGATGCATTCATGTGGACAAGGTAGCCACGGAGGAAAATCCTATAGATTTAGACACCAAGGTTCTACCTCTAAGTAAGTTCAATCATTGCCTTGGACTACTTAAGATTGGAGTCGGTTGATATAATGACTCAAGATGAGTTTGGATCCTGAGTTCTCTGCACAATGGGTTCGGGTTTAAACGCTTAGACAAAGATAGAGATTGTTGATATTTTGTCCAAGGTTTAAACAAATTTTTAATCAAGTAAAATCAACATGTTCAGCACTAGTGTGCGTCGCGACACAGCCTTCCCAGGCCGCTACGCAGCAAAGAAGAGGCCTGGAGGAGGTGTGCACCATGGCTCAGCCTCCCCCAGGCCGCGGCGCCCAGAGGATGAAGAATGTGTGCCCTGGCTCAGGCCGCGACCTGCCCTGTTCTGGGCCGCGGCGTCAGACACACTGAGACAAGGAGTTTCAGCCTTTTAAGTTAGTGCGTGAGGCATGTTCAAAATGCACAGCTTTACTTCGGATTGATAGAGGACCATGGTTGATTGGTCATCAAGATCTAAGGGTGGAGATTGACTCTCAAGAGTGGTTAAGAAGCTAGTGCACTATATAAAGGGCCACCTAGCTTCAAACAATGAGATAACTTGTGAAAACTTGTGATTGAAAGTGAGATCAATTGTAAGAGTGCAAAGACACTAAACTCAAGAGAGATTGGTTGTTTAGAAAGAGATAGTAGAATAGAAAGGGATTCAATGGCTTGTAAGGGGAATTTTCTTGGGAAAATTCTAGGGTTAGTTCTTATCACTTTCTTCTTCTTTTTCTTTTGTTCTTCCAGAACCTATGAGTTCTTGGAAGAGTGTTGCTGATTATAAAGAACTCCATTGATAAGATAGTGCAGAGAGCTCAGAGGAGCTCACGGGGACGTAGGCATATTGTCGAACCTCATCAACAAATTTCTTATGTTCTTTTATTTCTTTTTTTTTGATCTGTAAATAAACTTGTATTAAGTGATCAAAATGTACAAAAATAATCACTGGGCATACCCAGGAGATTTACATATGAGGCATATACAAATAAAGAAGGCTTTAACAAAAGCCTAAAGCTGAAAAGGACTTATGAACAAAATGGAACCTGCTGGACCTAAATAGGCATCAATGCCAACAGCATTTACAACAGCATCAACATACAAAAACTTACATGGGAACTAGGCATACCCAGGGAGTAAGCAAAACAAAGACAGCATGGAGAAAATGATGGCAACCCAGCAGGGAAGGACCCTACAGCAGCAGCCTATGCTCAGGACAGGCAGCATATACAGTTCTATAAATACCCAGCTGGATCTTCTTCACAATACTAGCAGGCTGGGCAGGGGCTTTGTCAAACAGCTTACCATTTCTAGCCAGCCAGATATTGTAGACTGTGCTAGCAAGGGCTGACTTTCTGGCCACAGCAGGGGGACCAGTGCCTTTAGCTTTGATAGTCCATCTAATGGCACTCTCAATAGATATCATTTGTCTCCTGCATCCCAGCCATTTGTTGATAGATACCCATACTTCCTTGCTGACTCTACAGGAGAAGAAGAGGTGTTCTTTGTTCTCCTCCTGCTCAGAACATAAGGGGCACAGCTTGTCAGTTCCATCAAGGTGGAGTTTGTCTTTTGTGAGGAGTCTGTCCTTTATTGCCAGCCAAAGAATGAAGGATTGTTTAGGGGGGCAGTGGCAATTCCAAACCAGTGAAGCCCATCTAACTTCATTACTTTTCTGCCTCAATGCATTATACACCTTCTTGATACTCAACCCATCATGCAGCCTCCAATCCATCAATTTGTTGGCAGCTTGTAATATATTAGGGGGTTGCCCAACTATCTCATCTCTGATTTCTAAGATTCTCTTCCAAAGAGGGGAGTCCTCCTTGCATGCACTAATCTCCCATATGGATTTGTTCAAAAGGTAGTAATGCTGAACCCATTGTATCCATAAGGAGTCTTTCTTCATATGAATGTTCCACAAAACTTTGGAGAGGAGAGCCTTATTCCAAGTTTTAAGCTCCACCAGCCCAAGACCTCCCTCAAGTTTAGGTTTACATATGTCAGCCCAAGCAACAAGAGCTTTTCTCATGCCACCATTCTTACCATTCCATAGAAAGGTTCTGCATAGTCTGACAATCTTATCAAGAATGTTGCCAGGAATGGGGAAGATAGCTAGCCAAAAGCATTCCACTCCTTGGAGGACAGACTTGATGAGCTCAGTTCTTCCAGCATATGATAAGGAGGAGCCAGCCCACACATTAATGTATCCTGAAATCTTTTCAATGAGGGGAGCATAGTGTGTAGCATTCAGCCTTGAAGAGGCAAGAGGGACCCCTAAATATTTGAAAGGGAGGCTGCCATCCTCCATTCCAGTACATCTTCTAATCTCCCTGAGCTCCTCTAGTTTAACTCCTGCATGGAGGATGTTAGACTTTGAGAGACTAGCCTTTAGACCAGAACACTCACTGAAGGTATTAACACAATTCATGAGTAACCCCACTGATTTAGCTTCACCTCTAGCAAACAAGATAAGATCATCAGCAAAGGCCAGGTGAGTAATTTTGAGTTTGTCACATTTGGGGTGGTATCTGAAGCCATCTTTTTCATTCAATCTTCTAAGCAGCCTAGATAGGTACTCCATTATCAGCACAAAGAGGTAGGGAGATAGAGGATCCCCTTGTCTAATCCCTCTTTTACCTTTGAAAAAACCATGTAAGCTGCCATTGATGGAGAGGGAGAAGGATGTTGTAGATACACATTCCATGGTCCATGCTCTAAACTTTTCAGGGAATCCAAGCCCCTCTAAAAGGCTGTTCAAGAACTCCCATTCCACAGTGTCATAAGCCTTTCTAAGGTCAATCTTGATCATGCATCTAGGAGGGATCCTCTTCCTACAATATTTTCTAAGCAATTCTTGGACCAAGTATATGTTTTCTGCCATACTCCTGGCTTTAATGAAGGCAGCTTGAGTAGGGCTGACTAGTTGATTCAAACAAGGGGCCAGTCTTGCAGCCATAATCTTGGAGATTGTCTTATATATCACATTGCAGCAAGCTATGGGTCTGAAGTCCTCAACTCTAGAAGCTTGCTTACTTTTGGGGATCAGGGCAAGGGAGGAATGGTTGAGTTGTTTAAGAAGCCTACCACTCAGAAAGAATTCTTGAACTGCCTCAATGATCTCTTTGTGAGTGATATCCCATGCTCTCTTAAAGAATTTAGAAGAGTATCCATCCGGACCAGGGGATTTATCCTCCCCAATACTCCACAGAGCAGCCTTGATTTCTTCCTCAGTCACATCTTTGATCAAATCAGCAGCCTGGTTCTCATGAAGAAGAGGCCCCCCACTAATAACCTCTGTCTCAATAGGATTGCAGCTACCAGAAGAGCCCAGCAGCTCCTTATAAAATCTAGTGAATTCCAGGACCACTTCATTCTCAGAGGCTGATTGGCAGCCATTGGCTAACCTTATTGAGGCAATATGATTTTTGATAGACCTTCTCTTGACCAGGGCATGAAATAGTTTGGTCCCCCTATCACTGTTGAGCAAATACTTGCATTTGGCCTGTTGAGAAAGGAAACTTTGCTCAGCTTCTGCAAGCTGAAAAGCTTTGAGCTTAGCATTGGCCACCCTCACTTGAAGATCAGCATCATTAGGATTATCATGTAGCTCTTGCTGCATGCAGTTTAGCTTTGTTGCAGCTTCAGAAGCTCTCTTGGATATATGGCTAAAGTGCTTCTCATTGAGATTCTTGAGATAGGGTTTGAGGCCTTTCAAGATGTTGCATAAAATGAACTGCTTAGAGCCTCTCCTAGGACAGTTCCAATGGGAACTAATCAACTCCAGGAAATTGTCATGGTCAGCCCACATGTTAAAGAACTTGAAAGATCTCCTACCCCCACAAACCTCATCCATCAATTGAATAATACATGGTGAGTGGTCAGAGATACAGCCAGCAGGTAGGAAGGAAGCTTGGGCTCTCAATCCCTTTTGATACCACACATTGTTAACCATAGCTCTATCTAACTTGCACCAAACTCTGTTGTTGGACCAGGTGAAGTAGCATCCACTAGAATTGACATCAGAAAGGCCAGTCTCCCTGCAACAATTAGAGGGGTCCCTAATCTCATAGTCAGAAACAGGCAGCCCATTAGATTTCTCATCAATAGCAAATACATTATTAAAATCACCCAAGACAAGCCAAGGGGAGTGCAGATCAAAGCCAAAATTACATAGATTGTTCCACAAGGGTCTCCTTGATACAATGGAGTTAAAACCATACACAAAACTAATTACAAAACTGTATGAAGTGATTAAGCATGATACATTACAGTGTATAACTTGGGGGGAAGAATCAATAATAGATAAGCAAACCTTGGAAGGGTTCCAAAGTATCAAAATCCTGCCTGAAGTGTGAGAAGAGAAGTTGTTGGCTTGGCTCCACCCCTTGAATTTGTTGTCCATTATCTTCACCAGCTTGGTCTCATCAAGCTTGCACTCCAAGATTCCCATAATATCTATCTTATGTATCTTCATGAGGTTTAGAACCCCATTATGTTTCAGGGGCTTGTGAAAGCCCCTGATATTCCAGCATGCAACTATCATTTATGAGGCAAGGAGGTTGCTCCTCCCTTCCTGGTAGAATGTGTCTCTTTGTGGCCCACTCTTCCTTTCTTTTTCTTGACTAATTGGAAGTCACTTTCCTGCCCCTTAGGATCATTCTGCCCCATATCTCTATCACAACTTTCCTGCCCATGGGCAGGCTTTTTCTTAAACTCCTTCCCTATGTTCCCTGGGAGGGGGGGAGATGTCAATCCTGCCTCCACCTGAATAGGGGGAACAGGAATCTCCTGGCCCACCTCAACCCTTACATCAGGTGAGGGATCAGATCTGGCTTGAGCATTCTCAGCTTGGATTGCTTCTCTGTGCTCTTGGACAGGGTCACCCTTGGCATGTGAGACTAGCTTAGAGGCATCCCCCCTATTCTTCTCCTTTAGGATGCTTATGTCTCCTGTCTGCTCATTATGGAGCACTGGCTCTTCCTGTCTAGAAGGCTCTTTCCCTTTACTCTTTGGTTTGTTCCCCTTAACAGCATTTGAATTGAGGCTGCAAGAGTGGAGGTCATGGCCAACCACTTTGCATTTAGAGCAGAACCTAGGAAGGTTCTCATAGGAGACCTTCTGTTCAAATGAATCACCATTTACTAAAGTCAATGGAACAGTGAATTGGATGTCTTTAGCAACATCAATTTCCACAAGGAGTCTAGCATAAGAGATTCTTTCTTTACTCTTGGTGAATTGATCAGCATAGAGGGGTTTACCCAAGAATGAACCTATCTTACTGAGGCAGCTTGCTGACCATAGCTCTAGGGGAAGTCCTTTTAGTTGAATCCATACAGGGATAGTAGTGATTTCCTCATTACCAAACTTAAATAGTTTAGGCATAGATTTCAGGAGCAAAGGCCTACCATAAACTTGGTAAGGGCCTTCTTGCAACACAGTTAAACTTGATTCTTCATTACCAAATCTAAACACAATCCAACCATTTTCATGAAACTGTGTAGAGACTCTTACCTTCCATGAATCCGTGAGCTTTTTCAATGCTGTCCTCCCTGGGAATCTGCCAGCAAAATAGCCCACCAAGCAGAAAGACTGGTCTTCAAACACTTCCAGCATGTCTTCCTGAGTGACACTGACAGTTCCTCCCTCATTAGCTATGGAAGAGAGCTGGAGGCCCTTGCTTTGCATTCTATTCTCTGCAAAGAGGCTGACCCAAGGAGCTTTATTAGCTTCTTCATGTGAAGTAGGCCTCAGGCCTGTGGAGTTAGGAGTAGGCAGGTTTCCTTGAGGACTAGGAGCTGGAGGAGCTGCATTGTCCCTTGAGACAGACTGAGCACTTCTATTCTTCAAGGAGGAGGGAGGACTGGCCTCATTGCTTTCCATTCTCCTACCTTGCCCTGCAGCAGGCTTTCCATGAACAGTACCATGAACAGTTGCTTGGCAGCTTGTGTCTTCTTCTTCCCTAGTGGAGTAGGACTCTAATTGGTCTGAGCCCTCTCCACTCCCCTCAGAAGAGATAGAGAGCTCCTCCTCAAGATCCTGGGACTCTTCTTGCATTGCCTTGCTAGCTGCATTGCCCTTCATTTGAACTTGTGTACTGTTCACCATTGAAGCTCTCGCAGAGCTTCCATGCTTGTCTGAGACAGTAGCTTCCACCTGAGACCCAATGGATTGGGGAACCTTCTCACCCAAGGAGCAGGAAGAGGAGGCTGACCTTTTAGATGGAGCCTTGGCACTATTATTGCTAGAGCTGACTGAATCTTCTTCTCTCGACAAAGCTACTGTAGCAGCTTTGTTCTTGAAGTGATTCTGGACAAAATCCAGATCATGTTGCTCCTGAACTGAGAGAGGAGGCTTCCTAGGATGGTTCTTCTTCCCCATGCTGTAGATGGAGGAGAGAATGGGACAGAAAGAGGTGTAGAAGGAGGAGAGATGGTCGGGAGACCATGGGCAGCACTGTTCACAGTTGAGAGCTTCTCTCTCTAGCTGCCCGGATTTGACTGAGGACTGAGAGCTTTGATTGGTTGCTGTTTCTTTTCTTATACAAGTCACTCTAGACTTTGGTGTTTTGAAGATCACATCATGGGCATCATCCAAGGTGGTTTCCCAACAAAAATAATTCTAATGGTGAATATTCAAAGTATGAATTGACATATACTTGCATTGATGATCAGTTGTAAAATTCTAATGGTGGATGTTGACTTAGACCAAAGTTTGTTCTTTTGATTGATTTTGATACTTTAATTTGAATTGTTCATTAATTGTTTTTCTTAAATTGTTTTCGTTATACTCAAATCCATCCTATCCTTATTCACATAGCCTAAAACTAGGTTAGATACTCTCCGTGGGAACGATCCTTACTCACACTACTACATGTATTTTTAGGAGTATAGGTTTTATTTTTGGTTGCCTGCGACAGCACTCCAAATTTTGGCGCCGTTGTCGGGGAGTGATTCTAGTTGATTTTTGTGCTTCTTGTGATCCTTATTTCGTTCTTGAAATTTTTAATTAAAAAAAATAAAAAATCTTACCTTGATTGTTTGTGTTTTAGCATAGAATTTTTATTTATTTTCATTACTCTAGATTTTTCTTGATTTGTTTTTCATGGTTTATTAAAGTTTCCTTGATTGTTTATGACTGTAACTCGATCTTCTAATCAAGGTGATTTGCGGTACGATTCATAAATAAATAGAACTTTTTACAGGTTAATGAGGGAACCTCGGAGAAATTCTGAAGAGAATGATCTAGCTCTTGATCCCCTATTTGCTAGTGATTTTGATTTAGAAGAGGAGGAAGTCATGGCTGGAAATCGAACTTTGAAAGAGCTTGCTACCCCTGATTTAAATCAACAACCCTTATACATAACGTTCCGTACTTTAGATACTACAACCACTTTTGAATTAAAATTGGACTAATACATCTTTTGCCTACTTTTCATGGCCTTGCAGGTGAAGATCCTCACAAGCATCTAAAAGAGATTCATGTGGTATGCACGAGTATGAAACTCACTGGGGTGACTAAAGAGCAAATTAAATTAAGAGCCTTTCCGTTTTCTTTGAAGGATTCGACTAAGGATTGGCTCTATTATCTACCCTCTGGGAGTATTACCACATGGAACGAGATGAAGATGTTGTTTTTGAAGAAATATTTCACAGCTTCAAGGGCGGCCAATATTCGAAAAGAAATTTGTGGTGTAAGGCAGCATAACGGAGAGTCCCTACACGAATATTGGGAGCGTTTCAAGAAATTATGTGCAAGCTGCCCCCATCATCAAATTAATGAGCAGCTACTTATTCAATATTTCTATGAAGGCCTTTTACCCACTGATAGGAGCATGATTGATGCCACTAATGGAGGAGCTTTGGTGGATAAAACTCCCGAGGCCGAGAGAAACTTGATTGCAAATATGGCGGCCAATTCTCAACAATTTGCCACTAGGCTTGACCCTCCATTAAAGCATGTTAATGAGGTAAATATTTCCTCCCCTGAACAACAACTTGCGAGTCTAACTTCTCTTGTTCGTCAAATGGTTGTAGGTAATATGCAAACGGTGAAGGCTTGTGGGATTTGTTCGGTAGTAGGGCATCCAACCGATATGTACCCAACTCTTCAAGAGGAGCCCATTGAGCAAGTAAATGCGGCCAGTGGTTTTCCTGAACAACCGCAAATGAAGTATGATCCCTATTCGAGCACATATAACCCGAGATGGAGGGATCACCCCAATCTTAGCTATGGGAATCCACAAGTAAATCAGCCCGCGACTCAAAACTGCCCAAGTTGCCCGATAAACAGTCATACCCCCCTAGACAACAACCGGGTCAAACTTCTAATTCTGGTATGTCTTTGGAAGATATTGTTAAGTCTCTTGCCACTAATACTTTGCAATTTCAACAGGAGATGAAACAATTTCAACAAGAAGTGAGGGTCAGTATTCACTTTAAACTAACTTATAAAAATTAACATAAAATAATTTAAAATCATTAATTTATAAAAACTATTTCATTTTATCTTCTTTTTAATCTATCTTCCTCTTTATGCGTCAAACCAGTACTATCTTTTCTTTTTAAATAAATTATATAAAAAAAATAAAGTTAAACTTGTATTGATTTAAGAGATATTTGGGTTTGTATGCAAAATTTATCCTAAGCCAATTTAAGTTAATTTACTTTAAACTAACTTAAATATAAACCCAAACATGAGCTTATTCATCTACCAACCAAACATCTGTTTTCTTTTACAAAATTTTGAACAGCATTTTGTCTAGTGATTTAAAAAGTTTGGACCTTTTATTCATCTACCAACCAAACATCTGTTATCACAGAATTGATTGGACCTTTCATCCCAAAGTCACAGAATTGATTGTAGACTATTATACAATTAAATGTTTGGCCAATGAAAACTCTATTTATTTATAAAAAGTGCTTTAAAAGGCAACATCGGTAGTAATTTAAGCATGATTTTATTTTGACTAAATTTAAAGTAGTATTGATTTAATCACACTTAAATTAATACTCAAATTTCTCTACAAATATATTTGTAAGAAAAATAATCAATGAATAAATCATTGTTGCACTTAATTGAAATAAGTTATATTTAATTGGGAACAACTGAAACTTTAAAAGGAATGAGGGAAGCTCCAATAGAAAAATATTGGAAAGGAAAAATACTTCGAAGACGGTAAATACTTAAATTAAAATATATTCCGTCAATGTAGTTGTAGTCATGGACATATGTATTTACGGTATACACTTTTAATATTGATACCATAGTTTAACCCGATTAAATTATAAAAAAAAATTGATCATTTCCATTCAATTTTAACTTTTGAGATAATTTCTAACCAATAATCTCTTAAACATGGAATCATAGTTTTAAGTATTGATTTCAAAACTTAAAGAATTTTTTTTCATTAATATTTAAAGTGTAAAATATCAATTAAACTTTTATATTGTTTACGCGTGACAAATAGTAAAACTATTAAAAAAATAATTTAAACTTATAAAATAATTGATAATCTAAATATCTCTCGTGCTTATGTCATTTTAAAATTTAAGTGCAGTTAGAAGCCTTTAACAAAAAATACCTGAATAAGCAACAGGGGAGAGCGGAGCACACCAGCAGAGCCTGGAACATCATAAAGAAGCTCCTCCAAGCATGGAAATGGAGGCTGAAGTGCATCATCACCAAATTGCTCAACGTAACATCAGCATCACCTTCAATAAAGATGTCACCTTCGCCGGTACAATCCACTAGAAGCTTACGGTTAGGTCCTTCCCTAAGCCTACCGGCAAACGGATAGTAGTGAACTAGTGTTTGTGCAATTGCCTCTCTTATAACCTTTACTGGGTCCTTCCCTTCCATTGAAGGGTTGTACCTATAAAAATTGATAACTGGGATTCGGAATCGAAGACCCTCTTGGTTATCGATGTCCGAAAGCGGTTTCAACTCACGAGGAGTTCGCTTAGCCGGAGTGATTAGCTCTGGATCACGCCTACGTACTGTGAACACCAGGGAGTTTGGTGATTGGGCTACCATTATTGCGTGTTATAATGAGGTAGAGAGGGGAAAAAATTAGGGGGGTTGTAAATTGTTTTTTTTTTTATTTTTTAGTAAGAGTCCCGACACTATGGAATTGGGTTTGTGAAAGTTTAATGAAACCATAAAAATTTTAGCAGTAATCATAAGAAAATTAAATAGTAATCGTATCAAAAAATTTTAAAAGAAAAAATCTAAATATCAAAATTATTATTCAATTTTTCGTGATTATTAATGAAGTTTTTCAATTTCGTAATAAACCCAATTATGTGAGAAAATATCTGGGGTGCATCGGAGATTTGCATCGACTGGTAATTTTTTAAAACTTTACTAATAATATTAATTGAATATATATGAAATTACTAATAAAATTTTTAAAAATTACAAATTTCAACCGATGTAAATCAAAATATTTACACCTAATGTAACAAAAAATTTCTCACAACATGGTATCATCACTGTTTTTTATGATTATTAATTATTAACGAGAAGTTTGTTAGAAGTTGCGATGTGATGTGTTATCTTTTATTGTATATTTTTAACTGTGTACAATAAATTTATTGTAATAAATTAATAACATTAATATATCTTACACACTATATAATTTATTGTATACTTTTTATTTTACAAAAAATAATCATGTTATATTCATGTAGATCATGTATGTTGGCATTGTCCATCATCATATATATTAATGTTATCTTTTATTAATTATTAACTTATCAAATTCTTTATATTTATATTATTTACATATGTAATTTTGATTTCATTTAATCAAACCATAATTAGTTCAATACTTTTTAAATGAGAAAAAATATATTAAGTGATTACTAACATATTTTTGTGAACTTAATACATTGACATATAAAAAATAGCATTGTAAAATAAATTTAAAGTGAGGTTCAAATGATTTCCTCTAAAATTGAAGGAAAATAAAATAAAAAATAGAACAAATCCGATAGGCAATATTGAGTCTACTTGAAAACTTGAAACTTGAACTCGAAATGTCTAGACTTGAGATGATCTGACCCGATTGATCTGAGATCCGACCCGACCCTAGTCTGATACAATCCGAACCCAATCCAAGACCGATACAATCCGAACCCGACCTGAGACCAATATGATCCGAACCTGATTTGACCTAATCCGAGCTGACTCGAGACCCAACATGACTAGAGATCGATATGGCTATCTAACTTGAGTTAACTTGCAATCCAAAGTAACATATGACTCGAAATGATCTTATCTGACCCGATTGCCAAACATACATTTATCATCTTAACAAGACTATACATCCAGGAAACTCAACAAAAAATAATAATAAATAAATAAATAAATAAAAAGAAACACTTAACCTAATAGTCCAATGCATGAATAAATTTGAAGACACATATAACAATTGGTTAAAAAAAATTAGTTGACCATAAAAGATTCTTTTTTTTTTTTTTTTTTTGAAAGTGACAATCAAGAAATTACGTATAAACTTCAACTAGCAAACTATGTATTTTCCTTGAATTTTCTTGGTGTGAACCCAATTGTGGACTAAGTATACACTTCATCATAGTGGGACAATGACCCGGAAAACTTAATTTAATGATTATTTTTAGATTTTTCATATAAAAAATCGATCCATTCAATTTTACTCTATCAATATAAAAAAAATAAAATAAAACAATGAATGGAAAAATAAGCTTATCTCATTCCTATTGTAAAACATAAAATAACTATTTAGCTTCAGCATGTTATCAAGATTTTAAAGTGTTTTTAATAAAAACAGTTGTGGAGTTAAAACTTATTTAAAAAACAACTTACTGTTATTGAAATTTTAGGAGTTTATTTCTGATTGCATTTTTATGTATGAAATGAAGGGATAAGATAAAAATATTTCAGGGTCCTTGATTATGTTTGTTTGCTTTAGCTTAAAAATAAGAAAATTTTGGACGTATTTCTTGTTTGGGGATTATTTAAATGGTGATTAAATTAAATTTTCTTAAAATTGATTGAAAATTTAAGTAGATTTAATTGTTTGGGTATTATGATTAATGGCTTATTTGAGTTTTATTAAATCTAATTTAAATCATCAAAACTTAAAGTTTTTAAGGTTGATTTTTAACTCTAAAAACTATAAATTTTGATCATTTAAGCTTGATTTAATCAAACAATCCAAACAAAACCTAAATATGGCTTTTAAGTAGTGAAGGTTTAAGTGACAGGTTAAAATTGAATTGATTTAATCTCTATTTAAAAGATACCTAAACATCACCAGAGACATATCGGATCACGATGCTCTCGATGAAATTCTGGTTAATCAAAATTTGATTTGGTTTTGGTGTAAAACTAGACTTGGTTAGTGGCAATTGGAATTATTATTTTCGGTCTTTATCATAGAGAAAGAAAAGAGAGAAAAAATGAGAAATAGATGGTGTTGACCGGATGTTGGCGGTATAATTTGGATTGAGAAACGAAAATGCTGAAAGCACCATGTTTGGGTAACAGTTTTCGGTTTTCAGTTTTCGAAAATTGTTTTCGAAAATGAAAACTGAAAACAATTTTCTGAAAAAAAACATGTTTGAAAAACTGTAACTTGAAAATTGTTTTCAAAACATAAAACAATAAAATGTTGTTTGGATAATCTTATTTTGAAAACTATTTTGATACATCTTGTAATTATTTTTAGTTTTGAGTTTAAATTTAAAATCTGTATTAATTTTATTTTTTATATTTACTAAATATTTAAAAATAATTAATATTATTTTATTTTTAAAATTTTAATTTTTTTATATATCATGGAGAAAGAATGAAACAGAGAAGTGAACACTGATTTTAAGGATATTTTTCGAAAATTATGTCAAAAAACACAAATTTGGAGTTTTCAGAAAATAGTTTTTGAAAACTGTTTTAGAAAATTGCTCTTGAAAACTATTTACCAAACATAGAAAAAAAGTTTTTGAAAACTATTTTTAGTTTTCAAAAACTATTTTCAAACATTAACGTTGGGGTTAATTGAGTTTTATTGCAACATTAAAGACTCAAATGTTAAAAAAAAAAATGTTTAAGGACCAAAATAGAAAAATTGTATAACCTCATGGATTAAATTTACGTTTTAACTATTTTTTGGTTGATAAAGTTTTAAAATAGCTGTTAAACATTGAAATTACAAAAAAAAAAAAAAAAAAAAAAACAGAAAAACAAAATCAATTTTTTTGATACATTAATTAGGTGGAAGAATGAACCTGAATCAAAAAACTTGGATTAAAAAAGATGTTACATCAATACTAGTAGACTATTTCAATGCATTCTTTATTCATCAAATTGAATTTAACACTTATACAATTAAAAATAATTTTATATTAATCATATAAATATTATTCTAATAATTATAATAATAATGATGATGATGGCCATAGCACAGGCTCGTGTACGTAGACCGGCTGCTGTGAATCATACTTCTTTCATCATTACATAATAGGCGGGTCTTTGAAATTTAGTTTTATTTTATGAGGTAAAAATATATTTTTAATAATAAAATTTATTTTTTATAATAAAATATATTTTTTATTTTTATAATTAATATTTTTATTTTTACTATTAGAAATATAAATTTATCATAAATATATATATTTTATCACAACACGTATAGATAATGTAAATTATCTTTTTTTCATAAGCGTCACAAATTTCATCAAGATATATTTTTCTTCTAACGATCGTTATATAATTATAAAGATTAATTTTTAAAAATACATTGTGATTTATCTACTTTTTATTTTATTAACTGTAACTTATTTCATGATAAAATAGATTTTATGATTTACTCCGTTAACTAAATATTAGTTTTTAAAAAAAGTTACAATTTTACTTTTACTGATGAAGCAAAACATAATGTTTAATTTTTCAAAAAAAATATTTAAAATAAAAACTAAAATAAATCAAAAATTCTTTTATGAAAAATCTGTACGTGTTAATGTTATATCTCCAACTAAGTAAAACATAATGTCTATTTTATTATAAAATAAATCATAAGAGATAAAATCAAAAACAGATAAACTAAAGGTATTTTTTAAAATAAAGCCCAATATAATACCAAGGATTCAGGGTACTAGTTTATGTCAGTCAACCAGCACTAATTAATGCTTTTCTTCATGGGCTGCTGAGGGATCTTAATATTCTTATTCAATAGTCAAAACGTAATAAATTTTACTAATATAATGTCATCACAAGTAATGACAATGTTAACTAATCTGAGTCGTTTTTCCATGTACATAAACAAATTTTTTTTTTTTTCCATTAGCTATTAGATAGCTTGATTTTCATTTTTGGTGTTTGTCGGGATTTTTTTATCAAAAATTCGTTTATGGTCCACACGAATAATAAACATAATTTTGATATTACTTGTTGAGAATTTTGATATCTAATCAATAATCACACAATTACAATAGCAAAAATAAAGAGAAATAAACACAAGAATTTTAACGTGGTTCGGCCCAACTCTATGTTTACGTCCACGAATCAATAACTATTACATATTTTTTATAATTTTTGGATGGAGAAAAACTGTTAAAACTCACTACGTCATAATACACAATTTTTCTAGACAAAACTTTGTGAAAACTCTTCCCAAATACTGTGAAGATTCATCCTGATGGTATTGTTGATAGGTTGAAATCTCTTCTATTTGTGAAAAGGTATCAACGGCTTATGGTATTGACTACTATGAGACGTTCTCTCCTATAGCTAAGATTATATATGTTCTTTATCTCTTTAGCTGTCACATTTAATTGGTCTTTACATCAATTTGATATAAAGAATGTCTTTCTGCATGGTGATCTACAAGAGGAGGTTACATAGAGCAACCTTAATAGTTTGTTTCTCAAGGGGAGTTTTGGTTAGTATGTCGGTTGAAGAAGTCTCTATATGGCTTGAAACAATCCCTTAGAGCATGGTTTGGTAGGTTTAGTAAGGTGGTAATTACTAACTTTAGTCTCAAAAGATGTGGTGTAGATCATTCTGTATTTTACAGATATAGTGAGGCCAATAAAATCACGTTGATTATGTTTATGGATGATATTGTGATCACAAAAGATGAGAAAGGGGGAGTTATAGCATCGAAATAGTTTTTACGAACCAAGTTTCGGAGAGGATCTAGGGTAACTGAGATACTTTCGGGGTATTGAAGTTGCTATATCTCATCATGGTGTGTCTCTGTCTCAACGTAAATATGTTCTTGAGTTGTTGAGTGATATAGAGATGTTAGGGTGTAAGCCTATAGATAATCTTATGGATCTTAACACAAAACTCGGTTAATCAAGGTGAGTTGTTGCTTAATCCTAGACTATATAGATGGTTGGTTGGAAAATTGAATTATTTGATTGTAACTAAACTAGATATCTTATTTGCAATAGATGTGGTTAGTCAATTTCTAGATGCCACATGGATTAGTAAATTGGATGTTTTTTTTCGTATTTTGGATATATTAAGAGTTCCCCTGGTCGTAGTTTACTTTATCAAAACCATGTTCATACTTAGGTTGAGGGTTATACTGATGCAGATTCGATGAGCTCTCAATCAGATATGAGGTCCACTACTGGATGTTGTGTGTTTGTTGGGAGTAATACGGTGTCATGGAAAAGCAAGAAACAAATTGTGGTTGTTAGTTCTAGTGTCGATTCTGAATACAAAAGGATGGTTACGTTACCTGTGAGTTTGTTTGGCTAAGACAATTATTAGTAGAAGTTGGGTTTAAGCAGTTACATCGTATTCTCTTTGTGTATGATAATCGAGCAGCAATTCATAATGCAAATAATCTGGTGTTTCATGAGGGAACTAAACATATTGAATTTGATTGCCATGTCATTCGAGAAAAACTTTTTATAAAATGTGACCAGTACAAGACATGTGAAGTCAGTAGATCAATTAACAGATTTGTTTGCTAAACTGTTGGATGGGTCACGGGTTAGATCTATATTTATCAAGTTGGGTGCATATAATATCTATGCTTCAACTTGAGGGAGAGTGTTAAATGTTAACAATTCGTTTGGTTCATGGACAGGATTATAGTAAGATAGGACTAGGATTAATATGAGATAGGATAAAATGAGATTAAAGAGATAATACCTTAATTCTATGTTTGGTTAATAAGATTGTTGGATTGGGATTAGAGTGAGATAAAAAGTCTTTTGCATATTTTAATTAAAAAAAAGATTATTAAAAAATTAGGTACATTAGTGGTTAGTCAAACTAGCCCTTATAACTATTATAGAGTGATTATATCATGTATATTAAGGTCCATAATGGTTAAAAGTTACAAAATTTTAATAGTCTAAATTTATTATTATTAATGGACTTTTAACTTCTTTAGCCCACAAGTCTTTATGTAGTGCCTCCATGACAAAGAAGAAGATGAATAACTTCATTTTTCTTCCTACCTATGTAACATACACATATTCGTTGTTTATTATATCACGCAAAGAAAATGTGGTATAGTGAAGCTTTGACTCAGTGATGCAGTGTAGGTACTATTAACCAACTACTAACAAACTAACTAATCTCTTATTCAATTGACATACTCTCTGATTATACTACTATTGATATCATAGCCAACTCAAGTAATGAACAAATGCAAACCACATCAATGAAATTGTACCATATTGTGACAGCTCACAACTACCTTATCTTTATGAAAAATAATTGTACCGAATGGGCCTCATCTCCACAGTCAATCCCTTTATATGCCTTTTCAATTGCATTGGCTAGAAATTTGTGGTCTCTATCTTGTACAACTTCGCGATGACCAGCAAATGCAGAGATAATAGATATTTCCATATTTTGCTTCCACCACATGAACCGCACAATGGTTGAAAGACAATGCAAGCTTGATGGCTTCAAAGAATGTTTTTGATGAATTACACTTGCAGAGCATTTTGTTGTAAGCCACTGTAATAATATCAATGAATTTGATGTGCTCATATCACAATTCTTTACAGCATCTCTCTGCAAGATATTGTGCAATCTTTGGGATACGAAATGAGTTTCTCAAGTGTAAGTAGGCCAGCAAGATGTCTATTTTGTCAGTCATCTTACATTTTATCTTATGTTGACCTAGGGGTGGCAATTCGGGTTGATGGGTCGTGTTCGTGTCGACACAAACATGACACGATTATTAATGGGTCGACACAAACACGACACGATTATTAATTGTGTCAAGAAAACCCAACACGAACACAACACGATTATTAAACGAGTAACACGACACGACACACTTAGCTCGTTTAATAAACGGGTCATGTTAGACCCGACACGACACGCGTAACCCGTTTAATAAACGAGTCATGTGACAACACAACACGCCTAATTTTTCATAATCTGACACGACACGACACGATTAACCTTGAAATCCAATTCCTATTTTGGTTTCTTCCTTCAAAACCCAACACCATAACTCCTCAACACCCTAATCAGCCACCAAAATGGGTTGTTATGGCAGCAAACAAAAAGCTCCAGAAATAGATAACAATGGCTATCGATCAGGCACAACGAATTCAAGGCAGACCCAACAACATCAACAAAAACATGTTGTTGAACCCCCGAAAGTGTCTGTTCCTCAAACTCAAAGTCAAACAAGGCCCCAACACCAATAACAGCAGCCAATACCCATTCCATTGAAATCTGCACCCACAAACACCAGGTCTGTTCAAAATCCGGAGAAAGCTCACCAACAAACAAGACAGGGAAGATATAAAAAGAGATACAGATTTTGCAGCATTTATCCGGGCAGTAAAACATTGTGGTTTATTTATTGTATATATACTAAGATTTTGCAGCTTTGAGAGAGGCAGGGAGTTAGGGTTCGTGAAGAGTGAGAGTAAAGTGAGGCTGTGAGTGTTAATGAATTTAGGTTTATTTATTGTATATATACTAAGTTTTTTTTAATTTAATATATAAATATTTTAAATGGGTCATAAACAGGTCATGGGTCATAACAGTGTCGACACAACCCATCAACCCGCGACTCATTAATTGTGTCATTTCGGGCTGGTGGGTCAACCTGCAACACGACACGATTATCCGTGTCATAATCGTGTCGACACGATTATGACACGAACACGATTATATTCAACCTTAACACGCTTTATTTCGTGTCAGGTTCACGTGTCGTGTCCAAAATTGCCACCCCTATGTTGACCCATGGTAAGTTGGCAAACAAGATTTTGAGGAAATCCAAGGGTATTTTGGGAGAATCCCAGGAGAACCAAACATGGGTCCTCCACAGACAATGCATGTTTTGTAAAGCTATGGGCTACGACATTGCAAGCCTTAGGTAGATGACACACAGTCCAACAATTAAACTCAGACGTACAGAAGCAACTTTTAGGCAAAATTTATTGACTGCATCGGTGTAAATCTTTTAATTTACATTAGTAAAAATTTGATTGGTAAATATTTTAAAATTTTATAAATAACGACAATCGTATTTTAAGATATTACTAAGGAAGTTCCAAAAAACTAGAAGTTACGTTTTCAATCACCCAATACAACCAAGAATTTCTCACTTCTCATACATTAAAATTCAAAAGAGACATCATTCTCATCAGCCAATAACAACGTGACACGTTGAGAATTGTTTTCATTTTTTTTTTGTTATCAATAAAGTTTCCGAAAGTTACAAAAAAAATTATAAAAAATCACCAACGAATTTTACCGTTGTAAAAAAAACACTTGACCATGGATTGATTACATACAAATTTAAATGACTTGGGCCACAAGAAATCATGCCCAAATAAAGTGATTTTAGGACCACTTACGGTGAACTCTAAGAGTTATGTAGACATTGATTAAGACTTTATCAATTTCAAATTCAAACAATCAAATTTATATTCGAATAACATGATAACTAACACGTGGGGATAAGAAAAGTAATCAACTCCTAATAATTAAGAATATAGTTTATTTGGATGACCACGTGGCAGTATGTTACTGACCAGCCATGGAAATAGGGAAAAACAAAAGGAAAATAGTTTTTACGGTGGTTGTCATAACCCTGAATGTGCATAATCATTTTAGGACTAAAGAATGCACCCCAAGAAAGGTGCAACTGTCATAAATTGATTTTTACCGATTATTGAAGAAAAATTAAGCAAGTAATTAAGGAAATAGAGTTAGAGAGATATAAACATGATTTATAGTGGTTCGAAAATATCGAAAATCCTTCCGACTCTACGTTCATTCTTTTCAAGGATCCTCTTGAAGCTTTCCACTAACCAAGCAACTTTCGAGTGTTACTTAAACCGTTACAAACAACTTACGAGTGTTGTTTATACCCAAACACTTCCAAGAATTATACACACTCTTACAAACAAGAGTTATAACCAACCCGTTACAAACAAGGTTGTAGGAATGAGAAATTTGATATAAATAAACAAGAGAGAGATATCTCAGTGAATATTACAACTCAATATTTTTCTCTCTCAAAGCTTATAGCTTAACAATTGAGGGTTTGACTCAAGATTAAGAGAATGAAGATTTTGCTTTGATCCTTTGTTGTAGAATATTTTTCTTATATTCCAAATGACCTTGAGGCTCCATTTATAGTGTCTTGAAGCCTTCTAGCCGTTGGAAACAAAATAAAGCCGTTAGAGACAAGTTTACAGCTTTTTAAATTAAAAAAATATAGCTGTTGTAACTTGCTTAGTAGACTGTCCACTTATGGCAGTCGACTGTCCTTCATAGCTGATGTAAAAACTAATTTTTCGAGCACCCAGTCGACTGGGTCAGTTTTTGTGCATTACTACAATGTTTTCATGATGAACAGTGTTTTTAGCATCAATTTTCTTCATATTTCTTCATTCTTTTTGGATTTTTGAGTTCTGAAATATCTCACAATTGAATCAAACTTTCTTACGCATTAAATACAAAAGTTAAATACTCCAAAATTGTTTTGTTATCATCGAAATTAATCTAATCATTTTCTTGATTGAACCATTTTTTATGATGACGAAACATATTACAAACATAAGCATAATGTGTGTAAGATATATGAAGAATTATATTACAAATTCTCAAATAATTTTCTATGTCAATATAAATTATTCTTAAGTTTAATTAGAGCATGTTAAGTATTGAGCCCATAGAATTTAACATTTGCATTTAATAAAATCACGTAGAGATTTTATATCTTCAATTAATTAAGGATATGTAATAAAATGCAATGCAAATTTAATTAGCTCCTAAAAATTGATATGCTTACAAAGCATATCTTAGGATTCAAACTTATAATTTAGCTCTTTTGTCTTTGAAGTTGCATTTCAATTATTCTTCTTGAATTTGATCTTTTGGAGAGCTTCTTGATTTTTGAGATAATCAACTTTGATTCACCAATTTCTACAATCTTGATCTCTTTTGATGTATAAGCACTATTAACAATCTGTATCATTTAAATAATATTCATTAGTGCTTAATTAAGATTTTTGTCACTATTAAAGTCATTCATGTTCAATAGACATTTGGTCAATATTAATTGAGCTTTTATGACCAGACAGTCTTGCGTTTGATTTCCTCACTTTTAAAATTCGATTAATTTTGAAAATTATAATGAATGAAATTTTAATTTATTTCCTCTTATTCTTAACATTTTAATTTCAAATGAAAAATAAAGAAAGATAAGCAAAAGAAGAGAAGAAGGACAAATAATGATATGGGAATTGGTCGGACCCATAAATCGTATTTGAATGGGCTAGATCCATTGTTTTCGGACCATGTCCTTGCTCACACCAAAACTAAGCTAACTTGGACCTGCTAAAACCTAAACCCAACACTAAACCTAGTTCCCTCAGAGCCCAACCCATTTCCTCTCAAATTGGGTCAAGCCCAATCATTTTCTTAAGGTACAAAATATTTCTTCCACTCATATCTCTCAAACCTAAACAGACGCAGACAACCCCTCATCCCTAGCCCTAGAAACCTATTTATCTCTTGCAATATTATCGGAGATCCCCAAACCCTAGACGGTGGCTCCTTCCCTCTCCTCTCTATCACTCTCTCGAAGTTTCTAGAAGCTTCGTGACGCGCTCTCTCTCTCTGCGTCACACCTCCTCATCCTTATCATGTCTCCCCGCGCGTCATTGATCTTACCGGTAGTGAATATTCTCTGTTTACTCTTCACGCTGGCACCTGGGTAGCACAGATGAACGCGGGAATCTAGCATTTCAAATGTGGCATGATAAGGTGTATGGCAATGGTACTATATATCCTCATGATGTTTTCAACACCTATTTGCTTCACTGCATTTTGCTACTGTTTGTTTCTGTGAGTGAGAGTGATTTACTGGGCCTGGCACATTCTTATATGTAATACCTTCATTTGTATTGGGTTTAGTCCATTAATTTAGCTTTCCCGTGCCTAATAAACTTGATTTAAATCAGAGGATCAAACATTGTCTTAACTTGGTTACATAGATCTAAGCCGATAGCTTGGTCACGTAGACTACCTAAATGGTTAGTTTAGTATTTAATTGAAGGGTAACACTAAGCGGCCTTTTTTTGAAAGTGTTCATTCAACTTTAAAAAATAATTGATTGTTTGTTAGTTAGTTCAAACTAATTAATAATTTAATATTATTTTTATGTGGAGCAAGTATTGACACTCATATGTTATGTTGAATTGAATAAAAATTTCTATTAAAAATAGTTATTTTTTAAAATTAAATTTAAAACTAATGCCTTGAGTTCTTCTTTAATTAGCAAAGCTTTACCAATAACAAAAAATATTAAATTTTAAAATTTTTGATGAATTAAATAAGAAAATCTTAATAACATTAACCAAATATATTTCATAAATACATTAAACTCTAATGTTTTAACAAGTTATTTTTAAATTTATAAACTCTACATAGTTTTGGTTTTAAAAGATTTAATATTTGTTCATAGGATGCATAATATCAAGTATAATGACCCGACCTCCTATTTGACACAATATTGTTTGCTTTGGCACACCAAGCCTAATAGCTTTGAGGTGAAACTTATAAACAACTTGTCACACTATCTTTAGCCAATGTGGGATACTAAGATTTGACCCATCCTTAGAGCATCATAACCTCCCCTCATTTTGACACAATGTCTTCGCCGTGTGATCACACACTCGATAACTTATCGATTAAACTCGCTCTGATACCACTATAACGATCCGACCTTTCCCTTGACATATTATTGTTCGTTACACCAGGTCTCACGACTTTAAAACGCATTGCGCAAGTGGAAATGATAATCACTCATAAACAGCTCAGTCATTCCCTCACTAATCGATCTGAGATACCAAAATTTGATCTCCATCTTAAGATGTCACATCAAGTAGGCTCTAGACACCAGCTTTATTTTCTATATTTTTTGATAGATTGAGATTTAGTATCGTTATTTTTATTATAAAATTTAACTTGTAAATATTATAAAATAAAATATTTATAATATATTAAATTTTATTACTACAATATTTTAGCATGCATTTAAATATTAACAATCACATGGAAATTTTAAATCATTTAAATGTATTTTACATATTTTTTTATATTATTTTATATTTCTTACCAAAGAATAAGAACTATTTATTTATTTGAGTCGTAATTTTTTACGATAATAATATTTCTTACCAAAGTCTAATTATTCTCATGTTTCACTATTTTAGCAGGAACCCAACTAACCAAGCTAGTTTTCGGGCTTGGCCATCGCTATCTGGTTTTCTCCCTCGCTGTCTCTCGGCCATTGAAGAATAGTAAATGAAGCTACTGAAGCCACCTGCAAGTACCTTCAGGGCTAAGCTTTAGCTCTCCGTTACATGAATTAGTTTTGTTATTGTCATGGAGAAAATGATCAAGCAACGGCTCTTGGCAGTAAAATTAAATGCTACCAAGAATTAGCTGGAGACACAGAGAGATACAAGAAATCCCCAGCGAGAGAAAAAGTTACCGTCAAATTGTAAAAGACATAAAAACCGTTAATACATTGCGTATTACAAGAAATCCCCAGCGAGAGAAAAAGTTATCGTCAAATTGTAAAAGACAGAAAAAACATTAATACATTGCGTATCCCAATTCTCTTCCCACAGATTCGTCAATAATAAAGGAAAAGGATAAATTTGTCTATTGAAAATAATCTCATTAATGAACTGTACTGATAGACGTACCTTCAACATTTCTAGGTCATGTTTGGCATTGGCTTAAAAACTACTTAAAAGCAATCATTTTTAACTTTAAACGGTTTCAAACCATTTTTCCGTGTTTTTTCAAAAAAGTGACTTTTTTAATATGAATATTTGAAGTGGTGTTTAGCTTTCATCATTTACCTTTTTATTAAAGAATATATCATTTTTTTAATTACAAAAAAATATTAATATTTAAAAAATCAATGTTTGAGATCTACATAAATAGGAGAATAATTTGATAAATGAATAAAATCATTGATTTAATTTTTTCACTCCCGGAATATTTTGACGATATCGAGGGTAAAAAAAAATGAACCACGTGTTTTGTTAGAAAACGCTCATCAAGAGCTACCAAATGAGACCAATAAGCACAACCTTCTATTGAGTCGGCCGCCTTCACTCGTGTGGGGACAAGTGCAGTGAATAATGAATGCTTGATTTTGTTATTTTTATTTTTAAATTTCGAAAAAAACACAATTTTTCAACAAAGAAAAAACTCACTTTGTTAACGTGATGACAGGATATTTTCGTAAGAATTTTTTTTTCATTGTTTCATATTTACACAACATGAAATTTATTTTTAATTTTTGGATGTTGAATTTAACATTTGCAATTCGAAATAAAAAAAAAAAGTTATACGATCTATCACACAAAAAAATGTAGATGTTTTCTTAATTTATTTAATATGTTAAAAAGTTCAACAAGCTTGCAGCATTTAGATGATAATAAATTGACACAATACTATTAAAACATTATGGGTAAATTACATTGCACTATCTTCAAGTTTGCTGAAATGATATTAATATACCAAACATTTTTAAAACACACGATTCACACCAAAATATCAATTTTCACAATCAAGCAGTCCCAAAATGACATTTTTTGAAGAATTAAAATTTTAATTGCCTATTACTTTTTATGAAGACTAAAATATCTTTAGTGTTAAAATATCTCCAAGTGATTATGATAAGTTTAATAATTTTATTTATCAATTATTTATTTCAAAAAAAATTATAACACAAATTTTTAGGTTATTTGAATTCATATTTTTCTAAAAAAATTAAAACGTGCAGTGTTATTTTAATTTTTAAAATAAAAAAGTTTGTCTTTAATTTTTATTTTATGATGATCTTTGATATTCATTTATTTTAGATGCTATACTATTTAATTTTATAAAAAAAAATCATATCAACAAATTTTCCATTTAAAATATTTGATTTTTTTATGATGGTCTTCGATTTTAATTTATTTGAGGATGCGATAGATAATAATATTATAATATTTTTTTAAAATATATAATATATGAAGTAAAATTTGTTTTATACCATATAATATAATATAAATTCATTTAAAATATACTTTTTAACAATTTTTGAAAAAAAACGATGATAATTTTCTTTTTAAAAAATCCCTAAAAAATTCTTGTTAAATATGTTTCATCTATAATACTTTTATTTTTTAAAAGTAATATTTTATGATACCTAAGGGTACTTTGGTAATCGTGAAAAGTAATATTCAGTTAAAATTTTTATTCTTAAAAAAATTATTTTTGAGTTGTTTGATGGTGAAAATTGGTGTTTTGGAGTGAATTATAAGTTTTAAAAAGGTTTGATATGTTAGTGTCATTTTAGTAAATTTGAAGGTAGTGCAATATAATTTACCCAAAAATTAAACATTAATTTATATAATAGGAACGTACGTGGTACATAGAGCTCTCTTAATTATTATTATATACAAAACAACAATTTAATGAATTTGACAAATTTCCTCTTTTTAAAATTAATTTAGTTTTAATAGTGTGAAATTAAGCATAATGTTAAAATATTAGATAGAAGAAAGGAAAGAAATAATAAAGAGATTTACAATTATTTGTGATATTTTTAATAGTTTAATTTAATCATTGATTTTTCAAATGGTGATTTTGAAAAGTCAATAGTTGTTGATTTTGAAAGCTCATAACAATAAATGCACTACACACAATTTGTTTAATTAAACTTTCAAGTAGGGGTGACCTAGACACGAGTCAATGTTGATCAGTTCTACTAGTAACGGACTCAAACCGAACCGCCCACTTGTACAAGCTCGAATCGACCAATATTCACTCGATTCAGATCATTTTTTTTTTCTTCGATTATCCTAGTTTTAAAAACACAAATTAAATGATCTAAGTATTTTTTAAACTCCAAAAATAACTAAAAACCAATAGAGTTAATACATTATGATATCTCAACCAACAATGAAAATGCCTGATCAAAAATGTTTTTTTTTTTTTTGGAAAACAAAGAAACATAAAAGATATGAACTTATGTCTAGTGATGAAGAAAAAGAAGCATAATTGGTGTAACAATCATATTGGATGGCCGTATGAACTTTGAACAAGAAAAGGCTCAGTGAGGTCAGTGAATAAGTGGTTGTGTGAAGAATGGCAGAAAGCAATTAGGATTAGGTTTTCTATTTGTTTTTATTTTACTCTTCATTAATTTAATTTTTGGATTAGTATAGCTTAAAATGTGAACTCACCAATATAATAAAAACAAATATATCATTTAATAAATAATATAATAAAAGTCAATTAGATATTGGCCCAGTAGTCAATGTTGAAGCCTTGAGATAACAAAGTCTTGGTTTCAATTCCTATGGTTTGTGAGTTATTTGCCAGATTTATGTATTCGTTCTTTCTCTCACTTTAGGTTGATTGTGATATTGTTGTGAGCTTCTATATAAGTAATGAGATATTATAGGTTTATATTATAATCAAATCAATTATAATACTACTTGTATATATCATCATTTCATTAAAAAAATATATAATACATAATTAATATATATATATATAAACTTCATTTGGGTTCGTATTCCTTTGTTATTCAACTAGGACCAAACCAAAAATCTTTGGTTCATTAAAGTTTAGAATCAAACTGAATCATATGAGTGCAAAAAACCAAACCAAATGGGATGAAAAATAGGGGTAGACTTGAGCCCGAGTACTTAGGTATTCGAGTTCGATTCAACCTTAAATGAACAGGCTCGAACTCGAGCTTAAGCTCAAGCTTGAGTCTTGAATTGTCCATTCGAGCTCGAGTTCGAGTTTGAACTATAATTTAAATAAATAAAAAAATATTAAATAAATATTGGTTCGAGCTCAATAATACCTTATCTAACTGTTCGAGAGCCTTTCGAACCGAACCTTAAGATATTCGAGCTCGGCTCGATAAGCTCTTTGAGCTTGATTTTCAGGCTTAAGCTTGGCTTGAGTTCGATCGAGTCGAGCTTTAACCGAACTTGAGCTCAAATAGTTCGATAAAAGGTAGGCTCAATGCCAACCCTAATAAAAAATGTCAGATCAGTTTGGTTTGATTGAGTTTTTGCTCGCCTATACTTAAGATCTTATGATATATTGAATCTTTTAAGAGAACTCTATTAAATGAAAAATCAAAGAATATTAAAAAAGTAAAAACAAGATTAAAATCAACAAAACCTTTACTTTTCAATCAATTTTGTGTTTCTTCTCTAAAAAAATAAGTGTTTAAAAGAAAAAATGTCTATATAGTTAGGATCTTGAAACCTCGTGATGAACTATCTCAACTTCATGATTTATTATTTGATAATTGAATTTATCTGGATATTATATTGCATTGACAATTGTTTCTTCAGCAAGTTCTTAAGAAGGGATTATTGATACAAAATAAAGCAACACATCATATCAATTTTAAAATAAATTATTTTTTGACTCATTGAATTAAAATTCTCTATATAGGAAATTATATTACAAATAATTCAAAATTATTATATATAAAAGCATTCCACAAACAATAAATTATCATGTAATTAAATTTTTGAAATTACACTTTGGTTTCATGATATAATCAAGTTTTAATTTAACTCTATATAAACAAGTCATTTGTTAAAAACTAAAAAAAAAAAAACAATTACTCAATATCAACAAGTTTTTCCATAAAAAAGCTTATTACATGTTAAATTAGTGTAATATACATGTTAAATCAGTTGGTACAATCCTCCTTTTATCTGCTTGTTGTCGTTGCTCTTTCGTTCCATGGATAGAAGGGTGAACCAAGTTTCTATCTTCTTCCTGGATCTTCATTCTAGCTTTAAATTGTCTTTGCAAATAGAAAATTCTAGATTTAGGGGTAAATTATTTTTAATCCTTTTAGTTTGTCTCTTGTTTTTAATATGTCTATGGATTTTAAAATGTTTTTATTAGGCCATTTTAAGTGTGATTCCATTTCAATCAGGTCTTTCATCTAAATGACTCAATAATTCAATTTTAGGTGGCATTCAATATGATCAAGTTGGGGGTCAACTTAAATGAACAAATTTTCATCGTTTTGAATCTTTAAAACAAAACCCTATAATTTCGCTGTAACCAAACTTAAAGGTTTAATAGGCATATCTTAAACTCCAGAGATTCAATAAAAATATGAGACACACTAAAAATGATTAAAAATGAAATTTACTCTAAACTTAGTTTTGAAAAAAAAAGAGAACAATATATATTTAACTAATAGTATAAACTTTAATAAATTAAATTTATGATATTATATTATAAAATACAAAAGAAGATAATGAAAGCTTCCATCTTGTCTGTGTGTATATATATATATATATATAATTTTGTTATTATTGAATTTTAGTAGCACATTATTTTGGTTTTCTTTATGTGTGTTTTTAAGACCATCTTTAATTAGTTTATGTTAACAAATTATAAATTTTTTATTATATATTTGTTGTTATATTGAGTAAATAAAAAATATAAAAAACAATTATTTATTTGTTTAAGAAATTTTATAAATTAAATAATTAGAAAACTCTTGACAGCATAAATTTAATTTATTTATGAATATATTTTTTTAAAATTATTATTTAATATGTTATTTATAAATTTATGAAATCAATGCATTCCACAATTTTTTTAAGGGAGCACTGTACAGCTGTTAATTTATAAATAAAAGAAAAAAGTCATGAAGATAAAAAATTAGCCAAGTCAGGTGCGCTACTGGTACTCCAACATAATGCACACATTGCTTTTTGTGGCTTTCTCCCGTTAAAAACAAAATCTTTAAAAAAAGAAAAGAACTACCATTTGGAGGAAGAAACACGGTGCTTTGTCCCCAGGCGAAAACATTTCACTCTCCTCTCTCTCTCTCTCTCTCTGAAAAAAAAACTCCCCCAATTCCTCTCTTCTCCATCTATTGATCTTTCCACTATCCCAAATAGTATAATTTTTTCTGCACCTATATATACACCTCTACATATATCTATATATATACAATTTTGCTAAAGATCTTCTCATTTAAATCCTACGAATTTTGATCTTCTTTTGCATGGTATTTAAAAAAAAACCCAATCCCTTCAATAAATGTAACATTGATTTTTGATCTTCTATGGGTCTACCAAGTGCTGCAATCTTATAATTCCTGGTGAGTGAATGAGAGAGAGATACGGGATTATAATCTGCTGGTGGGTTGTTTGAATCATCAAGAAACCCCCGATTTTCATGTCGAAACGGGCAATTTAATTGGTGATCATTCGAGGTTTTTGTGTTCATGTCGTTGTTGTGTTTGTGATTGATCGATGGCATCAATGGAGCAATTTGGCATGGTCAATTTGTGGGTTGGAGCTTGATTATTAATTTGAGTCATGGATGAGGTCATTTCTAGCAATAAAGGTGGACCTCAAGCCCGGAAATTGGGCTCCGAGGAGGCTTCAACGGCATGGTGGCGGCCCAGGCAGCTGGTTTTTGGGCCTTATCATCCTCAGAGAGAGGTTGAGAACAAGGCACAATCGTTACGTGTTGCTGTGAGGCGTTCTGTAAGTGTTTTCATTTCTTTACTGGTTTTTCGATGCATGTTTTAGTTGTTGATTGGATTGTTAATGTTAATTTATAGTTGAAATGCATGTGGTTTTGTGTTAGTGTTGGTAGAAGCTGAAAATTGATAGCTTTGATTTAGTTTGAATATGGCATGGATGAAGAAATAGCTAGCTGGTTTTTGTAATCATCGCCGTCTTATTACTGATTGAATGGCTGAAGCTACTGTATTATCTAAAACAAACTCTGTTATGTACATAATGCTAGCTGTCTATGCTATCTTATGTAGAAAGTGTCAATTCATTTTGATAATTAAGAGATATATGCTTTGCGTGTACAAATGGAGAAAAGAAAACACAAGGTGCTCTAAACGATTTATTTTTCCTTCGCAGCAATTGTCATTGTGATAAAGACATCTCCTTTCCAGGATTTTCGAATATACAGAAGTGTCAAAATCAGAAGAGGACTAAGCAAGAGAAATTTTCTTAATATATGCATTTATCACCCAACTTCTTGCAAGCAATTTATTAAAAGTGCAATCTGTACATGAGGACAATACACCATTACTTGGTCCAGGGGCTATAGGACCCATACTACCTACTAGGGCAGTAAATTTATCCTGCTCCTGACCCCTGGTTGGGACTATATCATAGGAAGCTTTGACCATGACTTGCTTCTGTTCTGTCTCTTCCAATCAGAAGAATGTGTTGGCGCTTCTAGTGTTAAGCAAGTAGAGCTTATTAAAATAATTTTGGTTTTATAAATACTACGCTTGGTAAACCTTGAATTTTAGTGACGTTCTACAGCCACATATTTTGTGGTGGTGTCCTGAGGCATCCCTGGGAGTTAGCTCTCTCATTCATTGACCTCCGTTGGGTTGTTGCTGGGTCCTTACATGATGAGATTTGGCCATGGGGAGAAATATCCGTGCTTCTAAAGAGAGGTGAAAAGCTATTTTGATTATTTCCTTTCCATTTTATAATTTGTTTGGATGGAGAGGAATATGAGAAATTTTGATTTTTTTTGGGGGGGGACTATTTGTTCCCTAAAGGATAGAGTGCTTTGCATCCTATATTTGGTTTAAGGGGAAGTTTTTGTAAATGAGGAGAATCTTTATGTTGTAGTGCCCTTGGAATACTGTAATTTTTTCTTATTAAAAAGAAAGACATTCTAGGCCAACTAGTTAATATCATCCATGGGGAAGACCCACAGAGAAGAAGCTCTTTGCTGAAGTGAGTTCATGAACATCTTTATCTACTTAAGCACACCTTGCGCGAATTAGCCTCTCGGCCTCCTTTCTTTGGTACTTAGAAAATCATATAGAGTGGTTACTTCAATCTTCCGAGATGAGCATTACTTTAAAAATATGTTTCTTTTAGTGGTGAATTCTATTCTTTTTATTTTTATTACTATTTCGCAATTAGTATGTTGCCGGATTTTTGAGAGCATTTCCAAAAGGAGCTTGGTTCATCGGTGGAGTGACCTAAACCTAGAACACCTACTTAAAGGGAGAATGCATCCATCATCCCCCCTCTGACCCATTTTACTCGAATAAGAATTGTGAAAAAATATATGAATAGTAGGTTACTAAAAACAATATTTAATATTTACCTCTGCTGACTAAATAATACAATACTTCAGTTGACCACCTTCTTTTTGTATGGTTATTACATATCCCACTACTTTATGGTTTCATTGAAGATTGAAGAGGCTAGCCTATATAATTGAAAAGAAGATGTCCTCTAGATGTTTATTAAGATAAATATGCTTTAGGTTTGTAGGATTCCTTATGGCATGTCAGTTTGGTAACGAGTCAAATGGCTAGCTATAGTGCTTGATAAGAAGCTTATGGGAATTGATTCTCTGGAAATTTTAGCCTATTGTCAGAAATCTTGCAATTTGTCATCCTTATGAGGTCGTTCTACACGGGTGAGTAAACTTGGTTGGAAAAAAAGACAACTATAGAGGAATAATTTTCTGTGATATTTTTTCGACTCTATTAGAAAGAATTAGTGATCTGTTTACTAGACTCTATAAAGCTGATACCTAATTTGAAATTGGATAGTTAATAAATCTGACATAGGCATCACAAAGTCATAGGTTCCCTTAATTCCATTATTGTGTCCTACATATGATAAACTAGCTGAACCCTGCAGGTTGATAAAGTTCTGGCAATCTGTTTTATGCTTTATGTATTTTAACTCTTTACCTTTTTTCGTTCTTCATCCCTTTTTACTGCAACCACATGTTGCACAAATTATCTTCCTCGAAACACATCATGTCAATGGAGTCCTCATTTCCAATCCCACTTATATATCTATTGAAAATTAAATTAAACTAGAGAAGATTTTATTAGTGTTGTGTTATGTATAAGAAATATGGGACAAGCTGTGGATCACTTTTTGTTGCAGAGTAATAAATGAGTTATGAAATTATATATCCTTCTGTTTCAGTATTCATTTGTTTTTGTAGATGTTGTTTCGGCGGCTTTCTGTTTCTCCTTTGTGGTCTTCTCCCTTTTTTAGCCAAGAGATTCTTGAAGTATTACATCTTTTAATTTTATTAGCTGGGTGTTCCTTCTGTATACTCCTAATGTACAAAGGTTACATTCCCCTTTGTGGTGCTGCATTGATGTTTTCATGCAAGAACCCATTTAATTTTCCATTTATGTTCTAACATATTTAGTTTTGCTATTGATGCTATTTGGTTCTTCCTTGTTATAACTAGTTAGGAAACTCTCTAGCTGAAATTAGATGAGGAAAATGTTTCTTGTGCAGTTGGTGACAAGACTAACGAAGGACATAGTTGAAACATACCAAATATGCAATCCACAGTTCAACTATTCAGAAGAATTAAATCCAAAGCGATTTTTGACCAGCCCATCAGTTGGAGTCCTCAATGAGGGCTATGATAATGTCAACTCAGATCTTATTCTGACTGTGAACCATGTCTTGGTCAATTCAGATACACAACGGAGGTTTGTTGTTTTCTTATTTTTCATCTTAATGCTTACATGTTCCTTTTTGAAATTACTTCTCTTTGTACCGATTTCCCATACAAAGGGAGTGTGATGTAGAACAGTAGGGAAAAATAACAATAAACTGAAAATAAAATATAGAGCAATCCAAATCACATGGATCTTCCCAAATCATATGTGAACTGCAATACAAATCACATAAACGCTAATAATATCGCAACCAAATCACATGGCACGAACAAACAATCTCAATTGCAGAATTGTTTTGATTTCAATAATCTGATTTTTATTCATTCATTAGCTAACTGAAAATTAAAAAAAAGGATCTCTCTTATATAGAGATCTTAGTAGTCCTAGTCCTACTCCAATAAGGAATACTTTAAACTAATTAAATTCTAATAGATATCTAATTGCTTAAATATTAGATATCTAATAGTTATCTAATTACTTTAAAGAATTTAAGTACTAAACTTAAATAAGAAAACTATCTAATAATTACTAAAACTCAAAATACCAATAATATTTTACAATTACAAATTTTCACCCATACTCTAAATTTAAGCTAACTCCATTCTTCCTTGTGTGCTCCATCATTCTCAATCACTTAGAAAGAACTCGACCTCGAGTTGAAAAGTTTTGAAGGATCAAGAGCTCAGATGCTTGGAGAAACAAAGCATGGTCATAAAACTCATTGAAGCCGAAGTCACAAGGAGATGATTTTTAGTTTATGGAAATGTTTGTTGTTGACCAGGTAGGTAGGATAAAGTCAATACCAAGGACATGTGTATCAACTAGAACCTCACTCTTACAATCAAGCTTAACTCCCTGTTTGTCTTGAACCTTTTCAATCTCCTCAATATGCTCAACAAACTCGTCATCTTGTTGAATTGGTTCGACTAAAATACCAGATGGAACTGGCTCAATATGCTTAACAACATCAAGTTTATTGTCGAGCTGTCCTTATTCCTTATCGGCATCTTGGTCTTGAACCTAGTCAACATACCCAATGTGCACAACCAATTCATTATTATGTTGGATTAGTTCAAACTCACATGAAGCTTTCTCAATAGGTGCCTCATTACTTCGAACATCCTCCTCTTTGGCAACTTCAGAGTCAACCTTGGTTGAAACAACTTCATCCTTGGTGAAGCCACTATACTTTGGAGGTAGAGTTATTCTGCTTAGGACTTGATCCATTTTAGCATCTATTCGATCCATTATAGCACTGATTCGATCTATTGTAGCGTAAGCATCTTTAGAAGCACAACCATACTCATATTTGTACTTACTTTTTAATTCTTCAAGCCATATATTATCACGAAGAACAAAAAATTCGAGTTCCTCATAATCCTTGTTTAAGCTATAAGGAAGGTAGTGAGAACCATTCCTTTCCCTTAGAGAACGCAACTCATATAGACGCTTGGAGTTAGAGGAAAGTTGAGCTTGTAGACTTCGAATTTGTTCCAAAGTACGGATAGACATAGTAACAACTTAAAACAACTCAAGGAAGTTAAGAAGACATATTTATTGATACCGCATTCTATCTTTTGGTTAGTTTGGAAAAAAAGGAACAAAGCTTTTGATGGAGTGGAAAAACCCATTGGAACTATTAGAGACAATTGGCCTAATATCCTAAATTTTTGGCTTTAAGGGAATTCCTTTGTAAATCATGTTGATATCTTAGATCTTATAGATTTTCTCTATTGTAAATAGTTTTTGGCTTTGAGTTGCACCCTCTTGGTGCTCTATTTATATAATTATTTTACTTATAAAAAAACAACTTAAAACAGCTCAAACATAAACTTTATTTTTTCTCTTTTTTTTCCTTTTTAATTTTAAACAAACAAAAATAGAAATAAGCCGGTCATTCGTTTTTTTCCTTCTTTTTTGTGTTTTTTTCTTACCCCTACGGAACAAGATTTGGGCTATGATACCACTTCATGTAGGTAGGGAAAAATAACAATAAATTGAAAGTAAAAGATAAAACGATCCAAATCACATGGATTTTCCCAAATACATGAGAACCGCAATCCAAATCACATGGTTGCGAAGAACGTCGCAACCAAATCACATGGCATGAACAAACAATCTTAATCACAGAGTTGTTTTGATTTCAATAATTTGATTTTTATTCATTTATCAACTAATTGAAAATTAACATAGGATCTCCCTTATATAGAGATCTAGTCGTCCTAGTCCTACTCCAATAAGGAATACTTTAAAGTAATTAAATTCTAATTGATTGTGTGGATATTGTAAATAGTGAGGACCTTCTAGATTTTGTGGATTTCCTTCATTGTAATTAGCCGTTGGCTTTTTGGTGCACTGTCTTGGTACTTTTCTATAAAAAATTTTATTTATCAAAAGAAAAATAAAATTCTAATGGACATCTAATTGCTTAAATATTAGATATCTAATAGTTATCTAATTACTTTAAAAAATTTAAGTACTAATTAAATATCAAACTTAAATAAGAAAACTATCTAATAATTTCTAAAACTCAAAATACCCATAATATTTTACAATTACAAATTTGCTTCCATACCCTAAATTTAAACTAACTCTATTCTTTCTTGTGTACTCCATCAGATTGAAGTGGAATGTTAGAAGAGGGGAATGTAAGTGAAGAAGTAGGATCATAATGGAGAACTTTGTTTAGATTTTATGTTTTTAATATTTGGAGACACTAATCTGGGCTGGAATGCTGCTCCTTTAAAATGATCTGAATTGCCCTTATTACGTAATTACTCTATCGCTATGTTACCTGGATCGTTGACCCCCTACAAACTGCGATCTAGATCGCAGTGCATTCGCGATCCAGATTGTGAGAAGCAATGACCCCAACATACATATAGAGTTTGATATGCCAAGGGAGAAAGAAACCATACAAATCCGTAGATCTAGAAGAGAAAGGCTTCCCACAGCCAGAGATGGAGGAGAGAGAATGGCGGTCGCCACTGTCGAGTAGAAAGGAAGACGCTGGTGGCGCAGTCGAGGAGAGGGAAGGATGATGTCACAGTGGAGGAGGGAGGAAATGTTGCAGATCGGGGAGAGATGTGTCGTTGATTTTAGGAAGTTCATCGGGAAGAGAGAAAGCCAAAAACACTGATAGAAATTGATGATTTTTTAGGAAGAAGAGTTTCTTTTTGGATGAAAAGATTTTTATAATATATCGTATAATTTTTTAAATATTTAATAGAGGGATAGCTCTGAGTTGTGATGGGTGGGAAGTGTGGTGTTTTAGTATGGCAGATATAAATATTACTACAATAGTTCCTTTAAAAAATATATAATTAATTTTTAATGTAACAAAATAATGTATCTTAAAGAAAGACGGACCCATTGAATTGTTTTTTCCTTCTTAAGTTGTTTGATCATTAATAAATTTCTCTCGTACTGCGCACGCATACCCGCACCTGCACCTGCACCCGCACCGTGTACCATAACGTACCATGCTCCAGGTAACTTTGCTTTATTGTATTCTTCAAGAATTAAGCCAGTCGTGAGTTTAGTTTCATCCTATGGATGTTACATTCTCCACTTGATATTAATTCAACACTCAAAAACACATTTTCTGGGTGAGGCTGTGATGGCACCATAAACTGACATTTAGAATGCAGCCCAAGCCTACTCGAACCTCAGCCTTGCTGAGACTCCATTTTGAGGCACAACAATAGATCCAAATCCCAATTCTATATTTTTGTTTGTGGAAACAATAAAGTATCAGTTAATCAACATATATGTAGATAAAAATGTATCCTGATGTTAGGCACCTTGGGGGTTTGTTTTAAAGTCCATGAGCCCTTGTTTTGGTCTGAGGTTTGATCAGGCTTGCAAAATTCTTTCTAGTCATGCTGAGCCCTGAGGCCTACACCTCTCGCCCTAGCCTTGTCTGTTCTACTTCAGCTCAGCAGGTGAATCAGCCTTTAATTGTGTGCCAGATGTTGCGTGGGCTCTGAAGATACTTTTATGGAGTTCCTTACCATGTATTGACTGTTATATTTTTCAATATATTTTTTATTTTCTTTAATTAGCCATGGATTGATGTAAACTTGTATAGAATTCTTGTTTATGTAAATATATTTAGTTGCCCTTATGAGGCATCAAAATGAAAGTTGATGGGGACAACCATATATTATTCATTGATAATTATGAATGTAGTGCTGTATACTTTGAATTATTGGTTGTGCACTGTTATCGTTTTGATTTAGTCCCCCCTCCCCCCCAAAGAAAAGGAAGTATTTAATTGACTTTTTCACCGGTTATCAACAGATACATTGTCAAAGATGTTCTTGGCCATGGGACTTTCGGGCAGGTTGCTAAGTGTTGGGTTGCAGAAACAAACGGTTTTGTTGCTGTGAAGATAATTAAGAATCAGCCTGCATACTATCAGCAGGCACTGGTGGAAGTATCTATTTTGACAACGGTAATTAAATTCTATATTAGCTCCATATTTCCTAATTTCTATTTGAAATGATATTATAAAGTGAAAATTTAATCTATAAAAAAGTGGAATTTAGTTGCGCTTGCTTCACTGTTTGCCTTTTGCAGTTAAACAAGAAATATGATCCTGAGGATAAGCATCATATCGTTCGAATCTATGATTCCTTTGTATATCAACACCATTTGTGCATTTGCTTTGAATTGCTTGACACAAATCTGTAAGTTGTAGAACTACTTATACTTAGCATCTTGGTATCTGTGCATTAAAACAGATGTATTTTCTGTGATCTTTAACCCTTGTATGTATACATTTTTTGTTTTAGTTTCTTGTGCGGCATGACATTGACATTTTTATTTACTCAGGTATGAGCTTATCAAGATAAATCAATTTAGAGGGTTATCATTGAGCATTGTCCAGCTCTTCTCTAAGCAGGTATTTCAGTTTTGTCGCAGTTAAATTTTCTTCTGTGCTCCATTTCATTGGGTTTGGGTTGATTGTATCTCTTGATTTGATGACATTTTCACTTTTTTTCTTCAAATAGACTTTGCGTGGGTTGGCTCTCTTAAAAGATGCTGGGATAATTCATTGTGATTTGAAGCCAGAGAACATTCTTCTTTGCACAAGGTGAATTACTTTTTACGAAGACTATGGATCACATTTGTTTGTTTCAATGTATTTCACAATATGCAGCACTTTAAGTACTTATTTACCCAAACACTAAATCAAATCATACTAAATCAGTTTAAAGCATCATCAATTAAAGCACTTGATTATAATTTTAAGTTGAAAATAAGCAAAACCAAACAAAACCATATCTTTCTTGGTTAAAATTGAATTTTGTCTCTTGAAAATACCAGTGTGAAGCCAGCAGAAATTAAAATCATTGACTTCGGATCAGCATGCATGGAGGATCGTACTGTTTATTCCTACATTCAGGTTTGCTTCTATGCTTCTCTGCTTATTTTCATTCTTATCATACTCAGGAAAGTGTAATAACAGAGTGTTTCTCAATTCTTCTGCAGAGTCGTTATTATAGATCTCCTGAAGTTCTTCTTGGATACCAGTATCCTCTTAAGTGAATTTATGGCTTTATTCTTTGCTGTCTCTTACCTTGTTAGTTGTTTTTAGTTTATGCTTTTTCTTTGGGTTGATCCTGGTTTTATTAATTTTCTTGTAAGTTTCTTCTCACCTTTACCTTCTTTCACCTTGAATGGTGTTGAACTAACTTAACCTTCTATCGAAAAAAAAAACTTGACCTGAGTTTTATCCTGCCAGCATCAACAGGTAGGTTCAAGGTGAATTATTTGGGGCTGGATTGGTTCAAGCAGAAAATTTGAAACAGACCATCATACGGGATCTTTGGGGGAATTTGATCCCATTTTGTGCTAGTTCCTCTTTTGATTCAACATAAAACTTCAGCGCTACCCCTAAACTATGATTCTGTCTTAGGTTGACACAAATGAAGCTTTACCTGTTCAGACCCACTATAGTGTCGGCTTCGACTTTGAATTATGATCCCGTGTCGGGATAGCTGGTCTTCAACCAATCTATCCTAACTGAGTTTCTGCTACGCTCTGTCTTTTGTTACTGAATTTCTAAAATTCTGCAATTGTGCTGAGAGCTTTATACACCATGAGGAGGTTATTTTGTTGAGAATAATCATTGAATTTCTTTTCCGATGAATATAATCTTTAGGTTCTATTGCTTACCATGCTGCAATGGTACCAACAACTTTGTACTAAAGTTATAGGTCTTTTCTCTCTGAAAGCAATAATCTAGAGAATATTTTTCTTAAAATAGTCCAATAATTTTTTTAACTATTTTATTTGGTGCATTGGAGATTCCCAAAATATCATGGGGTTTCAATGTGGACTCCTAACCATTTTCCAGATATACTACGGCTATTGACATGTGGTCCTTTGGTTGCATTGTTGCTGAACTGTTTCTAGGATTGCCATTATTCCCAGGAGCTTCAGAATTTGATCTTTTGAGGCGAATGATTGAAATACTTGGGTATGACTCTTTTCTTTAGTGTTGGTATATGAGGAACATATTTTCTTTTTAGTCATCATTTTGCTATTGTGATTGAAAGGTTGAAGTCATCTTCGGTAATTTCCCCTTTTTCACATTGTTAGTGGTAGGTAACATTATGCATTTTTTTAAATAAATAATTCTGCACCAATATCCATGTTTTATCATTTATGTTTTAAAAGCTAGAGAAACAGGTGTGGAAAATGATTTGGACATTCCAATTTTTTTTCTTCTTCTTTTGATAAGTAAAGGTTTTCATAAATAAGGTACCAAGGGGATGCCGACTCATTTAGTTTGGAAATGGATTAGAAAAGAATGAGATGATTTTCTTCCTTTTGGTTTCTTTTGAGGTGTGGAAAGGAGAAACTATTCGTCTTTGGCATGGGATTTGCTTTGGGTATACTTCTCTGAAAGATCAATTCCTGGATGTCTACTCCCTTGTGATAAATGAGTTTACTTTAATTAGTCACTATACTTCTTTGTCTAATGGAGGTTGTGTGGGAAAATTCGTTTGCCGTAATGCCCAAGATTGGGAAATTCAATGCATTGGAGATTTCCTTTAAAAATTACAAAGTGAGATTTGATTTGCAAAGGGTAACACTGGATTAAATGGAGGTTAAAAATGGATGGGAAATATGAGGTTAGATCCAGGGCACTTTTATTGTCTATAAAAAGAAATTCAAATATCCCTTGCAAAGCTATTTGGAAGACTTGCGCCCCACTAAAGTTGCTTTTTTTTTTTTTGTATGGGAGGGAACATGAGGGAGGTGTTTGACCATAGACAATCTCAAAAGAGAGGGGAAGTGACGTGGAACAAGTAACCGAACGAGAAGAAATAAGGTGATAGAGGAGAAGAATAAAATGTTGAGTTTAGTAGTTGAGCTCTACATCAATTGTTGGCTTTGTTAGTTGAGCTTTGATACCAAATTGTTGGGTAAAATAAAAGCACATGGTGGACAAATAACAAGTTGTATTACAAACAAAAAATAATGACCAATTTAGAAGACATTTGTAATAGGTTGCCACACACACTAAACTCTGACACTACATTACACTTTATTCAAGTGTATCTCTCGTTCCTTGAACTCAAGCTTGTTTTGCTCACAACAAACTACACTTTGGCACACAACACTTCTTGTGTTTGCAAACTTACAACCGGAGCAAAAAGCTCCTATATATAGATAACTTTACCTATGTGAAAACATTAATGTAGCATACGTTAAATTTAGCTCACATGGTTAAAATTTAAGATTAAGGAATGCTGCTGCTAGGCTGCCAAAAGTGTGAAAGAAAACAGCCATAAAAATGTGGACATTTAATCAAGCTAGTAACAATGTCGGTGGCCATGTGAAAAATGAGTCTTGGTTGACTCTAACATAAAATCTGAGGAAATAGGGGGCAAAGTGAAGAACTAGATGGGGAATAACAAGTGAGGAGAGATAATGAGACAAAGATCAAACTTAATTCAATAATCAATGTCTAAATTAAAACTCTAATAGGGTGCTCTTATATAGGCACCAATCCTAAATATAAATAGGAAATCTAATAATATAAGTACTAATAAAATCTATAGTTTCCTAAACTAAAATCCTACTATATTACTACTTGCTCCTAATAAAAGTATATTTACAAAATAATCTCACAAGTAACATAAAATCTCATAAATCTTAAAGTAATACGTATTTTCTTTCCTATTTTGCATCATTCTCTCCCACTTCAAAACTGTGTAGTATCAAAACTGTTAACAAGAAGAATTGAAATGAATTATGTGTTATTTATATTTTGAATCCAATTCAACAGTTATATATATAGACTTATGAATATCAAACCTAATAGGACTAAGAGACATAACTAGATAAGATAGATATAAAATAGATAAGATTTATGAAACCTAATTAGGACTCTCAACATAAACCTAATTAGGACTCTCAGCATACACCTAATTAGGACTCTCAACACTCTTCCTCAAGCTGGTGAATATGCATCCTTCATTCCCAGCTTGCATATAAGTCCAGATCTGCCTTTCCATCCGTCTTCACGTCTGTTTTTGTCGCCATAGCTGAACCTTCAGGAGCTTGGGGTTCGAGCATCACTCCCTCTTCGACTCTTCTCTGCCCGAATAAGAGAGAGAGTTACCATGTTAACAAGAAAAAGGCAAGTTTAGAGGGAAAAAAAATTGGCGATAAAGGCTAGAGGTGTAGTTGGCTATGAAGGCCAAACAGATTATAACCATGCATCCAAACAGATGAAATCCAAGTAACCAAACAAAGCAGATTTCTATATATCCAAGTGACCAAACAGGGCAATTTTCTCTTTATCCAAGTAACCAAACATGGCAGGTTTCTCTTTATCCAATTAACCAAACATGGCATATATGGATCTGAGAACAGATTGGACGGTCAGATCTGTTGCAAATAAACGGACGGTCATATGTGGCTGGATTGGGTGCTGGAGCAGGGCGACCCTGGTGATGGTGTCCGATGACGACGTGGCGCCAGAATCAGCTACCGGAGAAGGAATCGCGTTGGAAAAGTTATTTTCTGCAGGTTTCGTGTTGCTGTTGCAGAATGTTGACGACGGAGATGATGGATTTCTGGGCCGGGGAAGAAGGTCAGAAAATAGGTTGCAGGTGGTGAGGATGATGACGATTTTTGTACAGCTTCGGCTGTTGATGATGACGACTATTGTACGGCTTTGGCTGTTGCAGGTCTCTTTTCTCTTCTTAAAAAACATTTATGTAGCATTCCAGGGAACAAATTGCTCTGATACCATGTTAACAAAAAGAATTGAAATGAATTATATATTATTTATATTTTGAATACAATTCAAAAGTCATATATATAGACTTATGAATATCAAACCTAATAGGACTAAGAGACATAATTAGATAAGATAAATATAAAATAAATAAGATTTAAGAAACTTACTATGACACATAATAGGAAACCTAATTAGGACTCTCAACATAAACCTTTAATTTGTTCCTATAGGATTTATCTAGAAGAACGAGCTAAACCTCATAGAGACCCACAAAGAAGGCTAAATCTAACTATGAAAGAGGTAGTTAAGAAAGAAGTCTAAAAAATTGCACATAACACACAACACATAGAATCATTAAATACCACCAAGTCCAAAAACAATTCAAACATCAACCTCATATTTGTTATCGACTCTTAAACATTTCGAGGCACGTTAAAGCACATTAAAAACTTGAAGTGTGTTGAACTTGACGTCATCATGAGAAAACAAGAACGATCTCACAAAGTTTTTCTTCTCAACTTGACAATCACGAAGCATGAAAAAATCAATAGAAGGTTTAGCGCGCAGAACTATGGTGCTCACATAACTGAGATGTGCTCAATAGGTCCACTATGATGTTGCTCTCTTGAAGCTTCCTGGTTGCCTTTTAAAGTTGCACGATCAATAGTTTTCGAGTCTTGAAACACAATTTCTTCATTCTTTGATACCTCAAAAGTAAAGGATGTTGACTCATCAACAAATTGTTCCTTTAACGGCGTGTCTTGATTCATTTTGTATAGGAGATGCATGATTTAAAGCAACTCTTATGGATTAAAGTTCAGATTTTTGCATTTAAAGCTCAGCTTTCTCGCTTTAAGCTAAATTCTAATGCCTTTTACCTCTTTCAACACATTTAGGCATAAACTCTCAAGTCTAGCAATCCTTTTGATGACCTTTGTGTTAGATTCAGCATCATGTACACCAATTTGAGAAGAGTTATCACATGTAGAGGGTACATCAGTTGGCTGAGTAACGCTGGATATCTAATTGGCAACATCCATCATAAATATGATGACCTTGAAGGGATGATTGAGCAACGATAGCATCTTGATGGAACCGAAATTGCACAAGAGCTTGAAAATCAGTTGATTTCTGAAATATCATGACCTTCTTCGCAAACCCATATGGACTAAAAACCTGACGCAACACATTCTCTGTGATCGGATATAATGCATGATGGATTCTCACTAATTGAACTTGATTTGATTCAACTGAACTCATTCTACAGGCTGCAATTTTTTTTTTTTTACCTTTTTTCTGTGTTTTTTTTTTTTCAGAAATCAGAAACTAAAAAGAAAAAGAAAACCTATTTTTCTGGCAGAACACTGTTCAAGGACAAAGCGGCGGCACTGTGCATGGACACTGTAGCGAGGCACTGTTCACAGCATTGTAGTGCGGCACTGTTAACAGTATTGTAGCATTTTTTTATAGATAGAATAGTTGATATTTGAGAAAAATAATGGATCTTTTGGCTCTAATACCATTTGATGTAGAACAAATAACCGAAAGAGAAAAAATAGGATGTAGAAGAGAAGAATAATATGTAGGAGTTGTAATAAGAGGAAATAGGGGGCAAAGGTGAAGAACTAGGGCAAGAGAAGGGGAGGAACATGAGAGGAGAGAGACAATGAGACAAAGATCAAATTTTATTCATCAATGTCCAAATTAAAACCCTAATAGGCGTGTTTTTATATAGACACCAATGCTAAACATAATAGGAAGCCTAATAATATAAGTACTAATGAAATCTATAATTTCCTAAACTAAAATCCTACTATATTACTACTTGCCCCTAATAAAAAGTATATTTACAAAATAATCCCACAAGTAACCCAACATTCCACAAATTTTAAAATAATACATATTTTTTTTCCCATTCTGAATGAGAAAGTATTAGTCAATAGGTGTTTTTTTTGACAAGTAAAGAAGTATTATAAAAACAAAGCACCAGTAGGGTGCAACTCAAAGCTAAAGATTAATTACATGAAAGGAATTCGATAAAATCTAAGAGGTCAAAATTATTTACAAAAAAATTCTCTTTAACCCAAAAATTAAGGGTATTTAGCCAACTATCTCTGATATCAAAATAGTCAATAGGTGTTAACTTTGTAAAGAGAATGTTGAGTCCGTACATCATCTTGTTGGGGTGCTCTTGGACAAGTCAACTTTGGGAAATGGTTCTTCGTGTTTTGAGGCTTTCTTGGGTTAGTGCCAGCTCCATTCATAAACAAAAGGTATAGGCATGGAGTGGTACTTGAGCTTCTAAAGAGAGAAGAAAAGCCATAACATTTATCCCAGTCTTCATTTTGTGAATGGTTTGGAATTTGGATTGAAAATAATATGAGAGCCTTCGATATTAAGGAAAGGTCGATCGCTTCCTTTAACACCTTGTTTGGGAGTTTAGAAAGAAAGGAAGGGAAGGGTTTTTAGAGGAAAGGAATGGTGGGGAAAGGGAAGTGAGGGTGGGGTTGGTATCTTTCTCTTGTTTGGCAATTTTATTATACGAGAGAGTAAAGGAGGTAAAGTTTATAACACCCTAGTTTGGGGTGTTTAAACATTTTGCATGTAAGAGAGTTTAGAAGGGTATGAGGAACCTCTATTAACTTTCCCTCTTTATGAAAGAAACTCTCAAACAAGGTTTTTAGGGTAATCCTACTTTCCTTTTCCTTACCTTGCCTTTAATAACCTTCTCCCAGACGAAGTAGAAGGAGCTGTGGCTTCATACCCTTATTTTGTGGTTTGAGGGGAATCTTTTGGTTAATGAGCTATAACTTATAGATTTTGTAGAACTACAATTTTGCACATAGAGTCCCTTGGTTCCTTTCAGTACTAACCTTTTATGTGTAAAAAAAGAATTATGCATAGAGGTGGGATGCAACCATAGTTACGAGGATCCCTATATCCCTTTGGGGCCACGATCCAAATCTTACATTCCAATTCATGGTGTATTTTTGCACCAAATCCCGAAAATGGGCAACCCAAAATTTTCTTAATAATTAGATAAATAAGGGACTTTTAGCTTTTTAAAAAAAAATATATTTATAGACATAAGAAAGGAAGGAGAAATTACTCATAATTAATTTTAAGCTTATTTTTCTAAAATTATGTTTGTTGACTTACTAGTTGTCGAAACTCATGTTATCAAGATACTCTTTATTTTTTTTATACTCATAGATACTATACTCTTATAAAAAAAAGTCTATCCCAGCATAGTATGTAGCATGTGGGTAACGTTCCACATTCCCGTACCCATCTTGAACCAAGATGTTTCTGGTATCTATGGACGCAACTGATTCTCATGAAATAATTGTGGAATTGAGCTGAAGTTCTTCTCTCTGGTGGTGGGAACTAATGTTGCATTACAGCATTAGTGAGTTCTATCCTAGGAATTTGAGTATTACTTTTGGCTGCTGTCTTGTACTTTGTTTTTTGTTTTTTTAATTTTTATCATTGTTCTTGAGGTCTTTTTATTTATTAGAATAGTAGAGGAGGTATAAGGCTTTTCAAGAAAAAAAAAATAAAAAAGATTATGAAAGGTAAAGATATGATGTTTCTTCTTGTTAGCTCTATTTTATTGTCTTAAAAATGTGCAAATGCCATTTTGTTAGTGTTTCTCATTACTTAAACTGGTCCTCATACTGGGTTTGCTTTCTTTCCCCATAAATATAGTTGTTAGATTTTGTACCAACCAGAAAGTTATTTTCAATACTCACTACCCATTAGTTAGTTGTATTCTTTGAAATTGTTTTGAACGGTCTTTTCTATATGGTTGTCATGTTGTAGAGGACAACCCCCTGATTATGTTCTAAAGGAGGCAAAAAACACAAGCAAGTTCTTTAAGTGCATTGGGAGTGTCCACAATATAGAGAATGGTGAAGTGTCCATGGGTGGAAGAAGCGTTTACCAAGCATTGACAGACGAAGAATATGAAGCTGTAAGTGTTCATACTACAGTACTCACAAGAACAGAAAAATTGATAAATAGACGAGAAAGTAAGAGTTCTATATGAAGATGTTTTGTGAGCCTGTCAGATCAGTCTTTCTTTTAGCACTTGTGTGTTTATTTTTCTTTATTTTGATGTAGTTTCCTTTGATTGTTGCTTGTTCCTTTCAGAGGGAAAGGAAAAGGCCATCAATTGGGAAAGAGTATTTCAATCATATGAACCTTGAAGCAATTGTTAGGACCTACCCATATAGAAAGAACTTGCCTAAGGAAGATATTATTAAAGGTTAGCTTTTAGTCTTATATTCGGAGATTGAACTGAGTATGTTGTTACCATCTTTTGAAGAAATCGCTGATGGCTATAATCTCATGAACCTACAACAGAAAGCCAAATACGATTTGCTTTGATTGATTTCTTGAGAGGACTAGTAGAGTTTGATCCGGCTAAACGGTGGTCACCTTTTCAGGTTACTAAATTTTCCTACTTGCCGGCACTATTGTTGTTTGTGAGACTTAATTTTTGCTTTTGTTGATAGTTACTGTTTTAACTCATGTTCCTGCAGGCTTCAAAACATCCTTTTGTAACAGGGGAACCTTTCACATGCCCTTACAAACCTCCTCCTGAGACCCCTCGTGTGGTAAGTGGAACATATTGAACTTCATCCACAGTTATTCTCAATGCTTCACACCATGCCTGCAAAGTTCCTTATGATCCCAAACCTGAGATTCCGTTGTAGTTGTGTTCATTATTCTTCTACTTCATTACATATTATTGATTGCAGATTTGCATGTTTTGTTTGATTTGGTATTATTTATTTAATTATTTTGTACTTTTATTCCTTATAATTGATAACTTTCTTCTTGATAGTTCTAACATGTAAATGAGAAGTTAGTTTTAAATCAGTATTCTTGTTGAATTCCATGTTTGTTTCAAGCATAAAGAAATTCCCTGCACTTCTGAATTTTTTTTTGCGTACTTTGGATGCATTTTCGTTGTCCAACTTATTTCTTTTTATGTACTTCATAACAGTGTTCCTATTCATTCAGCGAGGGAAAAGTTTGTTTTTTCTTTTTCTTTCTTCAAGTAAATCTTTTCATGGATTAGTTTCTCTTTTAGATTGTAGCACTATGTTACATGGAAGCAAGCTATGTGGGAGATGATACTGATCTAACTTTTTATCAAGAATAAAAAGAATGATACTTGTATGACCTGCCTCTCTCTCATATTGTGTTTTCTTATTATTTCTTTTGCTTTAAATTATATACAGCCTGTTTCTCAAACTATTAAGGTGGATCATCACCCAGGCGGGGGGCACTGGTTTGCTGCTGGTCTCTCTCCTAATGTGAGCTCACTGCCATTTATATATTTTATTATTTTCATTGCCGGAGTTTTTGCATGTATTTAACCGCTGTTTCTGCTTTTACTTTTTGTGCTCCACACTGAAGTATATTTTCTTCTCATGCAGATCCCAGGCATGAACAGAGTTTCCCTGCAAAACAGCCCACATTTTCATATGATTCCATATGTAGATGCTAATAGCTATGGCAGTGTAGGAAGCCATGGTAGCTATAATGATGGTACTGGGCTTGGGAGCAGCTATGGAAGTTACGGAGACAATAGCAATATGTTTGCATATTATTCACCTGTTGGTCATTCTGGGATGAATATGCACACACAAGGTGGTATCTCAATGTTTGGAAGTAGTCCTGATGCTAGACGGAGAATTATGCAGTATTCACCTGGAAGTGGACTTGGTATGAGCCCATCAGCAGGAAATTTTGCACCACTTCCCCTAGGTATTAGTCCCTCACAATTCACTCCACCCAGTTCCTACAGTCAAGTTTTAGCTGGCTCTCCGGGACATTATGGTCCAACTTCTCCGGCAAGAAGTAGTTCTCATGGATCTCCTTTAGGAAAGATGGCTGCTGTTAGCCAGTTTAACAGAAGAAAGAGTTGGGGATATCCTGGTAGTTCTCAATCTCAAGAGAATTTTTCATCATCACATAGGCAAGGACAATATGCTGATGGCAGTAACTCTAACCAAACTGAAGGAAACTCTCAAGTAGTAGGTGGTTCACCCTCGCGTCTCCACTCAAATTCTAGTGCCACAAGCTGGAAGCTGCAGCAAGGAGGCAGTGGAACTGCTGCTGGGTACAACACTGTTCAGAACATGCCCAGCTCCTTAACACTTGGTCCCCATATGCAAATCCCTCCTAGCACGGGAACATTTCATGATAATCTTGAGGTTGGCCTGTCAATGCCTGATCCTGGAGATTGGGATCCCAATTATAGGCAAGTAAACAAGAACATTTCAAGTTGCAATCTAAATTTGTTTGCATTGAATTTACGATATTGAAATGGATGAGTGTACATGCATGTGCTGTATATGTTAAACTGATGTGTAGGCCATGAGAACCCCAGATTTGAGTGTCTTGAAATTAGGTTGATATTTCCTATCATTTTCTTTTTCCCAGCGTAAAATATTTCAGTGTTTGGTCTTGTTTACAGTTGCTAGAGTTAGTTGAGCTGTTAACCAAATGATCTGTAGCACCTGGCCCATAGGCCAGACCTGTGCAGAAAACTCCCTTAGTGGTACAGAAAGGCTAATGAAGTCTGTTACCGAATGTGTAGCTATCATCTTTCCTTTATCATTGTGACTATAATTTTTTTTTTCTCATTTGACTTTAGTTTTTGGTGATTTATTGTATTTTGCTGTTTTGATGCATTTTTATTAAGAGTGGTCTTCGTCTAGTTATAACAAGTGTTTCTCAGTTAGGAGCAACAATGTGAAATCTTGCCATAATTATCTCATAACCATAAATCTAGTCCATAAAAAATTAGGGGTTGAATGGTATATCTGCAAAGATGATGTTAGTTGTGAATGTCATTATCATCTTTAAATATCAAAAGTTCCAGGAACTCTTCACCTGGTATTGACGTAGATTCTATAGCTGTTTAACTAAGATTTTCTGGAGTTCGTTTACCGTGTGCTTGCTTAACTTTTGAAGTGTCCTATTTATTTCTATTCCAGTGATGAACTTCTTCTGCAAGATGATGGTTCAGATGAGAGCTGTATAGCCACTGAGTTCAACAAAGGTATGCATCTTGGTTCAACAGATCCATCGGTTGGTGTCGGAAGATTCAACCGTGCCTCAAACACGTCCTTAAATCTACCTGTCGAAAGGTAGGTTTTACATTTTTCTTAGTATCTCTCTGGGAGTCCTGTCTCGTTGTCTGTTGTTTTGAGCACGTGTTCGCATGCAGTTTCACCGACTGCAAATCATATGTTTATATTTCTTTTTCTGACACCGATTCAAAAACCATGTGCACCCAACTGAGGTTGTGTGCATGAGCTTATTAGCCACCCGATTTGGAGTATTCCTTGTGATTGGAGCCCGCTTCAATAGAGTCGTTTCTTCTCTGTTTGCTTATTTGCCTGTCACATCATCAATTTAAAGGTAGTTTTACACTGGAATTAGGTAAAAGCTTTAAACTGTAAGAATTGCCATATCGCGATAGATAAGAGTCGTGATTTGAAAATGAGGAGTGAACAACAACATGCTACACAGCAGTGACCATGCTATGCTTGTGCCATTTACTCCTTGCATTGCAACAATAGTAGCCATGCTTAATAGCTAAATAGTCAAGATGACTTTGGCTCACAGAATGTGACTTGGCACCTTCACATGCACAACCTAAGAATTATAAATCTCCTTCATTTAATATTTTTTTTAAGAGTGGATAAACATGTGAACAATTATTTTGTACTATGTTTTATATTAGTTTTGATTTAACAGATTTCATCTACTCTTCAAAAATGCCAAATTGCTCAAATGCTAAAGTTTAGTCCGTTCAATATTTTCTCTAACTCCTGGTGTGCCATTGAAATCCTAGAAGCTCTTTTAAGTCATCTTATGAGTAGAGGTGGAAATCTGACGGGGCAGGGCGGGGTGGGTTAGGGTCGAGTCAGTTCAGGTCGACTCATTTCGGGTTTGGTCTGTCTCTGGTTTGGATCATTTTGGGCTTTGGGTTTTATCAAGTCGGGTCATTCGGGTAGGCCCAATTCATTCCTATTCCTTATTTGATTTTTCATTCAGGTCAAATAATTTAGCTTCGATTTAGGTTCTGGTTTACCCACAAGGTTAGCTTTTTTTAAATGTTACTAAGTTCGTGAAACAAGTTAGTAATAATTTGATATAGAGAAGCTTTGTTATGTGATTCTTTTTCATCTGAATGTATTTAAATCCAAGTAGTGGTGAATAAAAAGTTTGTCACTTTCACTATCGGATAAGATACTTTCACTATAAGACAAGACTAACAAATACAAATATAATCACATATGAAACAAATGGGACAAAAGATAATCTTAACTTAAGCAATAGATATTTAACAATAGTGTGTATTACTATATTTTTTCTTGATTCAGTGGCTCGCGTGCAAATAAGAGACATAAATTTATGAATTTTTTTTCTTTTGAAGTTTGTCTTGAAATTTTGAACTTCATTATGTTTCTCTAAAAGAGCTGTAAACTTAAAAATATGCTTAATTAAGTTCAAAATAAAGTTAAAATATAGTAATTGTTAACAAACGCTAATTATAAATTAATTATCTTAGATTTGATTAGTTAATTTTGTTTAACTTTTACTGAGATGGAGATATGTAGCCAAGAACTTATAAAGTGATATGTTGTGAACCCGGTGACCGTAGAAGGAACAACCTGCAATATGATGTTTCTCTTTAAGTAAATTTTAGTATCCATTCTACTTTCGTTTTATGTATTATTATCAAACAATATCTTTTAGTTTACCCATTCACTTGGTTAAAGTCATTTATTTTTTAATAAAAACTTTGGATGTGGGTGCCAGCTAGCTTAATTGGTAGAGTATCCCCCACTCACACCAGGTGTGGGAGAGCTGTACCTCCTGTGGTAGCCCATTTTTTGTTTTAGAAAAAGTTCATGTCGATTCGGGTTCACTGTCAGGTTTGGTTCATTTTAGGCTCGGGTTATTTTGGCTTTCGGGTAACTTGGGTTCGGTCAATTCGGTTTGTTGTTCGGGTCGAGTTGGGTTAGGTTTATATTATTTCAGTACATTTTCGAGTTTGAGCTGGTCGGATTTTGAGTGGGGGAGGTCAGATTTTTCCACCTCTACTTACGAGACCTTATACAAAATTTCCTTTTAGGGATACAAAGCTTATTCAATATGTTTTATCAACATTTCCTCAGAATCTCCTATATTCTCAACTGGACTGTTGAACCTATGGGCACACAACAGGAGGTAACCCTCTCCCTTCCTGTATCCCTCCAATCCTTGATGTGGACGAGATTCGATCCCAGATGCGGCGACGAGTGATTTTACCAACTAAGTTAGGTGGCACCCGCCATTCTTTTCTTTTTCTTCTTATAGCCCAAATAGACCCCTACTTATCAAAAGAAAGAAAAACGGACTCCTTGTTTCTGGTAATTGTTCACGTTCTTTGTCTTGAGTTAAAAAAGGAATAAATAGAATAAAAATTAAAAGAAGAAGATAAAGAAAATAAATTTCTGTCTAGAGCAGAGGAAATGAAATGTTCCCCACCATATGGACGCCACATTCAGTAGAGAAAATTTTCCATATGGTGATATCGTTATTGTGTAATCGAACTTGGAAGAAAATGTTTCTGTTTGAATGGGCATCAATCTCAGTTAGCATCCAATATAGGCCATGCATGCAACTGAGGTTGTGCCCACGAGCTTTTTGAATTGGTGTCCTCAATATGATTTATGCAGCCTGTGATAACTCAATATGGGGATGGATTGCACTGTAATATGTGAGTATTTCAAATGAATTGAACTCTAGGTTAATAAAATAAATGAACTTTTTCTTGTATATGGGGTGCCATATCTAATGTTAAAAATATTGAAAGTTTTCTTGCTTTTTTTATTAAATTCTTTTGCTGGGGAAGGAGTGAGAGTGGAGGGTTGTCTTTCTATTGGAATGTTTTGTTCACCATTCTTAATTCCATTTATGGTTTATTATGATGTACTTCAGACATAATGGCCCTATTCAAGCATTTGGACATGGTGAGGTGGGTAGCCCTCCTTCAGCTCATGAGTCACATGCTGGGTTTTCCCGTTTTATGTCAAAGCCTTCACATTTCATGCCTCATATCTCGCAAAATTCTCCAAGTCGTTTAGGACAACAACCTGCTCAGCGATTCAATCATGGGAGATCCACTAGTGCTCGGGGTAGTGAATGGAATCACATCAAGGTTCAGCTTCCTCCTTCCAACTTCAACTCTGGGGGCCAACGTTCTCCTGGAAGTAGCTCATTTAGCACCGGCATGCCATGGGGTACTTCCTGACTTAAAATTGACTACACTCCAGCTATTTGTTATTTCTGCTTTTATATTTGTTATAATAATGATCAGTACACGAGTCAAAATACATAATTACCATGGGGATTAAGAGACGGAATGGTATAAGCTGATATCATGTTACTTGATGTTGGCATTCTACTGTAGGGCGTAGGGCTAATCATCCAGTCACCAACATTCCACCAGCATCTCGTGGAAGAAAGGACTATGGAAGGATTACCTAACATTCGGATTGACTTGATTTTTTTAATCGTGTGTTATCGTGTATTGGTAGTTGGTGAGAAAGTTGTACTCAATAGTTCACATGCCTTGTGGGCTCATGCTAAGCAAATGCGCTCATCCAGACCATGCTCATTCGTTGTGCTTCGCATAATATAATTTATGGTTATTGTTTTTGTTTGCCTTCTCAATTGATGTTCTTTGGTTATGCTGCTTCAGTGGCCACAGCCTATTAGCCCCTGCTTCTCGAGTACCAGATTTTTAGAATATATATTTTACTGATTTTAAGTGCTTTTTTTTTATCTGTGAAGGAATCTATAACCCACTCATTGAAGTATATTGCAGCTGCTGGAAAAAATTTTGACTCGAAGTTCAGGTTCAAGGCAGCAATGTAAGTATCATATGGGTCATATGGTTCCTCATTTTCTAGAGATAATGGAAGCTGCATCTTAAACCTTTTTTACATTCTTTCTTTGGCCCTGGAGTGTTGGATTGGGGGGAGGGATTGGAGGGGGATGCGGATTGGAGTTGGTTTAATGCGTTTGTTTGACAAAAGAACTAGGTGTTTTGGACGTTCTCCGATGATTATGGGTCTTCACCAGTCTTGAGTCTTTTGCCAATCATATTGTAAATTAAATTGCTTATTCTTTGAATCCTATGAACGTAAGATGATTTGAAGCATTTTTTTTTTTCCGATTGAATAAGAAAAACTAGGAATCATAATTTATTTTTTTTGGTTCTGGCCTGACAAATTGGGGGAGAATGTGCATCAGGTGTATGGTTTGATTCGAAGTTTGAGCACATAATATAGCACATATTCATGCATGTGGTTAGTGTTGATTGAAAATTTGTAGTAATTGTTTTTTTTAGTAGGGTTGGAGGTGTTTAGAGGGATTTTGATGTCTCTAACCACTATAAGAAACGCGGGAGACTAATTGTTTTTATTGATTGCAGATTTAAGTTTTTTTTTTTTTTTTTTTTTTTTTTTTTTTAAACTCCTCTTATGTCTATTCTTTCTGAACACAAATAGCAACTCTAATAAGCAAAATTCAGAATTTAGTAAATGAGCTTACCACATGCTGCTATGTGTAAGTCTATTCTGTTTAAGTCTTGCCGGAAGAGAAGAAAGTTGAGGAAGGAGGAGAAAAGAAAAGTGAGTGAAGAACACTCTTTGGTAATAAAGAAATTAGAAAAGAATTTAGTAAATTATTGTTTTTTTTTCTTCACATGTATAAATTATAATTGATTTTTTTTTGGTTTTTTATTTTAAAATTTTCATGATATTTACCAAAAACATGAAAACATCAATATTTTTTTTTTAGTTTTCTCCTTTTTCTTTCATTTTCCTCTTATTTTCTCACTTTCTATCTTTATAAAAGTGGGTCTTTTTTAATTTCAAAAAAGATATCTAAACACCAATTAGGATATTTTTAGTTCTTTATGTGGTGTCTAATTTTTTATTTTGGGGGATATAGGTTACTTTTCTCCACGCTAAAAATAAAGAGAAATTTTTATTTGTATTTGTATTTGGTGCAAACCATTATTCTTACATTGGATGAAAATTTCATTAATAATTGTTAGATAATTTTATTAGTAATTTTTGCACGGTTGTTTTTTATATTAATAATTAATAGTGAAGTTTTCATCTAATGTAAAAATGATGATTAGCGTCGGAAGCAGGTAAATTTTTTTTAAAAATTAGGAGCTTTTCGGCTAATAGATGGAAGGTTAAAGATTTATGAATAGAAAAAATTGTTTAGTTATGAATAAAAAAACCAAGTATAGTTTCAATTAATGACGTATTTATGAATATTGTTTTTTTTAAATTGGAGTAAAACTATACCACTAAAAAAACTGTAAAACGGATAAAAACTAAAATGTTTTTATTTTACAAGTAAAACTATGAAATGTAAAAATACCTCATTTTCTCCAAACATACACATCTAATAAAAATACTTGATTAAACTGGGTCTAAAACATTATATTTGCTCTTGGTAATGCAAATATAAGTATGTAACTAAAAAAATAATATTATCAATAAAATTTTTAAAATTAACAATAAAATTTCATACAAGACTAATTAAGTATTCCTTCACATATAATCATCAAAGAAAGAAAGGGACGATAGCTGACCAAACATTGAGATAAATATCTAAATAAAGTTTGGTTTAGATTCGAACTCGAAATATGAAAGTGTGAGCGTGCTGAGATCCGGGTTTGGTTTAGATTTGAAGTTTTCTTGGTTAGTTCGGGTTTAAATCATTATATTTAAATCAATTGAAAATTTCGTTGATAATTTTAAAAGCTTTATTGATAATAATAATTTTTAAATTTCATATTTATATTAACGTTATCAATAAAATTTTCAATTAATTCACTCAAATTTTTTTTGTGTGAAACTAATTAGTTAAGTGGTGACGTGTAAAGTGGGTCCCACATTGCATTGATTTTTGCTCTCGGATTGCAGGCTTGCAGTTATGTTTTTGGTGTTGTGTGGTCACCAAACACCAACTAAAATTTCCAAATACTTGAAAGAGAATTTTCATTTTTTGACGGAAAAAAGATAAAAAAAACAAAAAAAACAAAACAGTGTAGTGACGGAGAAAGAGAAAAAAGACCCAACAAAAAAGAAAAAAAAATATAAAGAGATTAAGTGGGGAAGAAGCAGAAGCAGCAAAATGGCAGGCTTTGAACCACTCAAAGCTGGACCCGAAATCTCTTCCAGCCAATGATATCTCTTCCTCCCATATCTCTACCCATTTTTTTAATTTTCATTTACCCTTCCCATTATCTTTCTCTACTACTCCTATAAAAAAATTAAAATCAAATATCAAATATGTTACTTATAATTTTATCTTGTTAGTTTGCATGGCCGTTTAATTTTCTTGAAGGAAAATAAAAGATAAAGAAAAACTCCCCCATTCTTACATAATACATTTCTTGCTAAAAGGAGTCTCTGGCCTATCTCCTAAACTTTGATTTCACAGCTTCTTCTTCTTCATCTTCTAGGCTGATTGGCATTTCTGCAGGTAAGCTACTTACATATTGCATATGTAAAATTCAAGTTTCTATTTATTTCTTTTTGCTAATAGATATATTGAGGTTTAGTTTTGATTTGCTGCTTTGTTCAATTTGTTTCACTTTTCACTCTCTGATTTATTGTTCTTTGTGTTCTTCGCCACTTTGAAAATTCAATATTTATGGGCAAATATTAAGATACAGAGTTCAAGAGAGTGGAATTAAGTACTATGCTTTTCCCATCATGGTTTAACAAACGGGTTCGTATTAGCAAACACATTTATGTGCCATCATTCATTTAATCTGATTATTGGATTAATTGGGTATTGCTAAAAAATGGAACTACTGTGTTGGGAATTTATAGAATTGAGATTCAAAGGAATCATAAATGTTGGTTTTTTGTCTTTGGCATGTAATTCATGAATTAGCATTATTGTTGCAATTTATTAATGATTGTAAACTGGATAAATGTTTTGGACTCAAATTTCAAAAAACCCAACCTAGGCAAGTAATTGTTAGTATTGTATTAATGGGATATTTGTTTATTTTCTGTTTCTTCTTTGGTTTTTTTTTCTTTTTCATAGAGAATTAGACATAACTTTGAAATTATTAATATCAACTAGTTAGGTTCACTGGTTTTTGGATCTCAATCTCCTGCATTCATGCCACATGCTCATGGTCTCTGACAACTGAGACTCATGAACTATAGTTTTTGTATTGAATAAATCTGTCTTTTGGCTAAACCACCTTGTACTTCACCTTTCCTAGGACATGCTTCAATTGGATATACATATAGCAACAACATATTTGAAAAATTGATCCTAAGATTTTTTCTTTTTTGGGGTTTTAACTGAACACTGCCGAAGTCTTCTTGGGTTTGGATTGTTACAAAACCATCTATTCGACACAGTGAATTAAGTACAGTTGAAGAATTTTGTGACATGAATTTGAGTCAAAAAGTTTGTTGATACGTGTGATGGTAATTGTACCTAAGGAAGAAGAAGCTGTATGATGGCCACAGCAGCTGTTATTGGACTTAGTGCAGGAAAGAGGCTGTTGAGTTCTTCATTTTACTATTCTGATATCTCTGAAAAGATCTCATATGTCAACGATCATGGTTTGGCACACTATCAAGTTGCTTCAACCAAAAACGTGGTGGTTTCGAAAAAGTCATCAAATTATAGCCCAAGTTTTCCATCATCCACTCAACCTACACAATCCATTAAGGCTATTAAAGAGCATGTGGATATTGCCTCTGCTCCTTCAACTGCAGAGCCATGCTTTCACGGATCCACTGACTTAGAAGAAGAGGAAAGCTCTGACCTCGACTATTCAGTTGAGGTTCTTCTTTTGCTGCAGAAGTCAATGTTGGAAAAGCAATGGAATCTTTCTTTTGATAGAACAGTGTTAACCAAATCACCTAGTAAAAAGACTCAGAAGAAGATGCCAGTCACTTGTTCTGGGCTGTCTGCTCGACAACGGAGAATGACTGCTAAGAGAAAAATTATGAGCCAAAATAAACCGATGGTGCAACTTAGTCCTTTTAAGGAACTAAGATCAATAATTAGTCCAGAGCTGCTTCAAAATCGTTCAAAGGGTTATGTGAAGGGTGTAATAAGTGAAGAGGTGCTTAGCCACACAGAAGTCGTGCGCCTGTCGAAGAAAATCAAAACTGGACTTTCCTTAGAGGATCACAAATTCAGGTAATTACATATGTTGTGGGTTGGATGAATTGTTCTAGTCAAGGAGATTATATTTTCTCTGATATATTTTGAAAAATTTCTATTCCAAGTACTTCTGCATAAATGAAGGATTTTTCCAAGGAGCAAGACATTTAATAGTGGCCACAATTGATTTATTTAATTATTCTCGATTTTTTCTTTTTAAAAGTTCAGGCATTTCTTGCTTGATGACAATATAATTTTTTAGATGGTATAAATTTTTAGATGCTACTAAGCTTGTGAAGATATTATCTCAACAAAAAAGGTGGGAGAGTAGAAAGCAGTACATCTCATGCTAAATTATTTATTTTTGTATGGTTTGGAATCAGTTCATACTATATAACTTGTGTAATGGGAATTCTAGACTGAAGGAGAGATTGGGATGTGAGCCCTCTGATGAACAGCTTGCAACTTCCTTGAAGATTTCTCGTGCTGAGTTACAGTCGAAATTGATCGAGTGTCACCTGGCAACAGAGAAGTTGGCGATGAGCAATGTTCGTTTGGTCATGTCTATAGCACAAAGATATGATAACATGGGTGCTGAAATGGCTGACCTTGTTCAGGTAATTTCTAAATTTGGATTCAAGTATTAGATGCCAATATCCTCTAATTAAAGTACTGTACATCAGATAGATTTGTTGATTCCTCTAATATGATAAATAGTTTGTATTTATCATGTAGGGTGGTTTGATTGGACTTCTGCGTGGGATTGAGAAATTTGATTCTTCAAAGGGGTTCAGAATTTCCACTTACGTCTATTGGTGGATCCGTCAGGTAAAGCTAATGTTCTCCTATTAGTTTCTAGAAAACTTCAAACGTAGTCAATGGACTGATTTTTTGTCAATAACTGTCTAAATTCTCCTCAGTCATATCTAAATTCAGAATGATTAACATCTGAACGAAACAAAGTTTTTAAATTCATTTCACCACTACTGAAACAGCAAACTGCTCAAATGGTGAAAGCAGTAAGGAACATAGGTATCTCAAAGTGTTATCCTGGGGGATAACCAATTCTATAATCATTCCATTATTTATCTTTATCAAGATTACTGACACTTATTGATGCACCTTATGTGTCCATCATTTGGAAAGCAGGAATGACAGAATGTTCATTCAAGTGGACGACAAAATAATTTTACATAGAAGCTGGTGTCATTATGGTTGACACCAAAAATATTTTCTCCTGCCTGGTTGTTCTCCTCTGAGCCTAGTAGTGACACATTAGTCTGAGCAAATATGTAAATTACTTCAAATTCGTGCAAAAAAAGGAGAAAAAATGACACTTCTTCTGTTCTCCTTCAGGATGGTTTACATTAACTTCTATGCCCCTTGAAGTTCGGAATTGAAACAGAAGTCCATTGGATAACTCTTAGACAAAATTCATTGTTTTAACTTCAACCTATGTTATTCACCAAGTACCTGTCTTTGATATTTATTCTTCATTAGTGATTATGCAAAGCTAACACTAGTTCTCATGTTTCTATTGTTAATAGGGTGTTTCAAGAGCGTTAGTTGAGAACTCGAGAACCTTAAGGTTGCCTACACACTTGCATGAGAGGTTGGGTTTAATCCGGAATGCAAAGATTAGACTGGAAGAGAAAGGAATAACACCATCAATTGATGTAAGTGATGGAAACGAGGATGCTTAATTTTTATATTCTTCTAAATTCTGTTATTTTGCCATGGGCTGTTATTGAGCTATGAATTCCTCTGTATTTTCAGAGAATTGCAGAAAGTCTGAACATGTCCCAGAAAAAAGTGAGGAATGCTACAGAGGTAATAAATGTTTGAGATTTTCTTTTTGGTAAATTAAACAATGATTCTCGTTGTGCTCACTGTACAATGTCACCACATGCAGGCAGTCAATAAAGTCTTCTCCCTTGATAGGGACGCATTCCCCTCTTTGAATGGTCTTCCAGGCGAAACTCATCATAGTGTAAGTGCAAACTTCAGTTTCTTCAGACCCACTTGAGGAAGCTTTTATTTTTCCTTTCGTATTCCTCTTTATGTTATTTTTCACTGAACTTTTCTATTTCTTTTGCTTTCTTGCCTTCAGTACATTGCTGATACTCACTTGGAGAACAACCCATGGCATGGATTTGATGAGTGGGCACTTAAGGTAATAATTGCATAAAACAAAAGATTGAAATTTGAAGCTATCACTAGCAATTTGAGACTCAGTAAATAAAGGAACTTCTTCAATAATCCATTATTGTGGTAAAGTCTAGCACAGCTTTTAGAGGCTTTTATAGTTTGTTCTTTGAGGTTTGACTAGAGAATATCTCTTGGCTCAAGTCTCCTAAACCGAGGCATCAAGGTCTTAATACCAATAATTTTTTTATACTAGTAAAAGTGTATGTAAGTTAAAGAATCTTAACAGTAATAACTGAAATATATGTCCTGCAACTGACTAGAAGAAGCTATTATCTCAAAGTAATGCTTGAAATTTTCGTTCAATATATTTTTAAGTTTACAATAGACGATCCATTTGCTTTTGTGTGCACATTGAAAATTATTTCTCTAATTTAACATTATGGATTTCCACACTACTTAAGGCCATCTGACTTGGCCTGAACTTCATTCATAATACAAATATGAACTGAAACATAGTTAGACATTTTCAGTGTTTGCACTCCAAAATATTTTTTTCACAAATTTCTAGCTAAAAGTTTGTCAATCACCATAAAACTAAAGTAAACACTTTATGGCTTAACAAAGAGTGAATGAGACTTATAAAAAAAAAAAAGAGTGAATGAGATCAGCACATTGAACACAATAAAAAGAGTGATCTTTCTTATGTGAATGGTCATCATATAGGTTAATAGCAACAAAAGCTCTTTTATTGTGATAACCAAATGATAGTCACAGAGCCCATCTTATGATAATGTATCATACATCATTAATGTCCTGGTTACACCATAAACCAATCTTTTGGGTGTTTGTCTGGCATTTTGTGTGTCTGTAGTACTTGTCTCGTGAATTATGCATCATTGAGCAAATTCCAATGTCTTATTTATGTTCTATGCAAGAAAAGAAAAACATTGACCTCAGGAATCATATATTACAGGATGAAGTAAACAGGCTGATCGATTTCTCACTTGGAGAACGAGAGAGAGAGATTATACGCCTTTACTATGGTCTAGATAAAGAATGTCTTACATGGGAGGACATCAGTAAACGGTGAGTACTTAAATAGTATAAACTTTTGCTTATTTCTTAATAAATGGGTGTGCTTGATCACTGTTTATGATATTAATGCTTAGAATAAAAGCAACAAATAAAGAAACAAGGGCTGAAGTGCTTATGTATCTTTATCAGAAGAACCTTTTGAGTTTCATGCCTCTGGAGATATGAAGATAATCTGTGGCTTTTTGAACAAACTACTTCAATTTGTATTTCCAATTAGGGTTTCAGTTTTCATTCGAAACAGTAGGCAAGGCTAAATAATAAATAAATAAAGGTGTATTAAGTTGTGTGGTTGATCTTAACACCAAAAAAGTTGGAATCATCAGTCATGTGTGTGTTGCGTGCAGACGCTTCAAGAATATATGAATCTGGGTCTTTTATTTCCTTTTCCTACAAAACACATTCATATCCAATTGATCCAACAAGGCTCTTTTCTTGGTTCTTTCTTCAGTATAGGTTTGTCCAGAGAAAGAGTTAGGCAAGTGGGACTCGTGGCACTAGAGAAACTAAAACATGCTGCAAGGAAAAGAAAAATGGAGGCCATGCTAGTGAAGCATTGATTTGGTCTATTTCACTGTCCACACGGTAAAAAGACTGTATATAAACAGAAAGGAAAACTGTATTCTTCAATTTATTTTTCCAATCAGGAATGACTATATAGGAGGTCAAGTAAGGGCCAATGACCCTAAACTTGTGTAACAAAGAGTTAAACACTCTGATTAAGAGCTTGTAAGTCAGAGCGGAAATTTTCTTATGTATTATTTATTTGGGATACAAATTCTCTGGATGTGAATCAGTTCTCCACTCATGATAGATTGATAATGAACTAGTAATATTTATACAAACCTTGAATAAAGGCTTGTTTGTTTATGATATGTTTTGTATGGACATTGGTAGGCACCTACTATTAATTGACTAATTGGTAAAACAGTTCAGTCTTAAATAGTACTACCAAAGAGATGCTTATCAATGTAATTTTTTAATGATAAAATTCTGTTGGAAGGGAGAGAATGGCATGTCAGCGTCTTCACACGTGGATCAAACAAAAGTGTTGGTTTATGTCGAATCATCATGCAAGACTTACCTCACCTACTGCAATGGAAGAACTCAAACTCTAACACTTTTGACGAGGAGAGTGAACCTCAACTATTCCGCTAAAGCCATGCTTCAAACTATTCCACTAAAGCCTTAGTAGTTTATTGATGTAACTTTTGCTCCAAAAGATACGATTTTACCTTTCCACACTACAACTTTGTTATATTTTTTTCCTCAATAAGAGTGAAACAAACTCACTCTTTCAATCCTAGTAAAGAAGAACCCCCAAGTAGATTATAGGAAGATATTTCAATGGAAAACATGTCAACCTGCTTCTGATTTCACTTCCAGTAAGAGAAGCCTTCTCTGATGAGATAAAATAGCCTTTTGGGCAGATGAAGATATTTCAATGATTACTTTTATGGTAGATTACAATTACGATAATTAACTGAACATGATTTTTCAAAAGAGAGTATATCACTACAATTACCTTCATTACAGAAAAATAAATAAATAAAAAGAAAAGAAAACTCTCTTAACTTCTTAATTAAAAAAATAAGGTATTCCTTATACCTCATTTTTCTCTAAGATAATTACATACACAAAACCACTCTTTTCTCATTAATGGTACATCCATGGGGCAGTCTAGTCGTGCCATCTATGCACACTTACAGCAACACTTAGGGGGGGGGGGGGGGGGGGGTGGTTTGATGATTATGAACAACATGTATGGTAGAATTGCTAGAGGACGAGGTATTTAATAGAGTTCCTCATTTGATGATCACCATTGGTAGAGTTTAGAGAGAACTGGTCAAGAAATGAAATGGAGTACGAAAGAGAAAGGAAAAGAGAGAGATATCACTGCAACAGAATTGGTATATGCCGGCGCATCAATTCTGGTGCTTTCCACAAACGCCGCAATAGAACAATCGCCTGCGCTTGTTTTGTGGCGCTTTAAGGAAGCGCCGCAATATACAAAGAACATATCTCGGCGCTTTAAAGCGCCAGAATATGAAATGAGTTTCGAGCATATATCGGCACTTTTGGTAATCAGCATATACTAGCGCTTAAAAGCGCCGGTAATTTCCAATATATATAATATAGGGCCAGAATTTTTCCTCAAAATTTTTCTTCTGCCCTTCCCTCCACCGTGCCGTTCTCCCAAAAAATTTTCCCTACTCCGCCCTTAGCTCCACCACGCCGTTCCCCCAAAATTTCTGTCCCTCCTGCGAGCTCCCCTGGTGAGTTTCATCTCTCTTGTGTTCTTTTTTTCCTTTGTTTTTCTCTCTTGTGCTTAACTTCCAGTGGATCAGAGGCAACTATTAGTTTCATCTCTCGTGTTCTTTTTTTCCTTTGTTGTTCTCTCTTGAGAACAAGACTACACTGGTGATTTGATTAAATTTAGTAGGGTTTGGTGGGTTACAATGAAACAGGAGAAGAATTTTTCAGGTGAATAATTTCGGTGCTGTATCTAAGCTGAGAAGAAATAGTATTGGCTGATCTGATAAATGTTTAGGGAGTTCTTACACTGTGCTTGTGATGCTTGTTACCACCCTGTGTGGTCGTTTCTTGGTTTAGTGTTTTTCATGACGAGTTCCTGAATTTTCTTATTTTTATTTTTTGATAAATGATGAGTTCCTGATTGGTTTAATGTCTTTTGTTAGTTGGAAACTATTATTAAACATTTTTATGCTGTTAAAAAGAAAACTAAATTCTTAGCTTAAACTTGTTCAATCAGGCCAAGGCTGTAACTTGTTCTGTATAACCCCTTTGAAAAATTGAAAATACTTTCAAGTTAGTTATCATCTGCTTGTATGAGTAAAATTGCAATTTCAAATGTTGCCCGAAACAAAGTTTTCATTAGACCATGTGGTATTATAATGCATTTAAATATTAAAAAAAAGATTGACTTGTGTATTGATTTTTCTTTTCATTGCTTCTTTATATCTCTATTTCTTTTATAATGACAACTAATCTTAGCCTTCTCAACATCATGGTTCTTCATCTTTTTTCTTTCTATTTTTGTGCTTATTTTGAACTTTTTGTGAAATTTTTGCTGATTTAGCTTTATCTATTTATCATCTCTTAAGGATGCATTACAAAAAAGGAGCGAGAGAGAGAGGGAAGGTTGTTTGACTTTCTTCTAAATTCTTCTTGTTATCTGCAGCTTGTGGTGTGGAAATTTCTTCACAACTTGGAAGGTTTTGAGGTATTGCCTACCAAAAATGCATTGTTGAAGCAGACTAATTGTGTTGGGATTATTGCTTTCTGTTTCCTGTTCTTATTACGTTCTCTATTTTTATTTTCTTCTTTTGGTCAGGAACCTTTTTTAGTTATTTTCCCTTTCTAGTTAGTATTAGTGGATCTTCATTTAAGAACAACTATATTCTATTTACCTATAATAAAAGCTAGTTTATAAAATAGAGGGTTATCCATTTTAGTACCTGTGAATATAGAGAAAATAATTGATTGTTCTATAATTTTAGTTCTAGACTAACTTCTAACTAAAGCACAGTGTAGATATTTATTTTTCTTGACTGAATTTGCTTATTTTGGTAGTGCTTATATGTTCCATATTGTGGGAGTGCCTATTTTGGTTCTATTTTCTATGTGTATGTTTCTATTTCGGCTTCTAAAGAGGATGGTTACTCGATGGGTTTTCTTTTTAGTTTGTGTAAATGAAGTAGCTAACAGGTATTTAACGCCAAGATAATGAGAAACCTAACGTCTTCTTGAATTGAATGTGAAAATTATAAACTGGCAGACGATAATGTGCTTCGATTGCAACATATAATCTTTTTTACTGTCAACAGCTTAATCCCAGGTTTCTGGTCCTTTGGATACTTGCATCAATAGGGTATCTCGAATTATACTTCATTATGCATCAATATGTTCTTGATCTCATCATCTATCCTTCATTATGCATGGAACTCTCTAATCTGTTCTGTGCCAGTTAATGATCAAATTAGTGGCAGAAACTCATTGATAGCACTGTCCAACTCTTTTAACTTATCACGAATTGGTACTGATGAAAATATGTGATCTTGAATGATGTGTTTCTCTATAGTTTAGAAGGGTTGTAAAGAGTAGCAGCTGATTGTTGCTGTCTCTGTGGAAATATTTGTTGGCATATATGATATCAGCTTAAGCCCCTTCTAGATATAAGGGCCACATCCCTTGTAATTTTGATTCAGGCTATCCTGCTAAAAGATCTGATAAGAGGACTTGAGGGGGAGGGGAGACCATTTATGGTTATTTTAATTTTAGTAATATTGCTCTGATCGGCTTCAAGGGAGGCATGAAGTAACTTAGTGTGTGATTCATGTGCACACATGAAATCTGCTGAGCCATGTCCCAAATTTTGTGCATGTCTTTAATACTATATGTCATATGCTAATTAACATTCCAGCTTTCCATTCATGCTTTAAAACTGAGTTAGAATACTGATTTTTTATTTTTATTTTATGGTAACCACTTGCCACCACTTTTGATGAAGTTTGCCATTTGCTTAGGGGAATTCAATTTGACGGAGTATATAATGGCAGTATATAATAATAATGATTATGCTAATTTAAATAATTTTTAGAATTAATAATTATCTTGATAATAATACGATTATATATGAATATTAATATTAAAATGTCTTATTATATCGTAATAGTATTATTATGATCATATATATATTATAATGTTTATTATTGTTTTATTTCTACTTATTATATTAGTTTTTAATTATTATTATACTTAATAAGGTTATTATTATAATATAATAATTATTAACAAAAATAATAATTATATAATTTCATATTTAGTAATAATATGTAATATTATTTAAATAAAAATAATATGTTATTATTTTCATAAATTATTATAATAAAATGAAATTAGTAATAATCATATTTTAATAATAGTAATAATAATAAATATTTATAATAAATTACTATAAAATCATACAATTATTATAAATACTTTTATATATATTTATTATCATTATTATTGTATTATTAATATTATTTCAATAATTTTTATGTTACTAATTTATATTAAGGCTGTAATATTTATTAATATTAATAATTTACTGAGACCAATTGCCAACATGAGTTTGTATCAATTTGTTGTTATCAATTTCAGTTCATCCACTTACCAATCAAATCGAAGTTTGTGATTATGCATTCTTTTGCCAAAAATATTACAATACTGACTTGATTAACATTGTTTTAGGAAAGTCTATTGGCGTCATCTAAAAATGGATAAAAGTTGGATAGATAAATCGAGGTCGAGTAAAGCCTATATAGATGGTGTTGCAAACTTCATTAGATTTGCGTGTCAGAAAGCTTGTGCTCGTGGTAGTATTGTTTGTCCATGTAGGAGATGTGGTAATTGTTATTTATTCAAACCAGAAATTGTTCAGGAGCATCTATTGTATAACGGGTTTAGTCCAGGTTAAACCGAGTGGGTTTTTCATGGGGAGAAAGTCTCTCGTATAGACCACACTCACACTAGTTCACAACCCACTAGTGTTCCAGGTGGCTTCATGGGACAAGATAGCGTATTGGGTTTGCTCCGAGGTGCTTTCCAGGTTACTTTTGAAAACTCAAACAATGAACTGTTAAGTTTAGGAATTGAAGTGGGATCTTCAAATGAGCATGGTGAAGAGCAACAGGCTCATGGTGGGTTTGAGTTCAATAATTGTGGTGATCCTTCAGACGTCGAACATCCAGTTTGTTCTGCTATTGATGAGACGACTCAGTATCGCAATTTGATGAAAGATTACAATACTGAACTTTATCCGGGTTGTCAGAATTTCACAAAATTAAGTTTCATGATATATTTACTACACCTCAAATGTTTGAATGGGTGGTCTGGCAAATCTCTGACTATGTTGCTTGAGTTTATCAACATGGCATTTCCGATGTGTGCACCATTGCCATCAAATTATTATGAAGCCATGAAGATTATCAAAGGATTGGGTCTTGAGTATGAGAAGATTCATGTTTGTCCTAATGACTGCACACTGTATTGGGGTGAGTATTTGAATGGTGAATTTTGTCATGCGTGTGGCGTGGCATGGTGGGTCAAAAACACAGTTGATGATGAGGATCCGTTGAATGAGATGGATGGTCAATCGAAAAAGAAAAAGCCAGCTAAGGTATTGCGTTATTTTTCGCTAATATCGAAATTGAAGAGGATATATATGTCATCTAAAACGGCTTTGTTGATGAGATGGCATGATAAAGATCGGACAAAGGATGAGATTTTAAGACACCCTGTGGATAGATTAGCCTGGAATGAATTGGATAGATTGTATCCCGATTTTGCAGCTGGTCCTCGAAGTGTTAGGCTTGGCTTAGCTAGTGACGGGTTCAATCCCTTTCGAACAATGAGTTCAACTTATAGCACATGACCCGTTATTTTGGTCCTATACAACTTGCCACCATGGCTTTGCATGAAGCAAACATCCTTCATCATTTCAATGGTGATTCCTGGTGAGAGAAACCCCGGTAATGATATTGATATCTTTTTGCAGCCTCTAATTCTTGAGTTGAAACAATTATGGGATGGTGTTGATGCGTTTGATGCGTCCACCAATCAAAGCTTTAAGCTTCGCGCTTCTCTTCTTTGGACCATTAATGATTTTTCAGCCTATGCAAACTTATCTGGTTGGAGCACCAAGGGGCGGGTTGCTTGTCCATGTTGTGGGGAATCTACGCATTCTGTATGGTTAAAGCACAGGGGAAAGTTTTGCTATATGGGTCATCGTCGATGGTTAGCAAAAAACCATGAGTTTCGTTTTCAAAAGGATCAGTTTGATGGCACCATAGAGTTGGGATCTGCTCCTGTTCCACCGTCTGGGCACGATGTTTTAAGACAACTAGAGGGTGGAAACTATAGCTATGGTAAAACCTCGAAGCCTTATAAGAAGAGGGCAAGAGAGGATGTTGGTGCCTCTACGGGGTAAGTGCTAGTGGATGAAGTTGATAACCTTTTTGAGGGTGTGGACGATTTCTTTGAAAATGTTGATAATGAGGATATTCCTATGGATGAGGGAGTTGTAGATACGGTGTGGAAAAAAAGAAGCATTTTTTTTGAGTTACCATATTGGAAAGACAATCTATTGCGTCATAATTTAGATATGATGCATATAGAGAAGAATGTATGTGATAATTTGATTGGAACAATATTGAATATAGATGGTAAGACTAGAGATAATAAGAAGGCACGGCGTGATCTCGAGAAAATTGGTATTAGAAAAGACCTCCATTTAGTTGTTCTTCGTAATGCAAAAGATCACTCGCCTCTAGTATGCTACACTATGTCCACGAAGGAGAAGCAGAATTTCTTGACAGTTTTGGCAAATCTTAAAGTTCCTGATGGGTATGCATCAAACATCTCGAGATGTGTCAACCTAAAGGATCGAAGCTGTTAAACTTAAAGAGTCATGACGGTCACATATTGATGCAAGAAATCCTTCCGATTGCCTTAAGAGCATCTTTGCCTAGACATGTTCTAGCAGTTGTGTCTGAGTTATCATCATTTTTCAAAGCTTTATGCTCTAAAGCCCTTGATCCCCATGAGCTTAACTTATTGGAGTCGCGTGTTGCTTTGACACTCTGTCATTTAGAGAAAATATTCTCCCCAGGTTTCTTTACCATTATGGTTCATCTTATCATTCACTTAGCCTCCGAGGCTAGACTTGGGGGTCTCGTACACTACAGGAGGATGTATCATGTTGAGAGGTTAGATGTTCAAAGCTATTTTGTGCACTTTGTTTTTTTTTTGTTATATATTGGATACTTAATTAATCTTTAATTTTTTGGCTTCGCAAGGTATTTAGTGCACTTGAAATCTTACGTACGTAATAGAAGTCGACTCGAGGGGTCAATTGCTGAAGGGTACAATGGGGAAGAGTGTCTAACATATTGCTCCCAATACTTCAAAGGTGTGGTGTAGAGACAAGATTCAACTTCCCCCAAAGGAACAATGATACTGTAAATTTTTTGGATGAATACATGTTTTCCTCTAGTGGACAGATAATGGGAAAGATTGTGAGTGTTGAGCTCGATGACATGTCATTGGCTCAAGCACATCGTTATGTGTTGCTCCATGATGATAAACTTTCTGACCTTCGTAGATTAGTATCAATAAAGGAACTTAATATGGTATAATGTGTTTAAATTGAGTTTTTATTACCTGTTGTTATCACTGTGATGGCTAACAGTTACATAAAAACATCAATTATTGCAGCTCATTTTTGGCTGCTCAAAGGCTAACCAACCGTTCCAATCGACCAATACAAAGTCTCGAACAAAAGTGGTTGGTTGAAAAATTTCCCTCATGGCTTATGAGGCAGGTTAGGCATAATAACAAGAGTCTTCGATTTCTATAAGTGTTATAAATAAAACATTGAATGTTGTTGTCTCATATTAATTGTTGGAAAATGTTTAGTTGCCATGGATGGTGGATAACAATTATTCAGATAAACTAATTGCCTTTGCTCGAGGTCCAAATAATGTTGTTAGGAGATTCAATGGATTCAGCATCAATAGCTTTAAATTCCACACAAAGGAATGTGAGAGGTGTAGACGATCTCAAAATTTGGGAGTTATGGTTGAAACGGATGATAAAATGTATTATGGTGTGCTCAACGATATCATCGAGTTGGATTACTATGAGACGTTTAAGATTGTGTTGTTCCGTTGTGATTGGGTGGATATTAATTCACCCATGGGTTTAAAGAAAGATGCAAGTGGTTGCATTCTTGTGAACTTGAATAGGTTAATACACATTGGTCAGTTATTGAAGGATGACCCGTTCGTACTTTCATCTCAAGCGAAACAAGTGTTTTATGTGCAAGACCCAACAATAAAGGAATGGTATCATGTTGTGATCACAAAGCCAAGGGACCTATATGAAATGGGAGAAAAAAAGCAGGAAGAGGATGATGACACTTACAATCACTGCATGCCTTCTAATGTAGTGGTAGACGATCAATTAGATTGTATCTCAACTTGGGCTAGGATAGACATTGACGAAGATACCAACTAGTTTTGTGTGCATTTATGTGATGAACATGTTTTTCAACGAGTTTTGTAGGGTTTTATTGTAATCTATCGGGTTATTGTTGCTTTGTATCACACTTAACAAGAGTCCTGAACTTTTTTGCGTACAGTTTGTGGAATGCTATTTTAGACTGTCGTAAATTTCTGTTTTGGTTGTATCATTGATTATTGCTTGTTCTTTAAATCCAATTTGAATCACTTATTTGTTCATAACTTCTCAAGTACTTAGAAGTTATTGATTGCTGCATTTGCTGTGACCCCTTGAGCATTCCTATCTTTAAGGTGTGGTTCTTTTAATTCTTGTTAACTTTTAATGCATTTTTGATAGTGTGAGATATAATCATTTTAATATTTTATCTCTACAGATTGCAAGATGTATAGGTAAAAAAATATCCCTCCATCAGTTAAAGATAACATGTCAAACCAGTATGCAGCTGAGTCTTCACACCATCAAGAAGATATTCACTATGAGCATGAGTATCGCCTTGATGATGATCATGACACGCAAAATGATTCTGAGACTGATCCAATAACATCGGGAAGTGAGCACAATGATAGTGAACAATACGTAATAATTGGTAATTTTTGTATTAGAATACATTCTCTCTATAACTAGTTTGATACCACAATATTTTACTAATTATATAATTTATGTTTTCAATGTATAGATTCTGAAAGGAGGGTGAGGAAGCAGACACGTGTCCTGAGAACCTCACAAGTGTGGTCCCTTAAACATGGGGAAAAAATTGTGGTCCACTTCAATGCACGTCATCAACCTATTAAGAAAGGTGGCCAAATGTTAAGTAGTTGGTTGGGCAAGGTAGAGAAGAGAGGGAACCTTTTTCCGCTTAATTACACGGATTGGAAGAAGGTCCCTTCTAGCTACAAGAAGGACCTTGTTATATTGATTCGGGTAAGTAGCAACTTAATAACCATTGATTGCCTCCAATCTCTCTTTTTGTTTTTGTTTATTCGTGGTGTTGTACATGCATAATCCCTAACACCAGTAATCCTTATTTGACATCGATTTCCTTTCTGTGTGGTAGAGGAATTTCCATTACCCTATGATTGAGGAGATAGACAACATTTTGTTGAGGATGATAGGGAAAAAATGGAGGGACTACCGATATGTACTGAAAATGGACTACGTGAAGAACAAAACAAAACAACAAGTTTTGAGCAATGATGTTCCAAAAGGCGTAGATCAAGACCAGTGGAAGCAACTGGTGAACTACTGGTTCTCTGACCAGAGTGAGGTTGTTTTAAGATAATAATGTTCATTTGGATTCTCATTGTTTCTATTTTTCTATTAATGACTGATTATTCAATTGGTTTATTATTGGTGTAGAAATATTCGACTATAGGGACAGCGGCACGTGAAAGACAATAATGTCATCACACGTCTGGTTCAAAGAGTTTTGCTAGACAACGGGATGAATATGTGAGTTAATTTGCTTTATTAATCCATTCTTTCATTTAAGATGTAGTGTATTGAGTCACAATTTGAACTCTTTCCATACATGGTAGGAGATGGCACATGGGAATGAGCCCGGGCGCGTAGATTTTTTTTGCTGAAACTCATAAACGCAAGGATGAGACTTTTATTGATGATGTATCACGACAATTTATGGTGAGTTGAACATCTTTAAAAATAGGGAAAAAGCCTAATTTTTTTTATTCCTTCCTATTTTCACTTGATGTGGAATGAAAGAAATAAGAGAGCCTTCAATTAAGTAAAGAAATCTATAGCTTTCATCAAGGAAGGGTGATAAAATATTTTTGACCCAAAAGTTTGATGTTATTATTTTTTTTAAATGAGGATGACTTCATAGACTTCATTGACATACTCTCTTATTTTTGTAAACGGTTCTTTTGTTCTGTACACATATAGTACTCCCTTGGTGCCTTTGGAATACATCTGTCTGGTTCTTGTGCCTTTAGGATTAATCTGTTTGGCAATGTGATCCTGGCATATATATTAGAGCTGTGTTTGAAAAATGGTCCGTTTTCTGCATAGCCTTAATGATCAATAGTTCTTTCTTTAATTACTGATTAGATATAGATCTGAATCTTAGATCAGTAAATGTGTTTTATTGGCAGCAGGTTAGGAACTTGATCATACTTTTCATTTTTTTTCGAACTAGATTTGTACTAAACAAATTTTATGTATGGTGAAGATTATATGTACTAAACAAAGGAAGCTGAATGTATGGTGAAGATTTTATGCTTTGAAGGTAAAAATGATATCCTAGTTACACTTTTGGAGTTGTGCTGATAAAAGTGGGATGATTTTGTTTGGTGGTGACCACCGACGAGCATAGATGATACTTTGTTGCTTTGCACATTTTGTCTAAATTAGTTTAAGTACTCTATAGATTTTGCACCAATTTTATTTTATGTATAGATATAAATTTATGGTGGTAAAGCAAGGTTACAGATATAGTCTTTTCTTTTAGATGAATTTGTTTTATCCTCTGTTTCTTTTTTGTTGTTTCCTTGTTAAGTTGTGAATTAGCTACATTGCTTGGATTGTATATTTGTTTTTCTTTTGCAGGAGGTTTTATGAAAAAATAAGAGAAATTCTGCCCGTTTTTCTATAAAACATGATAACACATTTTGTTTTAAGTATATTGCGCAGTAATTAGCTACTAAATATTCGGAGTAGTTTAATCTTTATTGTTTCTTAATTGTAGGTGACAGCTGAAGCTCGTGTTGCTGAACTTGTTGCAGCTTTAGGATCCTCTGATGCTAGCAATAATTTAGCAATACAAAATGAAGTCATCACCGAACTTATGGGTGAAGAGAGTTCCGGTCGTGTCCGAGGTCAGGGTTTTGGAGTTACACCCTCTGCTGTGTTTGGACTTTCAGCTCAAATAAGGAATGATATGGGATACCATGAGGCCTATACTGAAGAGATAAATAGTCTGAGAGGACAAATAGAAGAAAACAATTAACAACATACGCAACAAATTCAACAAATAACGGCGAGAGATGATGATCAAATAAATAATATGCAATCCCAAATGGATGAGCTGAAGTCTTTACTACAGCATTTGGCTAATAGAGGACCTCATGATTGATTTCGTGATGCTAAAATAATTTTTCATACTACATTTCCATTACTTTGTTTTTGTATGAATTTTATATATGAACTATGATTGTTTTTTTGTGTAAATAAGATGTTTGTGTTGACTGAAGGAATTTTTATGGATGTTTGATGCATTTTATATATCCAAGAACATTTGCATATAGAATGTTGATATTTAAGTCAAAGTAATGTAAAAACACAATTAAAACCGTATTTGTAGCGACGCTTTAAAGGGCTAGAAACTGTACTTTTCGCGGCGCTTATATACCGGCGCTTAAAATCCCCGCCATATATCGGTGCTTCCAAGTGCCGCTATATACAGGCGCTTTGAAGCCCCGCTATATAACGGCGCTTCTAAGTGCCGCTATATACCGGCGCTTCTAAGTGCTGCTATATACCGGCGCTTCGAAACGCTGAAAAAATATGCATATTGCGACACTTTTTCAAAGCGCCAGTATTTGCGTTTCGACACCACACATTCCAGCGCTTTCAAAAAGCGTCAAAAATTAATATTGCGGCGCTTTTAAGCGCTGGGATATGCAAAAAAAAGCACCGGCGCTGACAATTTATCTTGTAGTGTATGATATTGCTTTGAGTTATCACCTACATGCAACAATAAGGAGGACGGTGGTGCAAATATATAAGCAGGGTAAAGAGATGGCTTTTGCAATATGTGGACCAAGAGAATTTAATTATCATTTTGCTTTGAAATGCCATGAAAAATAATCTTTTTTTCAACTTTGCTGATAACCCCATCAATCTAAACTTTCTATGCAGCAAAAAAAAAAAATTTCTAACTTCAATCTCTACCAAATTTCTCAATAAACAGTATGAGAGGGTTGTATGTTGAGGTTATTTGTGAGTTGTGCCATGATAAGGTTGAGAAGTCTCTACATGTAGTGTTAGGGTGCAAGGTGAATAGTGTTGGGATACTCCTCATATACAACAGTGGAGAGAAATGTTATAGTAAGTCATTCTAGTCCCACATCGTTTATATGTGTGTCAGAAGGATGTGTGTACTAGTTATTATAAGTAGGCTCTAAGAGTATTTTATTTGTAAGTATCTTAAGACTTGTAGTAGTAAAATAACCAAGGGTTGGTTATTTGAGAGGGTGCAATGGGGCTTTGGGATAGTGAGAGTTGAGATAGTTTAACAACTTTTTTACTATCCAAAAAGTTGTATTGTGGTTGATTTATTAGTGAGGTTTGCTACTGTTGAGACTGAAAATTTTGGTGTTCGTGCATCTTTAATTAATTTTTCTCATTTTGGTTGCGTGATTTTATTTACTATAGGTGTGTGGATTAGATTCTCAACAAGTGGTATCAAAACTAGATTTATTTGTTGTTGGAAGCGCATCGGTGGATTTGTTTAGAGAAGCTGCCTGCGTCGTTGCTAGATTTAAAGTGGCAATCGATTCAAAGGAAGGATGTGAGCACAATTAGGTGGGCTCTTGCTCTGCTCTTGCATTAGATATCAAATATAATGTGTTGAAGTAAACTAAACCTAAGGGTTTGTGGGTTAAGCTCGAGAGCATCTATGTTTCGAAGTCTTTGACAAATAGATTGTGTCTCAATATAGACCTCTATTCTATAAAGATGGAAGAAGGTAAAAATCTTTATGATCACTTGACAAACATATCTATGCATGAGGAGAATATATTTCTCTTGTTATCATCCTTTCCAAAATCTTACAAACCATTTGTGCAAACAATGTTGGTGGACAAGTCAACATTGAGCTTAGATGATGTGATTGCACCCCTAAGTGAGAATGGGAGGTTAATGGGAAATGAGAGCTTGTTTAGCGGTAATCAAGCACTAGCTGTGGAGAGTTCTAATTGAGAGACGAGTCAATAGAGAAGGAATAGTGTCTTAATGGGGAGATCTAAAAAGCCTAAAAACAGCAATGAAAAATAATATTACTATTGTGGAGAGAGGGGCCACATCCAATCCCACTGCAAACAATTAAGGAAGGACATGGCTAGATTCAAAAAGTTTTAATAGAAACTCAATGAGAAGAAAGAGAAGGATGACTCCTATGCAAGTTTGGTCTTTGAAAATGATGAATAAGTTGTACTAATATCTAAAGATGATGCGAACGAAGAAAACTTTTATGAGAGTGAAGATAGTTGGATTTTGGATTCTGGTGCTTCCATGAATATATGTAAAGATGAGGGTTGCTTTGACACATCAAATAAAGATGAAAATTTAAGCAATGTTATTGTGGGGAACAAAGAGGAGATGAAGTTTGAAGGTGTTGGGAGAGTTCTTCTCAAGCCTCACGATGGTGCTATCAAAATTCTTCCTAATGTGAGGTATATATCTACATATAGCTACAACATAATTTTGTTGGGTGAATTAGCTTCATGTGGGTACATATATTTTGGTCATGAAGATTGGTTCAAGGTGTAAAAGCATGATGAGGTGATCATTCAAGGCAAAAGAGATGTAGGAAATATTTGCATCTTGGATGGTCACTCTGTTAGTGGAAGCTTGGAGGTGGTAAAGTTAGTGGACCTAAAGGAATCTTGTTAATTCACAAGAACACCAAGAAGATCAACAAGCATGTGAGGTTTGCTTAAGTGGTCGAAGTATTGGGGGATTTGAGTTAAGAGACAATTTTTTTTGGGATACTTCTCAAATCCCACATTGGAGAGAAGTGTTATTGTAAGTACTTCTAGTTATAGTTGCTAGGAACTTGGTACGCCTTGGTTCGCAATACGGGAACATGGTACGTTACCCACCTCGTACACGGTATATTGGAGTAAACTTAAATGATTTTTATTATGTATAAGTACATGTATAAAATTAAGATATTAGATATATTTATACGTGCAATTTAAATAGAAATGTATGCATAATAATAGTTTAGAAGATATTAGAGTTTTGAAAAAAAATAGTAAAGTCACTAAAGGTAATATTAGAAAACATAAAGTTAAAATAAAGTTTGAGCATTCTCTTATTGCCTTTCTTATGTCTAGAATTTTTTTCTCAAATTTTTAGCTAAAAGTTTTCAGAAAAAATTGAATAACCAATTAGGGATTCGGGTACGTGAATGTACCACGAATCAGAATGTAAGATCTGGATCGCAGTTCTAAGGGGGAATAGAGATCCGAGTAAATGTGGTTCTAGTTCCACATCGTCTATGTGTCAAAAGGATGTGGATATTAGTTATTATAAATAAGGCATTAAAATTCTTTTATTTATAACTATCTCAAGTTTTGTAGCACTAGAATAACCAAGGGTTAAAAGGGTGTTAAGGGGATTTTGGGATAGTGAGATTTGAGAGGGTTTTACAACTTTTCAACCATCCAAAAAGTTGTATTGTGGTTGATTTATTAGTGAAATTTGCTACCATGGACATAATCACGTAAATTTTGGTGTTCATTATTTAATTTTTCCTTTTGTGATTATATGATTTTATTTTATGTGGTTGTGCAGATTAAATCCTAACAAATAGGGGGTGGGAGTCCCTTTTTCCCGATGATGACTTGGATAGGTGCTTGCGATTGGGTCTTATGGAGTGGTTGCATGAAATAAATTAAAGTTGGGATAAGAAGAAATTTGAGTGGTTGAATTCGTTCTATAAGAGATTATAAAGATTAGCACAATAAACACAATTGTAGAATTAGACAAAATTTAAAAATCTAAGGAGAGAGAAAAAGAGGGACAATGAGATTTACAGTGATTCAACAATAATCTTACCTACGTCCACTTCTTTAACAGGCTTCCTCCAGTCTACTGAGTTCCACTAATCATCAACTCGTTACACTGGCTTGGATTTTCGAGTACCAAGCTAACTTTTATGCTCTATTTGACTTTAGGATAGAAAGAGACCTTACAAAAGAGATATCTCTCAAACTCAAAGCTTTTAAACTCTATAGATCTAAACACTACCAAAGTAGTAAACGAAACTAAATCTTAAGCTCATGCGTAAAACCGAGATTGATTCTTCTCTTTTACTGAACTCTCTTCAGCAACCTATGATTTATAGTTTTAGTTGTGCTTTCATAAAAAGCAACTCTGAAAAATTCATTTTCAGACTGATATTCTCCTTAAATGCAGACCATCTAATCTCCAACGATCTTCTCCAATCGACTGGTCTTCTCCTTAGTAGACCAAGTCTTCAGATTGATCCTTTTAAAAAAATTGTTTTTTCTACCGGTCAGCTGGTCAGCTGACTGCTTCTTCTCACCGACCGGCTGACTGATCAACAGGTCCTCTGCCGGTCGGCTGGCTCCTCTGCTGGTGCTTCTAGTCGACGCTCGCACTTGTGCGCATGCTCTTGGTCCTTGCACACACTGCATGTTCACCTGCTGGTGGATTGGTCAGTGGCTGGTCAGTCGACTGGTTCCTTCTCAGATACGCACACACTTGCGCGCATGCTCCTGTGCTTACTTGCACACACTGCATATTCACTTGCTCGTCGATTGGTCGGTGGACTGGTTCTTATCAGATGCGCACACACTTGTGTGCACTTGCACGCACGTCATTTTTTCAGCTGGTACACTTTTACTGTGCAAAACTCCCTTTGATACTGTATCTCGACAGAGATCTTTTGATCCTAAATGCAACACTAAATATATTGCACACTCAATGAACTTGATTAGTAATAAATGCAAGGTTTGTCTACATCAAAACATCTGGGATTAAACTAAATATCCTAACAGAAGAGATTAATGTTGTTCTTTTAAGTTTCTTATATTGTTTGGGATAGTCAAAATAGGGTCAGATTACATGTGGGTGGAACTACTTCACAAGAGATCGTAGACTATGCCTTTGGTTTGCATGAGGATTTTATGGCAGTGCAAGAAGAAGCGGGAGTTGATAAAAGCTTGAAGATGGAGAAAGGGAAACCTCCACATTCTGGCTGTGTGAAATTTAAATGTGATGGAGCTCTGTTTTGGGATGACGGTTCAAGGGGAGGAGGTGTGGTGGTGCGAGATGAATTTGGCTCACGTGTGGTGGCGATGTCGAGATATTTCTTCATGTAGTGGACCCTCTAGTGGCAGAAGCTTTGGTACTGCGAGAGGGAGTCCTTTTTCTTAAGATGAAGGTCTGGAAAATGTCATATTTGAAAGTGTTTCGCTGGTCTTGAAGAATCTGGTGGTGAGCAAACAGCCGCGGGATGTAATGTCATGTGGTGTGACTGACGATGAGAAACACTGTCTACGTTTCCATGATTTTATTTCAAGCATGTCTCTCGTGATTTTAATAGAGTAGCTCATGAGTTAGATAGGACAGCAAGGCAGGTAGAGGGCTATAAGTTTTGGGTAAGAGGAATGGCCTGAATGGTTGCTCCATCTGCTAATGTCTATTGTTTGAGTTTTATGATAGTTTTCCAATTCAAATGAAGAAGGAAAAATCCTCATAAAAAAGAGTTGGTCACACTTTGGTTTATGCAGGATGGAAAGTGTTAATTCGAATCATCTTACAATATTTTCAAAGACTATCTCAAAATAACATATTAAGATTGGATTCTCAATTATAGAAAGAATGCATGTTTTTATTTTTAATATGAGAATAACTCATTGGAGATTGCTATCATTAGTCGTGCCACATGCGACTAAGCGCATTTGAGGAGCTCACATGCAATTTGATATATATATTTTATTTACAGTTTTGATCTTTAATGTAATTGAGCTCAATTTCATTTTTAATTTTTGGATAATCAATTCTAATCTAGTTTACGTAACCCATTTATCAGACAGATTTTTTATTCATTTTTTTGTTTATTTTTACTAGACTTGTACCTCCCCACCTTATATTCAATATTAAACTCTAGAAAATATTATTATATATCACACACAAACAGAGTAGTGACATTGCATGGTTTTACTAATCAGAATGGATTTAAAATTTACATAATTTAATGCAAAAGCAATTTGTTGTAATTGCATTCCGAGCATGTTAATTTTTTTTCCCTTGAATGTCATTTTTCTCATTGAAAAAAGAATGTACCTAGCTAGCTGGTGTTCTTTTGTATTATTTTAAACTTATTTTCTTCTTTAAAAAATTGATTTTTTTTTTCCATATGGAAAAATTGATACCTTTGAATCATGGAATATCTATAATATTATCATACTTGGATTCTTAGATAAGGTGAGAAATTAGTAGGATGATGTGGATTTTTCACATGTTTGATATTAAAGTTTCTAAAATTTTGGTACGTTGCACATAAATCTATGAAAAAATATTTTTTATAATTGAATCCCTAAAATTTTTATTTTTCTTTTTGCTTGATGTTGTAATTAAAAATATATAAGTACAACATATTAAAACTCCAAGAATCCTCAATGTGTTGCCATTTTGATTTAGTCGGAGATTCTCAAATATGATTTTAAAATATTTTTAAACATAGAACATTGGCATGAAAATAGAAATAATAACTTCAATTAATTCTTCACATAACTTACCTATGAGGTGATATAAAAGATAGTTGAGTCATTTTTCATTGACCAAAGTGTTTTGTATTTGAGTTTCATATGTGAGAGTATTCTACATAAAAAAATAAAATAGATAAGTGAAAGAACATATTTATGTGGTGGTGAAACTAAAACCAAATGACTTATATGTTTGTACATATATTTATACGTATATACCCGGCTAATGTGGATTATTGGCCAAGCATCTTGACAAAAGAGCTCAACGTCCTTGTCATGACAAAACAAATCCATGAGATTCATCTAAGAAGATGTTGGCTTCCGGAGGCCTAGGCCCACCACCCATTGCCACCGTTCGTCAACTTGCCTTGCTAGTGTGGGCCGCATGATGCATAGTCTATCCAAACATAGTCCACACACTTGCCATTTTGGAACAATCTTATTTATGCGGATTATTGACCCAACAACTTGACAAAAGAACTCAAACCACTCGCTCAAAAGTTTAATCCAAAATTGTTAGTAGTAATTCATATGGTAGGTTATATACGGGCCAAAATATATATATATACTGAACGGCAAAGAAAAATCTTTGTTTGATAAAGCAGCAAGCTGCTAAAAACTACAACGGGAAACCCAAAGAAACCAGAACAAAAATAGCAAAACCAAACAGCAAGATTTGTTCCAACGAGACAAAACCAGCAGAAAACCACAAAAACAAAAGGCACGAGCCACACAAAATCCAGTTAAAACACGAAGGAAGAACCCTAACGCTAGGATACTAAACCACCGACATCTAATAGGAAAATACCCGAGATTGAGTCAAGACTTGTCAGACATCCACTTATCATATTCCTCTATATCTCTCAATTCCAAAAGGTAGAAGTCTTCAATCACCTTATCGTCCCCAACATCGAAAGATAAGCCTAACTGCTTTGCAATATCCAAAGTCTTCGACTGCCTCATCTTGAGCAACCACAGGCCTCGAAAATATAGGAACAATATTGCTAGGCTTAGATACTCTCTTTATGATATTACCTTTTTTATCCCAACATCGATCTCACCAAATGCACAGATCTTCATTCTTTGAAAACATTTTCATATGAATTGTATTTCTCTTTGGTAAACACTTAATATCAAAACGGCTTTTATTTGTTTTGAACTTACCCTTTGATTTATGCCTTCCGGAGAAATACCAGAGAAGCCAACACTGATTATCGACAACATCCTCTGATATAGAATTCTGAATGAAACTCAGAAATGGAGCACTATTAGAATTTAGAAAACTCCACATGTAGAGTAATCTTGTTGAACCAAAAGTTAAAACTCTTAGGAAAAAACCAGTTCCCAAAGGGGCTTTATTTAGTAAATAATCATAACAAGATATCCATCTCCCATTTCCCCTTACACCCTTTATATAGTAGTTTAGTACATTAATAAGGAAACTAAATCATAGAATAATTAACCTAAATCAAGGTAAGTAATCATCCTAATTACAATCAATTAGCAAAGTAATTATAGTAGAGAAAATCTTTGAGATACATTGGCTTGATTTTGATCCTGTTTGACCTTCCAATCTAAATTTTTTCCTGGAGTTGTTCCACGAATCTTGTTGAAATTCTCATCAGCATTGCTATTGCGGTATTCATCATACCGTACAGCTCTGGAACCTCTACGGCAGTGATCACTCACATATGTCCCTACGCTGGGATACTATCTTTCCCAGAAAAAAGAGAAAAGCTTGTCAGGCTTGATTGTTGAGAGACCCTTGAGTAATGGTAAAAGTGGATTTGGGTATTAAGTCGGTAGTAAGTTGATTTCATCATCTTATGGCAGACGAATCCATTTCTGATGATTCGTTGGTAAAGCATAGGGAAGGCATTTGTCAGCAGGGGATGCAAATAAGTCTCTGCAATCTAAGAAAGCTTTCAGAGTTGGAGATAGCATACTTAGTTGGATATGGGCCATATGTTAGCTTTCCTTTGAAATGCTATGAACAACAATATTTTCCTCCTCTTTGTTGATAACCTCATCAATCTAAAGCATTCAGATAAGAATGCTTTTTTCAGTGAACAAAAAATCTTTATCACTTGATTCACTTTCTACCAAATTTCTCAATCAACAAGATTTGGTAATGCTTTGGTTTATATAGATCAAAAAGCATTAAATTTTGGATTATTTTGCAATATTTTCAAAGATTGCGTTAAGATATCTTACCAAAAATTGCTAATTCTCATGTGTTAGGAAAAAAAGGATTACTGGGTCGAAGCTAACACACAACTAAAGCGAAATGAGAAAAATGAAGATAAACAAGACAAATATTTTACGTGGAAAAACCCCAAACAAATTGGGGTAAAAACCACGGGCAAGTGTAGGAGGATTTCACTATTGTAAAATTGGGATTACTACACCTTCTCTCTGATTACAATGAGATAACAATTGTCTAATCTCTATTGTAATAGGAGAAACAATTCTCTCACAAAATCGGAAAAATATTACTTACAAAGAAGAAACAAATTTTTCTCTCTAAGTAGTAACTCTTACACTCTCTAATACACTTCTCTTGATTTTGTGATTGCATTTCAAAATGAGAGCAAATGGGGTTTATATAGGCTTAACATGGGTTGGTGGAAGTTAGGCAAAAATTAGGCAAGAAGTTAGGCATCTCCATGTTGACCAAAAATAGTTGGTGGCCTACTTCCTCCATTGTTGACAATTTGCCTAAGTTAGGCACCTCCATTTTTGACAAAAATGGAGTGGTCTATTTCCTTAACATCATGTATAATATGATGCACGTTTTTTTATCATGTGATAGCTCATAGAGGACTGCTACCATGATTCATTCATGCACGCAAATTAGGGTGTATGATCACTACATGTACAATTCAATAGATATTTTATTAAGTTTTTGAATTCTTACCAGATTTCACAATGAACATTGTAACATTTGGTTTATATAAACCCGAAAGCATTAAACTTCGAATCATCTACAACGTTTTCAATGATTACCTCAAGATAACTTACCAAAATGGTTGATTTTCATTTATAGACATCATGCACGTTTTTATCATGTTATCTAATTGAGGACTGCTACTAGTATTCATGCTTTTTGTAGACACCATGCAAGTTTTTTATGGTGTGATCATCATTCATGCACGCGCACAATTTAGCGCGTACGAGAATCACCCGTATAAATTGATATATATTTTATTACTTTTTTGAACTGTTTCCAAATTTCACAATGAACAATATTTGGTAACGCATTGATTTACATAATCCAAGCATCTTGAAATATTTTCACAGATTACCTCAAGATAACTTGCCAAAATTTGTTAATAGTCATTTCTAGACGTGCACCTTTTTTTACCATGTTATAGCTTATTGAGGATTGCTACCATTAATCAAGGCGTGACTTAGCACAATGCACCGTCGATGGATTTATTTACGTTTTTGAAATGTAATGTAATTGAGCTTAAATTTTATGTTTAATTTCTGGATAGTCAATTCCAGTCTAGTTTACCATGCTAATTTATTAGCTAGTATACTATCCATGAAACAAGAGCATTTTGTTGGAGATTTTTTCTGCAATCTTCGTTTTCTCTTTATTTTGATGCTTTGTTGTAAGTGGTACAATATCTGTATTTCTGCATCATTTTAATGCTTATAAATAAAATTTATTTTTTATGGTTCAAAAAACAAAAAAGCAATGAATGCATCATGGATCAGCAGTTCCATCCAAGGAATTAGCAGTTTTATGATAGAGGCAATCAATTGCATCATCGCAATCAAGAATTTCATGAGAAAGAATCCTCATTTCCAACTACAAAACAATATATTAGAGAGAAAAGAAAAATATTGTTAGAATAAGCAAGCTCGTGATCAAGGATTGTAGATGTAGTAGCGGAAAACAAGGGTTCTCAAGAATTCGATGGAATAGAAAAGAGTGAAAATTAAATGATAACAAAAGAAAACCGCTAGTTATTGACGCTAATTACTGATCCGAGATACGTATAAAGTTTAACAAGCAAAATAAGGCAATAAGGGTAACTTATTTCAACAAAGCAAGGCAGGAGTTCTCATGAAAAAATAGCCAAAATGAGAAATATTTTTACTTGTGTCTCGAAAAATATAAGATAACATTCTTTAATTCATGACGGCCCATATACTCTTTAATTCAGAAGAGAAAATGTTATTTTTATTGAAGGAGTCCAGTACATGGTTAATTAGTAAGACTTGGAAATTAATAAGATAGCATTCTTATTATCAGAGAACATAGGTCTGATCTGTATAAGAAGCCTACCAACGGCGGAGAAATTACATATACAGGAGAGAAGTTCGCAATGAGTTTCCATACAAAATGATTACAGAAAAATCCATATAATTCAAAACCTATAAGTTACAATGATTTCATTCATGGAAAATTACCAGCGACACTCTCCCGACAATTACCAATGAACTTATCCCCAGTTAAAAACACCTAAAAAAATCGGGTGTGTATAGCACTACTCCTATATCAATAATGAAAATACAGCTGACAACTACAAAGATTAGTACTACTAAACGAAATATCTTCACGAGTCTTCCCAAATTGGCCATCAGATCATGATCACAATAGCACACATCATTAGAATTTCATGATCACATATATAGTTTGTGCAGTTCGAGGTACTCGTGATTGCTTCTACTCGTTAATAATCATGTTTTATAAATATTTTTGTTTGTCAACTTAGTATGAGCATCTCTTGATCTTCTTTGATATGGCGCATTTTTACCATCAATTTTAACTTCGTTGACCTTGTCTTTTCTTCTGCTTCTTCTCTCTAATTCTTCAAGTCAAAAAAGAATCAATTACCCCCAAACCCTTGTCTTCAAAAGAGTCCATTTCTAGAGCCTATTCTTGATCATCAACAATGAAGGAATCACATGATCGACACCTTTGTTGAAGGAAGAGAAGAGCTCATGGTTTCACCAACAGGTGGAGACCCAATTTTGAGAATGGCCCATTTCGTCAAACCTTCAATAATCTCCATGGATAGCACTGCTGCAAGCTTCCCTTACAATCTCTATCCTGATTTCCAGCCACATTTGAGCATCAATATAAGATATATAGTAGCAGAAGTAATTAATACCTAATAAAATACACGTGCATAAGAACTTACTATGATTATAAGAAAAATAAATAAATTCATGTTATACTACCCCAACGATACAAAACAAGGATTGTAGCATGGATGGAATTAAGAAAAGATAGCAGAAGAGTATTTTTTTTTTTAACGGGGATATTTCAGTTTCTCATTAATTTAAGTATTGGAGAGATGGGGCAGCACCCTGCTAGCTTATGCTTAGGTGCTTCATCGAATCCAAAAGAAATTTAGACACAAAATTTTATCCTTTGTATAAGATTTTACTTTGCAGCAAAAATTGAAGAGGCAATCTAAGAACGAGAACAATAGAAGAAATTGTCGAAGTACGAGAACAATAGAAAAAATTTGGCACATTTAAAAAATAATTGGATTTCAAACTATTGCTATAAAGCTTATAATGAGACATGATAATACAAGTCGAGGAGAAACTTGTGATTTGAGAATCCACTAAGCAAAGGTCATATGAACCTTGAGGTTCCAAGAATTTTTTCAAAATTAAAATTCAAAAACCAATTTTTCTACTCATTTAAAATCAAGTAACAAAACAAAGAGACAAATTTAATTTCAAAAATAAAATATACTTAATTTAATGTACGATTTAACTCATATTTCATCAACAGTTAAAAATTTACTAAAGTTTATATGAAAAACTAAAGCTTAGATTGAATATTAAAATTTATCATAAAAATTTGATTTTCTTAGCATTAAAATTTTCATTAATAAAAGGAATTTGATGTTAATATAAATCTTACATGTTGAATGGGCCGGTCATATGCTAGTTTTCCTTTGAAATGCCATGAACAATAACCTCTTGCTCCTCTATATGCTAATAACCCCATCAATCTAAAGTATGCTGGTAAAAATATTTTTTATAAAGTGAAGAAAAATATTTTATCATTTCACTTTCTACCAAATTTCTCCATGAACAAGATTTGATAATATTTTGGTTTATATAAGCCAAAAAGAATTAAATTCCAAATCATCTTGCAATATTTTAAGATATTTCCTCAAGATAACATACTAAAATTTGCAAATTCTCATTTATAGACAAAATGCACGTTTTTTAGTTTATGGTTAACTCGTTGAAGATAGCTATCATCAGTCGTGCATGCATACAACTTAGCACATGTGAGAACCGCATGTACGATTCGATAAACATTTTTGAAGAGATTGAAATAGAAATTTAGGGTTTGTATATTCTGACTGCTTAATATTGTAGTATTAGAAACTCATTATTATAGGGTGTTTACAGAAGAGTGTCCAAATAGGACTAGGGTATATCAAAGTGTTCTAATAGGACTAAGGTTTCCTATTTACAATGGACTAGAAATTCCTAATATTATTTACATTAGGAGTATATACATTTACACGCCCCCTCAATCCAAATGAGGTGAAACCATAGAGAGATTGCTTTTATGTTGAAGAAACCGAGTTGATGACAATCCTTTTGTGAAGATATCTGCAAGTTGGGCATCAGTAGGAATATACCGGATCTAAACATCTCATTGGGCTACTTTTTTGCGAAAAAAGTGAAAATCTATCTTAATATGCTTGGTACAAGCATGGAACACTAGATTAGCAGCAAGATAAATAGCACCAATGTTATCACAGTACACTCAAACTAGACGAGTTAAGAACACATGTAAGTCACATAGAAGCTGGCGAATCCAGTAGGTCTCAGCTATAGCATAGGCAAGGGATCAGTATTCAGATTTAGTGCTGGAACGAGACACAGTGGATTGTTTCTTTGCTTTCGAAGAAATAATATTTGGTCCAAGGAAGACAGCATAACCTGTGGTGAACCAACGACTGTCAGGGTAGCCGACCCAATCAGTATCTGCATAGCATGAAAGAGAAAAATCCTTTGCAGAAGCAAAAAGTAATCCATGATTAGTAGTACCACATAAATAGCGAAAAATGTGTTTAACAAGCTGAAAATGAGTCATGCTGGGAGCATGCAAAAAATGACTAGCTAGATTAACATCATATGCAATATCAGGTCGAGTCATGATTAAGTACTGATGACCTTTAACCATACTCTTAAATTCCGAAGGATCTGCCAGTAGGTCATCCTTGTGTAGTGAAGGTGTGATTTCGGAAGGTAGAGGAATTTTAACTGGTTTGGCTGAAGACATAGAAAATTTAAGTAGAAGATCATTGGTGTATTTAGTTTGAGAGAGAAACAAATCAGTAGGATGATAAACAGCTTCAATGCCAACGAAATAATGAAGATCACCAAGATCTTTCATAGCAAATTGATTAGATAAAGTATGAATAAAATGAAAAAGAATACTAGAATTATTACCAGTGAGAATAATATCATCAACATATAGTATTAAGATAAGAAGACCATGGGATGACGCAAGAAAAAACATTGAAGTGTCTGCCCGACTACAAGAAAAACCAAGAGTAAGAAAGAAAAAATTGAAGCGTGAAACCAAGCCCGATGAGCCTATTTCAAACTATAAATGGCTTTGTGTAATTTACAGACATGAGTGGGACAAAAGGTATCAACAAAACCAGGACGTTGTTTCATGTACACCACTTCATTAAGATAACCATGAAGAAATGCATTCTTAACATCAAGTTGTCGAATCACCCACAAATAAGAAATTGCCAAGAATAAAACAATATGTATAATAGTAGGTTTAACAACAGGACTAAAAATTTCATGATAGTCAATACCTGGTTGTTAATGGAATCCCTGAGCGACAAACCTCACTTTGTAACACTCCACAGACCCATCAGCCCGATATTTAAATTTGTAAATCCATTTACACCTAACTAAATTTTTCATTGGATCATATAGAACCAGATCATAAGTATGATTAGTTAAAAGTGCATTAAATTCATCAGACATAGCTGACAGTCACTCGAGATCTTTATTTGCCTGAGAAAAACAAGTTGGTTCAGTTTGTTGGGTAGTAGTGAAAAAAGAGAGTAATTGTTTGGGTTTGCGAATTCTAGTTTTAGAACGAGTGACCATGGAGTGACAAGGAGTAGGGTGAGATGGTGGTGGAAAAGTTGAGGTAGAAGGAGCGGTTGGTTCAGAAGAGAGAATGACAATGGGAGTGAAAGAAGCTGAGGTTGGGGCTGAAGAGACAGATAAAAGAGATGGTAAGGGGAGAGACATTGGTGGGGTGGGTTAAGTGTCAGGAGAGGAAATTAGGGGTCTTGGGGTAGAGATCGACGGTAGAGGCAGCAAGGCAATAAGAGCTAGTGGTGGAGAATGAAGATTAGGAACAAAGAGACTAGGAACAGGATTTACAAGAGACATAGGGGGGAGGGAGAAGATTGATGCAGGGGTTTGGTAGTAAGAACAAAATGAGGAATAGATGAGTGGTTAGGTGTAAAGGAAGGGACAGGCACAGTGAGAGTAGGATATGGAAAACATAGTTCATGGAAGACAATATAACGATTGGTATAGACACGACCAGTGGTAGGATCTAGACACCTATATCATTTGTAATTTTGAGCATAACGTAAGAAGACACATTGTTTGGATTGAGGTGTAAGCTTGTGGGGTGCATTGGCAGTGAGTTTAGGATAGCAGGCACACCCAAAGACATGAAAAGAGGAGTAATCAGGAATTTTAGACAACAATTTTGTATAAGGGGCTTGATTTTGCAAAACAAGAGTAGAGAGACGATTGATGATGTAAAGTGCAGTGTATGTAGCATCAAACAAAAATAACTTAGGAAGAGATGAGTGAATTAAGAGGGTGTGTGCCATTTCACTAATGTGTCTATGCTTACGTTCAGCGACACTATTTTGTTGAGGAGTGTTAGGGCAAGACATGCGAAAAGTAATACCATGGTGAGCCAAAAAAATTTTTGAAAGGCATTTGATCAAATTCTTTACCACCATCACTTTGAAGAATAAAAACTATAGGATTAGTAGCACGACAAGGGAAGAGAAAAAAAAATAAAGAGGCAAGATTAAAATAGCAAAAGTGGACTAAGTTTTACAAACTTGGGAAGTGGATGTGAAAGGAAATATTGTTGCTTGCAAAAATTATAGGAAACAAAACAAAACATGGATTTGAATTTGTTTTTTGAAGTATTTGAGAAAGATTCACACTAATTCCGAATAGAAAAAAATTTCATTTAAGTATGAAATCTCTTGATTATTTTATTACCCCTTTTGAAAAGAAATAACAACCGGTGAATAAGAAATAATTATTTAAGAATAAAATAAAAAGGTTTTTACTTTTTATTTTATAGAACATACATGCATGTTTAAATAATGAGATCATAAAGAACCAAATACATGCAAAAGTTTAATATTAAGTTGTAAATGGAAACCATTAGGAACGATTGTTCATAGCCTTCCACCATTAGAGTTAATATGTGAAGTTTCTTGTGTGTGTAAATTTATTGCGTAAATGTAAGGTTTACAGCTGTAGGAAAATTATATTGACTATTAAACATATGATGTATATGATGCAAAAAAATAATATAGTCTTGTTGTGCAAACGTAAATGCTATATCACTAATTTACACTTGTAAGGAATGGTGGGCTTGACTTAACTAAAATGGATATGATTTGTTACACAAACGTAGGGTCATTTACATTTAAGATGTTAAATTATGATTGAGAATTGGATAAGATGCAAATGATAATAGTTATCTAACTATCAAGTGCATTGTGTTTTATTGTGCAAATGTAAGGCTATAATGCACAAGTGATAGGAAACCATCCAAAAGGGTTTTCCGCTTTCCACACTGAGAGTTATGGGAATCGAAAAGAATAGGTGGAGGTACCATTTAGATTAAAGACAAATATTTACGGTAGTTAATAAAATGAATAAGCACATATTCTATTTATTGTTACATCATATATCATAATTATTAAACCCACTATCATGTACACTTAATGCAAATAGACTAACTGGTCAAATCTCCTTGATTGGCTAAGGAATTTGGGAATCGTTTTGGATTTTGAGAAAACGGTCTAGTTTCTTGATAAGTCGCTTCCAACAATTGTTGCCGAGAATGTTATGAAAGAAGAGGTCGCTACCTATAAGAAGTGGTAAGATGACATGTGGGCTAGAAGCTATATGTAACATTTATGTCTAATGAGTAGCAATTGACGAGATGGAAATAGCTTATGCAATATTGCTTCATCTATAAGAGTTTTATGTTGAGCATAACCTCTTTAGAGGTAGGATGCGTGAAGGATCATAATCCATTAGAATGGATTAAAGATGATCAACTACATCAAACAATTAAATTGGCTCGTCTTAGTATGGATGCGAAGTTAAATAATTACTTAATTCTTCAATTCTTTCTAGACTCATTATCGTAATATGTTGAAGACTTCGAAAGTAATGATCAAGAAATGTTAAAACATCCATTATTCCTGTTGATTGAGCTTCTTCCTTTAAAAAAAAATCTCGAAGAAGATTAAAAACCATTGAAAACAAAAAGAGGTGTCAAAAAGGTTATTTCATCAAAAAGCCAAAAAAGTAGTGCTCTCATTGTGACATAGATGGGCACCGGAAGAGAATCTATAAGGATCATTTTCCAAAAGTCGATCCATTTACCCAAAGGTTCTCATTTTCCAAAGACCAAACCATCTACCCAAAGGTTCTCATTTTCCAAAAGTCAAACCATTTACCCAAAGGTTGTTCTTTTCATGAGACCTTCCATTTCCCCCCAGCTAAACTACCAATTCCCAAAAGAAATCTGCAATCTTCCAGACTTTTCCATCAGCTTTTACTCTCCCATGAACTTGCCTATATATTTAAGTTCCTCACTACCCATCATCATCAAGTAGAAAGTTAGCCAACAACAAACATGAGAACCAGTAAGCCTCCAACAGTGTGCAAGCTCGTTATTTTTTTTCCATATTCTCTAAACTTGTAACTCCAAATTTCTTTGTAATAAAAAGCTGCTTATCTTCCCTCTTTTTTTGAATTAATTTATGTTCTTTTTCAATTTACGGTTGTGAGTCTTGGGCTAGGGGAAATTTATTTTTCACTAATTGAGAATCAGATTTCCGGCAATTGGAATCTATCTTTCTTCACAAACTAAATTCAAATTTCGTTCCTTTAATATTTGAAAACACCTGATTTTAGAAAAAGGATCTTACATCCCGAGGGTAATTAGTCATAAAATCGAGTGAATTTTTTGATTTAGAAAAGAAATACACATTTTGACTTTTCTGAACTCGACTTTTTTTTCTTTTTCAAAATTTTTATATATACCCGGATTATTTCTGATGCAAGACCATGGTCCTGGGTTGGAGTCCAGTTGGTTGAATCTCCTTTAATTATGAAAATGTTCCAACATTTTCAACATAGAAAATGGCATGAAAATCAAGGATAAGCGAAGATTTTTATGTTTGGGAGGGCAGATGCTAAAGAAGAAAGAAAATAAAATAAATTTACCTATATTTTTCTAAATAAGAAATTATGTCATCTTTAAGTCATTATAATTATCTTTAAATTCATGCTTGATATTTGCATTTAATTGTAGGGTTTGTTAATTTTTTTCTTTCTAATAGGAGTTGATGATATTTAAAAAAATAAAGAAGGTTTTAATTTGTTTGTCTAATTTTTGGCTTGTCAAAAAAGGAAAGGGATTGAAAGATAAGCAATGGGAGACGACTATCTCCCTAGGTGTAGCCGATAGATCCAATGAGTCTCCTTTAAAACAAAAGAAAAACATAAGGAAAATCAAAGAAGTACAAAGATTTTATAAGTAGGGCGCCAGTTTTAATCTTTTTCTTTGTTTGTTTTTTTTGCAAAATTTCTATTTTTTCTAAGTTTCACCCAAAATCCAAAGCTGTTTTTTTTTATTGTAAAAAATATTAATCACAAAAATTTGTTAGGATTTTGGCTCAAACTTCAACAAGGAGGATTTCTAATTGGTTTGAAAAAAATGACTAGTTCTAATAGGATTATTAGTAGTAGTTTCCTATATTCTTGTTATTTTCTTATTAGTATTATGAAAATCTCCTCTATATATATAAAGGGGCCATAGAGAAAGTTTGAGACACACTTATAATTTCAATATACATTGTAAATCAGAGGAATTTAATACTAGAGCTAGGATAAAGGCTTTGGGTGTTTATTGAAGTTTTTGATTGTCAAGTAGAGAGAGCATTTACTAGAGTTAGGTTGAGAACTTTGGTTGTATTGGGGTTTTTGGGTTGTGAGGTAGTGAGAGTTTGGTGTAATACCTGTATTTGTAAAGTAAGGGTAAATAAGTAATTTAATAAATATGACATGAAGTTTAAATAATATAGTTATGCGAAGGATTAGTATTGAATAAAATAATTCTTTTGAAAATAAATAAATAAATAAATCTGGACCTCTAGAACGTCCAGAAAAAAAAAGAAATGGAAAAAAAGTTTTTTAAAAAAAAAAAGTCAAAAGAAGTGTGCAGCAAGTGGCAGTACCTGCTGCCAAGTAAATTGTGGGAGGCTGAATGTCTCTCACATAGTCAATTTGTGGCAATTGAGAATAAGAGGGGGAGGGGGCAGTTGAAGAAAAAAAATTAAAGGCAGCCACCTGCTGCCAAGGGAAGCAGAGTTTCATTTGAAACTCTGCATGTCTTCCACGTCTCCAAAACGTGGAGAAAATTTAAGAGCTCGAGAAATGTATGAGGGGGGCTGCTAAAGCAAAGAAAATTTATATATATGCAAACATATTCATAACTGAACGATTTCGTTCAGTTTCTTTCAATCTCTCTCGTTCTTCTCAAAACATTTGGGGACTCAAAGAAATGCTGGAAAAACAAAATTTTGAAGGAGTTTTCTGTGGAATTGCATAGAGAATCAGGAAAAGCTATCAGAGAAATAAAAGGTAATAATATAGTGTTTATTTCTTACTTTCTGACATTTATGAAATTCTTAGGAAGTCAAAGTGGGAATTTTGAAAGTGTGTGGTTCATAAAGAAGTGAAGAATAAAAGGTGAGTTGAATTTACTTTAAGTAATCTAAATAAAAATTGAAAATTTTGTGATAATATTAAAATAAATTGTTAGGTTATGTTGTGGTGATAGATAAAGATTTGGATGATAATTTTGATAGGAATTTTGGATATGTAGAAAATTATTATAAGAGAAATAATATTTTTGGAATGATAAGTTGATTTAATAATCAAAGCGATAAGTGAAATTCTTGATGAGTTATATTGATATTTTTAATACGAATTATGATGAGAAGAATCTTAGTAGATCTTGACAAGCTTTGATGGATGATTTAAGATGAATTTTAGTGGATCTTGACAAACTTTGATGGATGATTTGATATAATTTGGGATAAAATTTAGAGGATCTTGACAAGCTTTAATGGATTATTTGATGTGATTTGGGATGAGAGGAAATTAATGAGATTTTTGTTAAATAAATTTGAGAATAATCAGGATAACCAATTTAAGTGTTTTGAATTTATATGTTATTTTTATATTAATGTTTATATGTATATTTCATATCATTGCTCATATGCATATGCATTAAATGAGAAAGAAAAGAACTAGAAGGCAACCGGTATAATGAAAATGAAAGAACCGGGAAGGTAGCCGGTCTAATGAAAATGAAATAACCAGGAAGGCAGTCCGTCTTATGAGAATGAAAGAACTAGGAAGGCAGCCGGTCTAAATGAGAATGAAATAATCGAAAAGGCAACCGGTCTAAGATAATAACAACCTGTCGACAGGTGAAAAGACGTTCCCATCATATACATTCATGTATTGCATCTGTTTTAATTATTTCTTGTATTTATTGAATTGCTGATGTGTGGTATATTATTGTGAATTTAATCATAGATGGATGAGTCTCATAGAGGGAGCAGTTATGGTGATAAGATAATTGAAATGTTGAGATGTAGTGTGTTATTGTGAATTTAATCATAGATGGATGAGTTTCACAGACAGAGACAATTATGGTGATAATATGATTGAAATGCTGATGTATGGTGTGTTATTGTTATGGGAATAAGAATTATCTAAATGGTAGATTTTATGATGTGAACCTTATTACGAGGTAATTATGAGATAATTGATGGTATTGAGGTGAACCAATAAATAAGAGGAAGAGATTAATAGAGAATAGATATTATGACATGTGTAGTGATAGTAGGGTGCTAGTATCAAGTGTATGAGATATAAATTGATTTAAATATTAAAAGACGGTTTATAAAAATGAGTACTTTTAGTAAATTTAATTCACTAAGCTTGTGAAGCTCACTCCTCATTGTACAATGATTTTCAGGTATCAGGTCTGACAAATAGTTTGGTGAGTTGAAGTTCAAAAGAAATCATTTTATGTAAGCCATGTACGTGTCATCATCCTCAGACTAATGAGATAAATACAATGACAAATTTATTTGTAAATATTCATGCATTTTACATCGTATAGAATGTTTAAAGATCGAATTGATGTAAAAATTTCTTTTGGTGTTGTTTATTTTCTTTGTTGCATATATGTGTCATGCTGGGATTCTCAAAATGTGATGACACTGTTTCGGGGGTGGCCAACCCGGGATGGGTCATTACATTTAACAACTTTTCTCTTCCTAAAGTTGTAACTGAAGATAAATAAAGTTGTAGGTTTGTTGGTGAACTTAAGCAAAGAGGTTGCTGAACCATGTTAAATTATTATGTTCTTGATATTTGTTTATTTTGCCTATTTAATTATTGTGCTTATTTTTTTTTTGCCTAAAATTTGAGTTGGTGTATTTTAAAGTTAAAATCCTAACAAGTGGTATCAGAATTGTGGTTGTGATGGCAAAAACACTAAAGATGAGAAAAAGCTATTAAAATGTTTTATGAGGAGAATGATTTCTCTCTTTGACAAAATTTTGTCAACGATGTGTTGATGCAACAAGGGCTCTACAAGATGATTGAAGAGTTCAAGCCACTAGAGATGATGGAAAAAGTTTGGATGAATGGAGAGGTTTATCTAGAGAGGGATAAGTTGAAAAAGGAAAGTGTGTTCGATGATGAAGAATTGTTCTTGAATATATCAAATGATGAGCCAAACAAAGTGAAGGAATGAAGCGCTTCAAGAAAGGTGGAGGAAAGATCAAGATCCAAGTCTATAGATTTTTAAAATGACTACTTCTACAATGAGAAAAATGAACATACACAATTGCAAAGCGACGCCACGATGGAGGACTTCGAGGAGTTGAGTAGAATGAAGAAGAGTGATAATTGAAAGGCTAATGAAGATGATGAAATGAAAGTTCTTAATGGTTCAAAGGTAGTGATAAGAGATACATGAACAAAGAGAGCTTGTAAATGTTGAATGAGAGGACGGTTGATTCAAAAAATAAACAGATGAGATGGAAAGACCAAAAAGAAGAATCACATCAACCAAAGAAGAAAGTCAAATTTCATGACATGGGGGAGAATTTGAGCCAATGTGAATATTTGTTAGGATTTTGGCTCAAATTCCCATAATGACAATTTCCAAATAGTTTGGAAAAAATAGTTTCATATTGGATGGTTGTTTGTTCTAATAAGAGTAATAGTAGTAGTCTCCAATATTGTTGTTAGTATTAGGAAAATCTCTTTGGGGTCCTAGACAAGGTTTGAGGCACACCCATAATTTCAATATACATTGTAAATCAGAGGGAATTACTGCTAGAGCTGGGATGAGAGCTTCGGGTGTATTAGAGTTTTGGGTAGTTGAGTAGACAGAGCACTTACAAATAGAGTTAGGTTGAAAGTTTTGGTTGTATTGGTGCTTTTTGATTGTGAGGTACTGAGAGTTTAGTAACTTTGCTTTTTCTAAAGTTGTAACTGAAGATGAATAAAGTTGTGAGTTTGTTGGTAGACGTAGGCAAATAGGTTATCGAACCACGCTAAATTGGTGTACTATTGATATTTGTTTGTTTTGCCTATTTAATTGTTGCGCTTGAGTTTTTTGCTTAAAAATTTGAGTAGGTAGATTTCAAAAGTAAAATTCCAACAAAAGTGATATCAATTTACATTATGTTGCAATGCAGCTCTCTCTAACCTACGGGCTTGATCACATTTACATCTATCTACTTATATTAAAGTAACAAGACAAAACTTTTGCATACAAATTCGGTGAATATTATAACAAAGAGGGCTTTCCCAAAAAATAAGTTTTTCGTTGATTGATCTGGCAAATATAGTGGAAGAGTTGTATAGAACCTATCAAAACGCTGATCTTTTTTCCCACGGAAGAGAGACTATTAGAGATACGGCCCAATACTATCTTCTCTGAATTGTGACGATCCAGGTCCACGCATCAGCCCATTAAAATATTGTGTCTTCAAGTATTCATTTCACATGATTCACATGTGCTTCAGAATTCTCACTGCTCTCAGACGTACCATTAGGAGTTTCCTTTGGGCTATCTGTTTTTTCTTCACTTGATTCCTTAGCATAATCCCCATTCTCTCCAGTCCTTTGTTTCTTCATCATCTTTCAAGCCAACATTTCTCCTACTTTTAAATGTTTCATGGTCCTTGCTAATTGTTGCAGATTGATGAGGAGCTACATACACAAAATCATGGAGAAGATACTTAGTTCCCAAAAGTGTAAAACCATTCCTCAGAAAATTAAGCCTAAATATCTTCTTCTCCATTTTCTTCATTTCAGAAAACCATTCTCTTCTGTCAAAAGATATTATGTCAAATCAATGAGAAGTTGCTGCCCATATTTTCAATAAGCCCATGATGTATGAATAACATTCATCAATTAGACCAAAAGTGATATTTCTCGTAAACTTTATTGACCATTCGAAAGCTTACATCCTCAGGCTATTATAGTTATTATGGGAATAAAGAGACGATTGTGATAATATATTATAGATCACAAAATCATAGATATTTTCAAAGTTAGCACTGAGACCTACCAGCTGATAAACATGATGGGATGGAACCAAGTAGCCAAATGCAATCAGGTTATGCAATTAAAGAATCTCTTTTATCCTTGTAATGGTACATTTACCAGGTAATATATGGCTAGTGAGCTTTTATGGTGTGGTCTAAGAAAATTTATTTTAGTTCTCAAGTTCGGTCATATTTATTACTTCATCCCAAGTTTTTAAAATATATCATTTTTCGTCAAACATAATTTTCATATGCAATTACAGATAATTTCTATGATATGCTGATTGACGTTAAAAAAATTCAACTGAACCAAGTTAAATGATGATGTAGAGTGTTTTTTATTTAATTTTTTAGATTTATAATGAAAGGAAATTGAAAAGGAGAGGGTTTATTTCTATTTAACATAATTCCTGAAGATTTGATAGTTCCCGAAGAATTTTAATCAAATTATTCACACAGAGTAAAATGCATAGAAAATCTTTAAAATTAGTATAGCGATTTTTATTTAAATTTTTTAGATTTATAATGAAAGCAAATTGAAATAAGTAGAAACCTTACCTGATTCTTCTGAAATGCCATGAACAACAACCTTTAGCTTTTTTATGCTGATAACCTCATCAATCTAAAGCACACTGATAAGAACATTTTTTATGGAGTGAACAAAAACACTTTATCACTTCACTTTCTACCAAATTTCTCTATGAACAAGATTTGGTAACGCTTTGGTTTATATAAGTCGAAAAGTATTAAATTCCGAATCATCTTGCAATATTTTCAAAGATCACCTCAAGATATCATACCAAAATTAATAGATTCTCATTTATAGACTAGATACGCATTTCTTAATATGCGAATAACTCATTAAAGATTGTTACCATCAGTCATGCACGTGCACGACGCCAACGCACGACTTAGCGCATGTGAGCACCACTATACAATTCGATAGATATTTTATTTATATCTTTTAACTATAATGTAATTGAGTTCAAATTTCATTTTTATTTTTTGGATGGTCAATTCTAATCTTATTACCATGCTGGTTATTAGATGATATCAATTGTACATATTTTATTCATTCTTTTTTTGTTTATTTACGTTACGAGAATTATACCTCTCCACCTCATATTCATATTTGAAATTACTCAAAAACAGTGCTCACATCCATGGGTTTACTAATCCGAATGAATTAGAAATTTACATAATCTAATTCGAAAGCAATTTGCTGTAATTGCAATTTCAGCATGTTAATTTGTCATGTTGAATGTTATTTTTCTTATTAAGAAAAGGAAGCATCTAGCTGTTGTTCTTTCTTCTATTTTAAATTTATTTTTTCCCTCAAAAATTGATAATTTTTTGTTTAGGAAAATCGATATCTTTTAATCATGGAATATCTATAATATTATCATGCTTAGCGTTTTGGACTAAAATGAGGGTTTAGATGCATGATGTAGATTTTTTACAAGTGAGTAAATTACATTAAAAGCTCCTAAAATTTTAGCACATTACATTTAAATCTCGTTAAGATTTATATTTGTCTTTTAGCATGTGTGCCTTCTATTGTAAAAATTGTATTTTAAAAATAATAATTTAAAGAATTGTAGTACAATATTCTAAAACTTCAAGGATCCTCGATTAAGGGTGGTAAAATTTGGCCCGACCTAACCCAAAAAATGCATCAAAATATTTTGATCAAAACCCAATCCTAATCCGAAATGATCCGAACTAAAACCCGAAACCCAAAACAACCCAAAAACCTGAAACAATTTAAACTCGAAACGACCTAACTCGAAACAACTCCAACACAAAGTTATAATTTATTTTTTAAAAAAATTTATATCATAATCAATTAATTATTGATTTACATATGTTGATGCTCATGGCTCAACATTATATTAATATGAGTAATATTCTTAGCTTCAAATCAAAATCGAGGAGACTAGTACATTTGTCTTGTTCTTCACGTGACAACAATTTTTTTTTAATAGAATGAAGTGATTATATGAAATTTAATCACCAAAATATGGTATAAAATGATTACCAATGAAAATAACTTTGTGGATTAGTTATGGGTTTGTTAGTGGACTTAAGCAAAAGGTTGCTGAACTACGTTAAATTATTATGTTCTTGATATTTGTTTATTTTTTCTATTTAATTATTATGTTTATTTTTTTTACCTAAAATTTGAGTTGGTAGATTTTAAAGTTAAAATTTCAATAAGTGATATCAGAATTGTGATTGTGATAGCAAAAGCACTAAATGTGAGTGATACCACATGCTTGTTGATGATGATGAGTAGTAATGTAAATAAAAGATCTAAGTATTAAATTACTTAAGCAATAGAGTAATAACACTTCAGAAAATCTCTTAAATGTGAGTGATACCATTATTTCAATTTTATAGTATATCCATACAACAATCTCTCGCTGACCTATTTCATTCCCTGCATACAAACTCAAAAGAATTCATAAATTGCAACTGGTTGCCCCCGCTGATCACCCCATTGTAAATAAAATAATGAAATGTAGAATCAATAAACAACTCATCAAATCTTCTTTTTACTTCCTCATACACATAAAACCAAATTCTCCTAACAAATAAATAGAAGTAAAACTTAATTTAAAGAAAAGAAAGAAAAAATCTGGGCATGTGTACAAGAAAAAAATTAGAGAGTGAGAAAAGAAAACAAAAGAAAGAAGGTGAATAATCTGAACGTACAAGAGAAAAACAAAAGTGGAAGAAAGAAGAGAATAAAGGGAAACCAATTTTGGTGTGCAAAAGAAAAACTAAGAAGGAATGAAAGAATAAGAAGAGAATAAATGAAAAAAAAAAAGAAAGGGAAAAAATTAGGTCTATACTTTAAATAAAAGAAGAATTATATTTCAAATGAAAATAAATACACTTTTAAATAATCAAAAAGACTTGTAATAAAAATAAATGAGAAGCAAAAATGAATCCAAAATGAACTTCCTAGAAGAGAATAAATCGATCTTATTCTAGAGACCCAAGAGAAAATTGTTCAGTAGCTCTAGTTCAAAGAACTTGAATCCTGCAATTCACCATGCTTGAATGTCAAAATTTTCAACTAAGAACAATGCCATCAAAGGAAATAAAACATTTCAATAATTTAGATGTAATATATTAATAGATAAAGTTGATGGATAACAGTACTTAAGAGTTTTTATGGTAGGCTTAATATAACATGAATCCACTAAAACTTTTAACATTTAATCATTGTTGACCATAATAATATACTTGACTGTTTCTTTTAAAAAGCAACAACAATACTCGAGAAAAAAAGAGAATTTTTTTTTGTAATCAAATGATAACAAAATATTAACTCTTCATCATTGCTCCACTTAGAGCCACCAAAAACAACCTAAGTGAAAAAGAGAAAATAAAAAAATATAGGTTTTTTTATGATATATATTTTTTGTTTATACATTAACGGAGAGGAGAATCATATTCAGGTCTTTTATATGGAGAATTTTGAAAATCTTACTTTTGTTTCTATGTTTCCTTTTTGGTTATAAATATAAAGAAAACGTGTTTTACCATATGCTAGATTTTTTTTTGTTAAATTCATTTTCTTATGCCAGATTTTGCTTATTTGGGAACACGATTTTAGCACATAAATGCTTGACAAGAAGATTCTATTATACTATGCAAAATTCTTTCTAAATATTTTTAATTGCTACATTTTTTGCCGTATGAATGTTTGAAAAATATGGTGTTTATATCAGCGTCCACATAACACTAACCATAGCAGTATCATAAACATTGTTGTTATTATTATTATTATTATTATATAATAGGCTAATGTGTCTTGTCAACTTTTTTTTATATTTTTTAAATAGCAATTGAAATTCCCAATCATGAAATTAGAATATATTCTTGGATGACTAGTTTTTATGGGAGACTCTGTTGTATATATTTGTATTGTGTGGACTAACATTACATTTGGTCATTAAGCCCATAATGGGATGGGCCACACTAATAAACATATGAAGGCCCCCACTCTCACCCACTGCTGAAGGAAACTGGCCCATTGAGTTTCCTTTTAATGTCTTTGTTTAGCTGCTTTTTCTTGGCTGCAGTGACAGAACAAAAAATTGTTAGGGTAGAGAGTAGTTTCTCCATTGAAGAAACTTTGCATCTCCTTGTAGGAACTCTAAAGATAGTATGGATAATTCATCACAAGTTACTGGATGTATGAACTCTCAATTTTTCTGAATACATGCTTTGATTATAAGAAGAGTTTATCACATAATATGAACTTCTAACAATTGGTATCAGAACTCCTACAAATAGACAATATAATAATCAGAAATTGTTGGTCTACGACTTCTTTGTGATCTCCTCAAAACAATATTATCAGTTCCCACATCAACATCAGCTATAATATCAACAACCTGGTCTTAGACAATAGCATTGGTTCCCTCTGTCAATGGTGGTGCAGCCACTGATGGAGGGGTAACCTGAACATGTATAACAACACACTCCTCCCTAAATACAACTTCACATGGTGCTGAACTCCCACTGTCACTAACATTCTCAAAAAAGATGGCTCGATCAGATTCAATGACTCTAGTAACATTAGAAGGGCAATAAAATCTAGAGCCTCTTGAACCCACACAATAGCCAACAAAATAACCAGTAATGGTCTTAGGATCAAGTTTCTTCTGCTGAGGATTATAAAGTCTTATTTCTGCTTTACAGCCCCAAACACAGAAATGATTCACACTAGGTCTCTTTCCTGACCATAACTTATAAGGAGTTTTAGGAACTGACTTACTTGGTACTTGATTCAAAACATATGCAGCAGTTTTCAATGCCTCACCCCACAAAAATTCAGGCAAAATGGAATGACAAAGCATACACCGCACCATATCCATAAGAGTACGATTTCTTCTTTCTGCAATATCATTCTGTTCAGGGGTTCCAGGCATTGTATACTAAGCCTCGATACCACATGTCTCGAGAAATCTAGCAAAAAGTCCAGGATTTCTACCAGTTTCATCATATCTCCCATAAAATTCACCTCTTCTATCCGATTTTACCGCTTTGATTTTCTTATTTTTATGAAGTTCCACAGCAGCCTTGAAAGCCTTAAAAGCTTCCAATGAGTCTGATTTTTCTCGAATGAGCTCAACACAACCATAGCGAGAATAATCATGAATAAAGGTAATGAAGTATCTATAATTTCCCAAAGCGGCAGTGAAAAGGGACCACAAATATCAGTATGGATTAAATCTAGAATATCCTGACTTCTACTAATCTTTTGCTTTCTGGTTTTCGCTGGAAGTTTCCCTTTGATACAAGCAACACAAGTTTCAAAATCAGAAAAATCCAAGTCATGTAGAATGCCATCTTTAATCAACCTCTTTGTTCTTTCTCTAGAAATATGACCCAACCTTTTGTGCCACAACATGGAAGAGTTTTTATTGGATCTAGCACGTTTAGAACCAACTACAGCATTCACAACAGAGACACTAGAAGAAGCAGGATCTAAAACAGGAAGCAAGTCAATTTTATACAAAACATCATATAAAACAGCAGTACCAACCATAACAGAGTTATAAAAGATCATAGCCTTTCCATTTCCAAAATGAAAACCATATCCGCATTTGTCCAAAACAAAAACAGATATAAGATTTCTTCTGATGGAAGGTATAAAAGCAGTGTCAGACAAGTTCAAAACATGTTTAGAAGCCAAAATAAGTCTGACTGTACCAATGTGTTCAACTTTAACCTTCACACCATTGCCCATATTTACTACTAACTCTGTATCAACTGGTCTTCTGTGGTTCCTTAATTCCTGCAAAGAATTTGTGGTATGAATAGTTACACCAGTATCTAGCCACCAAGTATCACAAGGCACATCAACTAGATTAGACTCAAAACACGTTAGTAGGGAATGTGTACCTTTCTTGTTTAACCAAGCTTTAAATTTCTTACAATCAACCCTTTTGTGCCCAAACAAATGACCAAAATTGCACATTCCCTTAAAAACTTCCTTCTTTGGCCCATTTAGAACACTCACATTAGCTTGTTGAAAAGGCCTCCAAGATTTCTTCATCTTGCTGGAGTTGTTACTATTACCTTTGAAGAATTTCTTCTTCTTCCCTTTATCAACAGTTACCATGAAAGCAGTATGAGACTTGGCCTTTTTCATCATCTCTTCTTTTTGAGTTATAATAGTAGTCATTTCACTCAGGCTCCATTCATCTTTCTGAGCATTATAAGAGATCTTGAGTGCATCAAACTGAGATGGCAAAGATTCAAGTACTTGCCATACTAGAAAACTATCTGCTAACTTAACTGTCATTCCTTTGAGCTTATTACAGAAATGAATAAGCTTCATGATGTGCTCTCGGACTCCACTAACCCCATCATAGGTTATGGTAGTAAGAAGTTTCATCAGATATCCTTTTTTCTGCCTTATCAAACTTAATAAATTTCTTCCCAACAGCATCAAGATATTCTTTAGCGCTATCAGTATCAGCTATGCTCTGCCTGATAGACTTGTCAATTGTATACTTCATAATCATGAGATAAGTCCGATTAGAATGCACCCATTGCTCATAACGAGCCTTTTCAGCTGCAGAACTTTCATTAGTGGGCTCAACAGGCGCATCGACCCTCAAAGCCAAGTCCAAATTCATGATAGCCAAATTAATAGTGAGAGACTCATATCAATCCTCATAATTGGTTCTAGTTAGACTCTTGATGGCAGACAAAGAGAGAGACAGAGCCGCATTGCCATAAGCTGCTGAGAATATAAGAAAATTTATTATGCATGTGGAACAAGAAACATGCACCCATAAATGTCTCCATTAGGAAATCCTATATCCATGCTAGAACCTTATTCAAAATAAACTCTTACACACTATGCTAGAGCCCAAGATACATAAAAGGCTCTTACACATGATAATTAAATACAAGGACTTAAAATGACCCGCTATTTAAGGAATAGGACTAGGTCACCAAGTGCCAAGCACTTAACTATTATCTTTATCGTCCTAAGCATCCTACCAAATAATGGTTTGCCGACTGGGCAAATTCACTATCCGTATGGATCTTAGTATAATATCATTAAGCGAAAACAGAATCAATAATAACAACTCCGATAATTTATCATGACTAGTTCCACGAGAGGTGGGTACATAGCCACTCTAAACCATCGGTATTACAACAAAATGACATAATCTATATGAACAAAAAAATTTATTTATGTGTTGTTTATTTATTTATTTTTTCTCAAAAGAAACTATTCATTTCTTTTCTCCATCAAAATTTTTTTTTTTTTTGCAATATCATAAAATTCATAAACACATAAAAAAAAAATTTTGCAATACAAGATTGTAGCAAAACACCCAATCATTAATCAAGACCATAAACCCGGTCAATGCTCCAAGTTTAAATTGAAGACCAAGAACCCATTACAATCTCATGCATGTGTGGTCTTGCACTCAAAAAACAATAACCATGAATATTAAATTGAACCCATTACAATGAATATTAAATTGAAGACCATGAATATTCAATTGAAGATCAAAAACCATTGTAATCTCACGCATGTAGCATGAAGACTAATAACATGAGTTGGTCTTGCACTAAAAAAATAATAATAATAGATTAAACATAAAGTGGTCTTGCACTTAAAGAAAAGACAAACAATTGCATGACCCATGTGCAAATGGAATAATTCAACTGAAGATGCATGCATGTAGCATGAAGACTAATAACATGTGGGCCATAAAAAAAAAGTAATAAGGACAACATAGCATTATGGGTAAACATAAAAAAAAAAAAAAAAAAAAAACCTAGGTACCTGCTGCTTAAAAAAATATATATAACCAAGCATTATTAAATAAAAGAGAACAGATACCATCTTGGAGTTTATACAAAATATTTATGCTTGATGTAGTGCTTTTAATAGTGCTATCATTGTATTTCTTTCTTTATGAAATATCCAGGTATAGTATTTGCACGAGGACTAGCTGTAGCTGTGCTAATTCTCTTGGACTATAAGGGTGAGACTTATGTTGTTCTTACTGAACATGTAGTTTATTGTATTTATTAGTTTTCTTGTGTTGTTCTATTTGATATTCTTGAACTACCTCCTCCCTCTCATAAAAAAAAATGCAACAGCAAAACAAAAAAGAAAGAACACAGCCAGGAAAATAAGAAGGTAAGCTCTGATACCAATTGTCTCTACATCCAAGAAAGAGCAGCTGACCAAAAACATTAAAAGGAAACTCAATGAGCCAGTTTCCTTCAGCAATGGTGGAAGGAAAGGAACACATAGTGTGTAAACTTAACAAGTCCATTTATGGACTTAAGCAGGCATCGAGACAATGATACTTGAAGTTTGATGAGATTGTTACCTCTTGCGGTTTCAAGGAAAATCTTGTTAATCAATGCAAATATTTAAGGGTCAGTGGGAGTAAGTATATCTTTCTTGTTCTTTATATTGATGATATATTACTCACCACAAATGACATTAAGCTTCTGTTTGAGACAAAACGCATGTTGTCATCTCATTTTGATATAAAGGATCTTGGTGAGGCCTCTTATGTTTTGGGCATCCAGATTTTTCGTGAAAGAACTAGAAGTGTTCTTGGATTGTCTTAGAAAATCTACATTGATCGTGTTCTAAGTAGGTTTAATATGCATTCTTGTTCTCCTGGGAAAACACCTATTGTATAAGGTGATAAGTTTTCTAAGTCTTAATGCCCTCAAAATGATAGTGAAAGGACTCAAATGCAAACAGTTCCCTATTCATCAGTTGTGGGTAGTTTGATGTATGCTTAAGTATATACATGACCTGATATTGCTTATGTTGTTGGTGTACTTGGAAGTTACTTGAGTGATCCTGGTTTAGCTCATTGGAAGGTTGCAAAGAAAGTACTTAGATATTTGCAACGCACTAAAGATCTAGTGCTTACATATCGGCGATCTAACGTTCTTGAAGTAGTTGGATATTTTTATGCCGATTTTTCAGGTTGTCTAGATGATAGAAGATCCACTTCTGGTTATGTTTTTATGATGGCAGGAGAAGTTGTTTCTTGGAAGAGTGTCAAACAGACACTTACAGCTTCCTCTACAATGAAGGCTGAATATGTAGCTTGTTATGAGGCTATATATCAGGCTGTATGGTTACAGAACTTTATATTGGGGCTAAGTGTTATGAACACCATTTCGAGGCCGTTGAAGATATTTTGTGACAATTCTGCAGCAGTTGCTTTCTCTCGAAACACTATGAGCTCTTCTCACTCCAAGCATATTGACATTAAGTTTTTGATTGTAAGAGAGAAAATAGTTGAGTCTTGTATTTGTGTTGAACATATTTCTATAGAGTATATGTTAGCTGACCCACTAACTAAAGGTTTAGCTCCAAAACTGTTTCTGGAGCATGTGACTCATTTAAGATTGTTAGAGTCTTCTGTTGTATTAAGTTAGTGGGAGTTCTGTGATCATTGACTATCTGATTATATTGTTCATGCTCGTATTTTGTTTTAAATATAGCAAAGTTAATGTACGCATAGTAGTTCAGTGATCATTAACTGTTTAACTATATTGTTTATGCTCATAATCTGTTTTAAATATAACAATGTCAATATATGCCTGAGTCACGCACATTTTGAACAGGGTGTACATTATGTATTGAGACATTTTGATTAGTCTCGTGCCTGGGTCACGCGCATTTTGGACAAGACGACTGTTTATGAAATGATACATTATGTTTGGTCTCACGCCTGTGTCACATGCATTTTGGACAGGGCGTACTTTATGTATTTAGACATATTGATTAGTCTCATGCCTGAATCACGCACATTATGGACAAGGCTTATTACCTATCAGAGACAATCTATATTAGTCTATGTTTGAGTCAGGTGGTTGTGAGTATAAGTTTGGTGTCATATATCCTGTGGATATAGTCACTACACTAGGTGCTGCAACTGTATTTTGGACAAGGCCTATTGCTTTAAAGACATTCAGATTTGTCTCTAGGACTTCTTGTGGAAACGAGTGTTCATCACTTTTTTGATTATTTCCACGCTGCACTTGCATCTCATCGACCTGCGTTATGTGATTGCAATTATTGGTCATGTGTCGTATGCTCTGTCGGTGTATCGTTCACTAGCTTGTAATTGAAGACACATTTTGAACAAGGTTTTTGGTTTTAGGATGCTTGTTTGTGTTTATGTTGAGATTAAATGTAATGTTGTCCCAGTGGGAGATTGTTGTATATATTTGTATTGTGTGGACTAGCATTACATTTAGTCATTAAGCTCATAATGGGATGGGCCACACTAATAAATATATGGAGGCCCCTACTCTCACCTATTGCTGAAGGAAATTGGCCCATTGAGTTTCCTTTTAATGTTTTTAGTTAACTGCTCTTTTTTGGCTATAGAGAAAAAACAAAAAATTGTTAGGGTAGAAAGTAGTTTCTCCATAGAAGAAACTTTGCATCTCCTTGCAGGAACTCTAAAGCTAGTATGGATAATTCATCATAAGTTACTGGAGGTATGAACTCTCAATTTTCCTGAATACATGCTTTGATTATAAGAATAGTTTATCACATAATTTGAACTTTTAACAGACTCTTCAATCTTCACTAAACTTTTTAGATAAAAGTTATCTACACAACGCTGGTACCTTTGAAGAATGAGTAAATTTAAAACAAAAAATGAAATACGAATTCTTTATGTCACTTTGAGCTGGATTTTTTCACTATTCCCCATTATTCTCTTTTTATTTATGGTTTTTGGATAAATCAAAACAACTTAAACTTAATAGGAAATATTTTATCTTAGTTTCATGTTCTCAAACTCTTCAATCAAAGTTAAGGCCCTCAGCTAAGTTTTGAGGTATTTGATAAAAAAGTTAGAAGACACTAATTAAGTGAGGACTTAGAGTGATCTATAAGCGAACAATTTTACGCTCAGGTCGTTAGTAAATAGGTAATATTAAAATTATATCTGAAGAGCTAGAGAGGATATTTTAAAACTTAATTAGTATAATGATTTTCTTTTCATATAGCGGGGAAATAGAGTGTTTGTCATTAATAGTGATTGTTATGAAGTGATGATTGGAGAAAAGATCAAGGGTTGAGATCATTGGTAGTTTTTACCTTTGAACTCCTGAGAGTGGATTTTCCCCTTTTGCCCTTGTATGATTAAATGTTTATTTTATCTTTGGAGATGCCACATGTTGTCTCGTGATTAGAGAGTGAATTTTTACCTGCAACAGAAGCGCCTCACTTTCTTGAGTTATTTTGTGGCTCAAGTAAGTAGTTTCGACTTCTTGCGCTCTTTTACTTATCTATTGGTTTGGACTTAGTAGTCCGATTCTTTACAGGCCATGGTTTGTTAGACTTAGCCTTTTTCGACTTCATAATCCTCTATTCGAGGTCAATGACGTGGTTTTATCTGATATTTTTTTTTCTTTTGTGTGCTTCAACCAGTGTTATGAAGGGCGTTTTCTGGCTGCACCCGGGGGCGTTTTCGGGTTAAAACGTCTCGGAGTGTGAATCTTGGGGAGGACCTTTCACGGGATGATGGTTTTTTGGGTCTGGGCGAACCGTACGCCCCAGACGCCTGTAAGAGAACATAAATAACTTATCTATAGCTTCTTCAAGCAGAGAAACAGAGAAGAAAGAGAGAGAGTTAGGATTCTTGACTTAGAAGGAAAAGAGAAAGTTGGGTACTCACCAAGCACAATTAGGCAGCGCTGATCTCGATTCAGCTGCTTCATGGAGGAGAGGGAAAATATATCTCACCAGAAAAGGAAGGAAATCGCACCAGAGCAGTGGGTTTTGCCAGGATGGGGAAATTTTGTCGGGAATAAGGAGAAATCATCGGAAAAATATCAAGAAGATGAAGACAGATGATTTCAAGGATAAAAAACATAATAAAATGGAGAGAAAGAATAACAGAAAAGAGAAAAGAGGAAGAGAAAATCGGGGAGTTGAAGATTGTTGGGGGACTAGGACACGTGCAGTGTGTGGTTTATTTTCTTTACTTATTTCCTTTTTAAATTATTTTTCTTTTTTCTCATCAAAATATCAAAAATCAACCCCTTTGTGGAGTTGAAGATTGCTGGGGGACTGGGACACGTGCAGTGTGTGGTTTATTTTCTTTACTTATTTTTTTTTAAATTATTTTTCTTTTTTCTCATCAAAATATCAAAAATAAACCCCTTTTAAATATCCTCATAGCTGTATATACTTACATTTTTACGTACAAATGGAACCATTATAGCAGAGGACTATAGTGTAAATTGATAGATACATATGCAACAAACAATAATATACGTCTAATATCAGATGTGATTAAAATTTTCATCAAATTGCTTGATATTTATGTAAAAATATTTTGATAAATATTCATTCATAGGTTTTAAGTTAGTAACGTTTATTGATAATTTATTTATTTATATTATTTTAATTTTTTAGTATTTTTATAATTTAATTAATATTATTTTATTCAAAACGCCTCAACGTTTCAAAAAGCTTACGCCTCAACACCTCAAAACTCACACCTCGCCTCATTAAGACAAAACATCACGTCTAATACCTTAACCACTAAAAACACTGGCTTCAACTAGTATTTCAAATTAACAGCCAAAACAGTCCAAAAGCCCTCAAGCTTAGCGATCCATGGCTTGACTTTTCGTGCTTGTTTTGACGACATCTTGATTCTTGCGTCTTGCTTTAAGAAAACTTAGTTTGATATTTGATATTAATTTCTTAAATTAATATCAAATATCCATTAACCGGATCGATCAATCAAATTTTACAGATATGAGAGACTTATTGAGTATGGGAAAAAGAAACTCTCATAACTCCCGTCATTGACGGTTATCATCATTCATTATCCTTTTGTAAAATAAAAGCTCAACTAAATTTACATGCCTTAGATTAACTTTATTTACGCGGCAAAAGAAGATATTTCATCATGACAAAATTTATATGGCAACTATTTCAATTAAGGGTCCATTTGAAATCATAATCACAAGAAATTCTTTATTTAGGGTTCTAAATTAATTATATCTAACATGCCTCCTAATATATTTATTCATGAAGAGATGAATAAGGACCATGCCTCAGTTGGGGCCATTATTTTGTCACCTACTTGGAAACCCTTTTAAATTTTAATTTCCAATTTCCTTATCAAGCTCAAACTCAAAAAGAAAAAGCAATCAACAGCCCATTTTCTTGAATTATCATTTGAATATCGATAGACTTTGAAAAAAAAATGGCAGGGAAAAAGTAGCCGTTGGTGAAAAACAAAAAGTACACATTAGCTTCTTCCATCAAAAGTTCCATTTTGGCTTTTCATTTTTCTCAAGTAAAAAGGAATGTGTCTAGTACTGATCATATGGTGATAGTGCGAAGTGAGTAATTGTATTATAACAAAGCAAGCGGTCAACCTTGAATCACAATTAGTTATTTTCTATTGGGCGAAATTATTAAAGATGATGAGGATATCAACTTTGATATATATCTTCCATTTTTAACTGCAGAGCTACCACTACAAGAAAATTGGTTATTTGCGATGGCAAAGTACGCCGTAAACGTCCGCTTAGCCATCGCAATTGCTTATTTGCAATAGATTTGCGTCGCAAATATTTTTTTTTGCAATCAAAATTTTTTTCATCGCAATTAATATTATTTGTGACGGAATTTTCATCGCAAATAAATAAAATTTGGTCGCAAATACTAAAATAATATTTTATTCAAAGTAATTGCGATTGATTTTCTGTCGCAAATACTAAAAAATAGCATCTGTGAATACCAAAAGAACCTGTTGTAAATAACATCAGCAAAAAATAACTTTTTGTTTACATTTTTTTATCAAAAAAACTCTGTTCAAACTATTCAACTAAAGCACAAATTTTACAATTGATAAAACTGATAATACAATCTGCTAAAGTATATAAATTTAATAACAATACATCATATCATTCTATCTACTAATTTATATAAATTCATTAACAATAATAAAAATGCAAAATATCATCAAAGTCTCCTAAATAATACAAATAAAATCACAAATGTGAAAAGTTCAGGTAGTAATCATGAGCCTCGTCTTCATTATGTCCTTCTTAAGTAGGGTCATGTGAAAGAATTTAAAAGAAAAACCATAAGATATTTCGCAATCAAAGGAGGAAATATTAATTAATTATATAAAAGAATGAATAATTAATTTTACTGTTTATGCCAAAAACCAAACAGAATCTGAATCAGTGGTCGGAACTTGACTAGACTTGTTCTCACAACTCATATTTTATGGTACAGACGTGCCGGTACTCTCGGTTAGTCCATGAGATGAGCATTTTACGTTTTGACCCCTAAAACTACTAAGTGTTCCTAAAACTCTAACTTTTTCTCACAGAACCCGAACTGGTGGTCCGAACTTGACTAAACTTGTTCCCACAACTCACATTCTATGGTATGGACATGCCGATATTGTAAGGTAGAGTCTCTCTCCCCTTCTTGAAACTATCCCTCTGTTTTCGAAAAGTATGAATCTGAGGTAGAAATTGGCGATGACAGTTAAACCAACAAGGCTTCCTACCATGAGGCAATCGAAAGACTTGGTACGTTTCATATAGTAAGAGTAATTTAGTTGGCCATGAGTACTTTACCCAAAAAGCATATCATAAGCCAGGAAGTCGCTGATCGTCCATAAAAGTGCAACTTTCATATTAAAATTTTGTTTCATGCTTGCATTATAGGTAAGAACTCCATCTGTCCACAATATCTTCAACTCGTCTAACAGTGGCCGTAGATAGACATCTAGATTACTTGGAATGATCAAGGATAACAACAAATTATGCTTATTCATGCACATACCAAGATGTAAATTGTACGAAGTGATGAAGAACGTCCAACAAGAGTAAGAGGAAGTTGAATGCCCAAACGGAGTGAACCCGTCAATCGTTAGTCCCAACCTAACATTCCGTGGTTCGAGAGCAAACAACAGGTGCTCAACATCAAAGTGTTCCATGCCTCACCATCCACAGGGTGGATGAGAAAGTCAGACTTATTACATTTTTCCTTCCTTATGCCATCTCATGTGTTCGACATTGTTTTCCACCATGTAAAGTCTTTGAAATCTTAGTGTGATTGGAAGGTAACTTAACACTTTGAATGATATGTCCTTTTGGTTCTTATTTCCCACTTGTTTAGGTTGAAATCCAGCTTGGCCACAGATGTTATAGTTTTTCTTTTGCATGCCATGTATGTATCTTCTGATAACCAAGTCCTAACCCCTTCACCATCTTCTTGCATTGGTAAAAGTTTTTCGGCAACTTCTCACCCTCTAACAATATTCTCTTAATTATTGACATTAATCGGTCGTAACAACTCTCAGACATGTTAAACCCGACTTACAGTTCAATAGCTAAGCAAGCGTCGATAACTTGGTATGCTTCTTACAACCTTCCCATAATGGCTCCTCAGCATCTCTTAATAAATCTTAAAACTTAGCAGCATCATGATTTGGGGCCTCTTTAGCATCACAATTAAATTCAGGACCAACATTATCCATTACCATATCCCCATCCAATTCCTTCCTTTGAATCCTCCCTCCACATCGTCAATTTGGTTCGTCGAACGCCCCACAGACAAAGGGACCTATCCGTATCGAGTCTATATAACAAAACACTTCTTGTATAAGTGCACAGTAACAACATCTCTCTTCAAAAGCTTAGTATTGCTACAAACAATGGAAGGACATCTAATTGTTCCTTTATACACACAACTCCATTCCTAAATTCTTCCGATACGGCATTAGTCATAACTCGACTGTCCATCAAACTCCGATCAACTGACATCGTTCCAGATACTAAAACAGTTTTGACCTTCAAAGTTATTCTAATTTACAATTAACTGATACACATAACTCAAAATAAATGAAGTAAATTAAGATTTATGAGACAAACCAATTTAAAAAACTTGTTTTTAGTAGATGTATTTTTTGAGCGCATTATTCTACATCTTATATATAAATCATATCTTTATTTGTATGATCTCTCCTTTTTTGTCCTTTAATAGTGCAATGTAAGATTTACATAAGGAATTGTATTGTCTACTTATAAAATAATCTATTCATACTTAAGTAATTGACAAGTAATTAAATTAATAGCATACACAAGTTGGTTTGCATAAGTACTGGAGCACATAAGAAGCAGCGAGTACCTCTAATTGATTGTGTAACCTTGTTAGAGAAAATTGTAAAGTATTAGCAAATAAAAAAATTAAAAAATTAAAAAATCGATTACATATGAACATCACGCATGTTGATGCTTTCTAGCCATATCATTCCATTCACTAAAAGGTAAGGGTTCTGACCTATTCAGGAATATGTAATCCTTATTGCATTTAATAACTCCTATGTTGTTTCATTTCAAAAATAGATTCTGCAGCACTTTCCCTTGGCTCTCCAAGTACACGAATTAAATTTGCTGTTATCACCTGAAAGAGATAGCTATGAATTTAGTATGTACCAGAGAACAAGGAGAAATATTACCAAAACTTTATCGAAACGAAACAAACAAGAAATCATTAACTGCAATACGGATCAATCATTCTTAAACTGTCCACAATAGACAATTCAAAGATAATTTGAACACAAACACTCTCATTGTAAATATATAAATTAGCAAGCAACAAGCGCATTTGTGTCGCTCAATAATCCTCAGGCGGATGATCTAAGGTAAGATGTAATGCATGATATATAAAAATAAGAAATTCACATTTATCAAAATAAAAAAAACTGAACAATTTTAACTACTCTCATGAGAGACACAACTAAAAAAAAAAAAAAAGAAACAATAAAATTAAACTAAAAAAAGGCAACCAAACATTAGCAAGGAACCAAAGCAGGTGCCGTAATAAAATTAATAAAAAATGAAGAAATAAACAAGATTTTTATTTATTTATTTTAAATACGGGCATCCTTAGCAAAGTGAAAGATGCTTAAACTAAAAACACTGTTTAGTATACGATGAACAAATTTAGAAAACTAACGAGCAAATTTATACTAAATAACCAGCACACAATAACAGAGTATTAAGTTGCTAACCCATAATAATTAATATAGCAGCCTAATGAAATACATGTCAATATTTGTGGAAAAGGAAGAACAACAGAAAGGAAGGAGGGCTTACCTGCAGCAGTGGAGGAGGTGCAGTGATGACCGAGGAGGTGCGACAGTGAAGAAAACTCCTTTCTGATAGGAAAAAAAAGAAATTTGTGGAAGAAAAAGAAAAATTGAAGTAAGAAATCGTGGAAGAGGAAAAAAATCAAGAAAGAAAAAGAGAGAGGAAAATTGCGCGTGGTCGTGAAAGCGAAGAAGAATGAGGGAGAGGGAGTGAAGACACAACCCTAAGCAAAAATCCATCTGCGACGATCGGAATCGATCACATACAAGGTACTAATCCATCAAATTAATTTTTTTATTATATTTAATCGATTAAAAATCTGAAATGTAATATTATAATATTAACTCATCTACAAGTGAAAATTATACTTGGCATAAAACTCGAGCCAAATCAATCACTATGAAAAACATGATTAAATGTGATTGAAATCCGGTCGAAAATGATAATTGGGGTCAATCATACTGGCCGTCGCAAATAACACACAATTGTGACAGTAAATATTTATTATAATATATAATAACATTGTTCATGACTAGGCAAGTGTCACGTTTTCATGGGCACACTATTTTACTATTTTTTCAATAAATCGAATTGTCACCTAAAGAATTTGTTTTTAGATCGGGACAGAGTTTTGACACCGTCGTTTTTAGTGGTCCTAATAAGGCCATTTCTGTTGCACTGCAAGGGGAGGCCCATTGTGTATTCTGACCAGTGTAATGGGTAAGAGCCGAGGTTAGAAATTTGAACAAAAGCCCAAGAGAAAAACAGAAAAATGAAAAGCTTGCAAAACCCTCAAGATCATAAAAGCCTCACGGTTCCTCGCGCCTCCCTGTTCCTTGTCTACTGTCGCACCACCGTCTTCTTCGTCTCCAGTGCCGTCGCGCCTCCCTCTGTTGCGCCTCCCTGTGCGACGTCCTTACAGCTGGAGTTTGCTGTAAATCGTTGTTGAAGTGGCTGTTGTCGAGCACCACCGTTGCTGAACCTTACTGGGGCAATCTGGCGTCTCCATCAACTTGGCACTGAGCTTCATCGTCACCACAGGTATATATTCTAATTTAGGTCCAGTTCAATTAATTTTCTCGGCAAACCAAAATTCATTTCTCTTTTTCTTTTTCTTTTTTTCTCACAAGGTTGGTTAAGGTTTCGGTGAGTGATGGTGGGTTCTGTTCTGCGCCTTCCATAGTCAAGGCTGATGCGGACTCGAAGCCTATGTACTTGAAAGTTACGAATCCAACACTGTCTCCTTCTCACCTTCAAGGTCAGTGATTAGAAACTGTATATCTTTTTAACATTTTTTATTCTTTGATTCATTTCTCTATAACTCTTAATGGTTTGCGGGGGTAGCACATTAGATTTTAATTTGAAAACCTTTAAATGTGTTTGGTTGCCGAGAATGTGATGGAATGGAAAAGAAATTAATGGCATACTACAAACTAATTTTTAGTGTATGTATAAAACTGTTGGTTTTCTGGGTTGGGTCCTTTAAAGCTTGAAAATTAAAACTTATGGAACATTTTGTGGTAAAATTGAAAAGGGTTTTTACCATACTTTTTCGAGTTTTAAGTCATATAATAATATTGTTGTTCTGTTGGTTTCCATACTATATGGAACTCAACTAAACCAGACAGATCTCTTGGCTTAGTAGGTGAAGGTTCTAGTTTCAAAGTCTGAATAATATAAAAACCAATGGTTTAGATTTCAGATCACTGTTGTTTCATGTACATATCAAGCAAAAAGGCTTTTAGAAAATTTGGGTCTGTGTAGAAATCAGAAGCTGATTTCAGGAATGTTAATGCATAACAAAAGAAGTTACTTCTGAGATCTGCCTTAGGCATTTGGAAGCCAGCCACTTAGACACAAAAATTCTAGTTTATGCTTGACGTATGAAATTAGATATGTATCATCTGAAACGGGGTGATAAAAGATCAGTTTTTGGATCTTTAAAATGCCCATATTTTGAGTGTTAACTTTCAAAAAGTGAATTTGCTGTCACATTACATGTTTGCAACAAATGAATTTTGTAGGTTCAAAGAATAAATTTTATAAATTCCATTCCCGTATTCTTTTCCATGATCTGTTCAAGAAAGGAAATGGGTCTCTAGAGGAAGAAGGAAAACCGAAGTATAACATGTGTGAGTTGTTGCCTTATGGCAAGGTTGGACATGAAGCCTTCTTGATTTTCTTGAGCTATTTGTACACTTGAAAGCTAAAGCCTTCTCCTATGCAGGTATCTACTTGTGTTGATACTGTATGCGCCCATGTTGACTGTAGCCTGTAGGCTTGCAATTGATTTTTCTGTGGAATTGATGTATGCTTCATCCATATTTCAAGTGCCAGAGTTAGTCTCCCTTTTCCACGTCAGTTTGTTACTTATGCAGTATGTGGTGTGTTGTGTATAAGATTAATTATGGTCTAAATCATCTAGATAAATTGTCTACTTAGGTCTTCTATCTGGTTAACCTACTTATACTGATTCACTATGCATATATTGATAAATTACTACATGCATACCATATGAGGTACATTGCTGGAAATTCCAATCCCAGGTACAATCACAGTGATTGCTCTTCTTTATTTTTCGACATTGTGGGTAGGTTAATCATTTTCACACTATAATCACTAGTAAGTTTGTATTAGATCAAACTGCACTGTTATGAATAAATCATGGAAGCAAAATTTGATATGGAAATTAAGGCAATCTTTATTTTGTATATTTTCTCTTTTTCTAATACAATTTAATAACTGTATGCATTTGATGCAGTTTCTTTTTCTGCCATATAAATGTTGGCATCATCTTGAATGTGTCAAAGTTGAACTTGATCTTCTTTTATGTTGGACATAGAATATGTTTTAACAATTAAGTCTTACCATTAGCTTGCAAATGTGCAAATATGATTGCTTCTGTGCCTTTTGGAAATTACTGTATAACAAAAGCCTGTTTCACATTTACAGGAAAGAATAATAGGAATTGGACCTTTTTCTTCATCTATCAAACCCCATTTTAGGCTTCAGTAGACCAAAATAAAATTTTACTGATTTGATACTTTACACATTTGCAGTGGTGTCTTCTTTACTTTGTCGGAAACGCTATCTGCTCAAAATTTCATCATTTCTCGTCCTATTTCGTTCCAACGAACCAATAACAATGTCAACCAAATCACAAGCATCTTCATGGTCTCGTCTCGTCCTCACCCAAACCCTCAAAAGCCCCAGAAAGTCCTTACTCTCATTGTCCCGGACAATCTCCATTCTCCCTTACACTCCAGTTTCTCAAACGCCCCAACTCTTCTATTCATTTTCACCAAAAACCCATTTCTCATTGGCCAATTTTCTCTTCAATGAATCAGTAAAAAACTCTACAAAACCATCACTCTCGTTCTCCCGGAAATTTTCGAGTTTCCCACACTTCCCCATTAATCAATCCCCAAAACCCTCCGTTTCTCAAAGATCCCATTTCTCCTCAGCCTCCACAGCATCATCTAGGATAGTCCAGGACCTTCTCGCAGAAGTCGAGCGCGAGAAACTGAGAGAGAGAGAGGCAAGGCAAAAGGCAGGCTTAGATACCAAAGACATTGATGCAGAGGATGAAGAGGACTATATGGGAGTTGGGGCATTGATAGAGAAACTTGAAAAGGAGAAGTTGAAGGATACTGGGGACTTGAACAGGTATGAAGAGCCCACGGATTCAGATAGCGATGATGATGATGAGAGGTTTTCGGAGGAGGCAGTCAAGAAGAGGGTTGATTTATTTAAGAAGAAATTTGATAGGCATAAGGAGCTGGTCAAGAACTTCGCCGAGGCTGGTATTTTCTTCTTGCTTTATGCCATATATCTGTATACTACATGTATATGGGCATGTTTATGTGTTAAGTGGTTTGATTTTGCTTTGTATCGTTGAGTAGGGGTGTTGAATTGTGTGTATGGTTTCTTAGAAAGGAGGGGAAGAATGGAAGTGAAAATTTGAATGTTCTAGACCTTTTTTTTTAATTTTATTATTTGGTTACTTAGAAATATGAGTTAATTGACAGCATGCTGGATGACAGAGTGAGAAGATTTTGTAGTGCCATGGTTGATTACTGAGAAAAGATAATACTGTGCCAATCACCTGTGACTCCACTTTGGCTTTTTTCTATTTATTTTTGTTTTCATTTCTATCATTTTGTAATGAGGTAAAAAAGAATATAAAATTCATTTTTGTTGCACTGCGTAAGCATACAGATTGCTTCTTTGTTTGGCCAAATGTTTGAAAATGGGAATAAACAAGAACTCTCCAATGTTGACATTTTCAATTTTAGAACATTTGATTTTCTCTGTTCAATATCAATTCTGCATCAAGCAGTTTTACCCGTGAGTTGAACTTTTTTGATTGGTGAACACTGTGTAGTTTGAATTGTGACTGTTTCGTTACTTAGTGATCCATTGCTGAAATGAATACATATTTTTCTTTCATTTTTCTTGACAGATACACTTGATGATGCTTTCAAATGGATGAACAAAATTGACAAATTTGAACAGAAACACTTCCAGCTTCGCCCTGAATACAGGGTCATTGGTGAGTTGATGAACCGTTTGAAAGAAGTAGAAGGCAAGGATAAGTTCATTCTCCAACAAAAACTAAATAGGGCTATGAGGTTGGTGGAATGGAAGGAAACTTATGATCCTAATAATCCTGCTAATTATGGAGTCATTCAGCATCAGCTGGTGGGTCCTAATGTTGACCTCGTTGAACATGCTGGATTCGAAAGAGAGAAGCAACTTATAGAGGGTGATGACGATGAAGAAGAAGAGTTTGATGACATGAAAGAGAGAGATGATATACTGTTAGAGAAGCTCAATGCCATAGACAAGAAACTTGAGGAGAAGCTTGCTGAGTTGGATCATACCTTTGGGAAGAAGGGGAAACTTCTGGAGGAGGAGATTAGAGATCTTGCAGAGGACAGAAATGCATTGACAGAAAAGAAAAGAAGACCTCTTTACAGGAAAGTAAGTGCATTCATCATTAACTTGATTTATACCGTTTCAAAAGGTTCTTATTATAACGTAGCTTGAAAACAATAATTTATAAATTGAAGAAATGTGCTGTGCTGATTTGATACGTTTTTTTTCTTCATATTGCAATTTAATTTCGTTGTAGTACTGGGTTGCACCATTCGTGTCTATATATAAATTAACATATTTACCAATAAAAAATATCATTCTAATACTGAGTTGACTGCTAATTGTAGGATTTGCACCCATTCTCTCTTTGTCCTGTCCTTGTCTTTCTCCTTAGCAAGAGATGAATAATTTCATCTGTTTGTTTTGCTGAACATTGTACCAGGAATTGTTCATGAAGTGAACCTTTTCTTTCATTTCTGCCTCTTTATTCAAATGATTGAATGATTCAATTATCTTTTGGGTATTGGAATAGCTAGTCAGAAATATCATTGGATAATTGACTGATAAATGTACGATTTGATGTGCAAAAGATGGTGTCAAAAGAAAAATTTATAACATGATGTGCCATGTGCTATTCACTAATAGCTATGATATGGAAGATAGGAGACTTTTATCTCCTCTGGAAATTCTGATTCCCTATGTCATTTGTCTTAGTTTCATGTATTAGCCTGGGTAATAGCATACTTGAACTTGAGACATTTTGTACATGCTGCAATCTGAAATATGAATGGCCCGGCTAATTTCTAGGGGCAAAAACTCTCTTATGGTATCTGTTGTTCCTGTTGAACACATGCCGCTTATGATGTCATTCTTCATGACAAACAAAGCTTGTTGTGAAGCTTCTTATGTTGCCCGATGGATATAGGAGAACTTGATGAGACTTGATACTGGTTTGGTTTTAAGATAACTTGCTACGACTATGTGGAAAGTTCTCTATGTTGTAATTTGTGTTCAGAAAGTTTTGGTAATAATAATCTTAAATTAATTTCATTTTAAGGTGCGTGAAGACAAAATTCAGCAACCAAAACAAGTGGATATTTCTAACCAGTGGTTGGGAGAAGTGGCATACATGTCATCGATATTGGAATATAATGATGAGAAAAAACCAGATTAGCTCACTTCTAAACTGGTTCTGCTTAATGAGTAACCTTTGCAGGGGAGAAGTGGTGGTAGTATCATTTATTATTGTTGGGGTTTAAAAGACAGGTTTATGAATTTTCACTTTTGTAGCTATTATATTTTCTCCAATTTGGCTTATTTTCCAACAGTCAAATCAAGGTTGACCATTTTCCTGGTGAGGTTAATTCTTTAGGCCTAATTTTTTTAAAAATACCTTGTGGTTTACATGTTTTCCATCCTTGTGGTTTATTTCGTGTCAAATTGGGCCTTGTGCTTTGCTCCGTTAGCAAAGGACTTGACAGGCATTAATGTCCATACTTGAGAACCACTTTTTTTATTTATTTATTTTTCAGTTTATACCCTGAGGGTTTTTTTTTGGGCAAATTGAACCTTGTGCTTTGTTCCATCGCAGGGTAAAATTGTATTTTTTTTTCGAAAACTAACCTCCATCACTTTTTTTGCTAACGAAGCAAAGCACAAGTTCTGTTTTGTCAAGAAATAATGGTAAAATGGAAAGTAGGTAAACCACAAAGTATTTTTTAAAATTAAGCCTATTCTTTATATGGTCAGTTTTAATGAAAAGATCTTGCCATAAGGTATACTGAGAGGGAATTATGAATTAATTTATCGTATACATGTATCACATGTATTCATTTATTTATGTTAGTTTTGTCAATGTATTCTTATTATGTTCTGCTTCTTTTTCTATTTAATGATGAATTTTTCGCTTAATACTTATTAGTCATTAGATACAGCTGCTCCTCCTTTATGATATATTGGCTTATTAAGGAACATTGAAGTTTTGGCCTACATTTTATTGTTAGCTGACTCCGTTTTGTTACTATGATTGTTGTGCATTTATATGTGTAAACAGCTGATGCTTCTATGTTCCCCATATTTCTTTTTGTGGATTTAATTGATAGATTCAATGTCTTAATTGGCTTTTGCTTAGTCAAAGGTTTTTTTAGCCTGTGTAGTGCTTGCATGCTTGGGACAACCCTACATCACCTTTCAATGGATGTACTTGAGAAAAGGAGTTTGCTATTTTTTTCTTTTCCTGATAGAAACAAAATTGTATTAAAAGGCATCAAGGGGATACCAACCCAAGTACAAATAGTTTATCAAGAAGCTTACTTACAGGACAAAATCTCAGAACAGTCAGGAACATCAAGTTCCTTTACATCAGAGTTTCCTTTGAATCAGAAAGTTAATGTAGTGAGCCATCTATCCCCAAGAGTATGTATTGGGGTTTCTACCCCGTCAAAGGCTCTTCTATTCCTCTCCCACCAAACAAGCCAAAAAATAGCAAGTGGGATCAAAGCCGCAAATTTCCTATTTTCCTTTCTAGTATGTATATCTCACCATTTCCAGATTCTGTCCAAAAAATTCTAGCCATTGATAGGGCCAAATCCCATAACTTTCTCACCCAAGGGCACCCAAGCCAAAGGTGATAGACTGTTTCAACTTCATTTTTGCACCAAAAAAAAATCTGTTTAGTAATCTCCTTCCTCTTCATTGCGGATTGTCAATGGTCAATATGCTGCGACCTCAAGAAGTAACCCAAGCAAAAATAGCAACCTTAGTTGTTGCAAAAGTCCTCCAAATATCTCTCTAAGGGAAATTAGATTTCCTTTCCCCATAAAGATTAGAACTAAGAGCTTGGTAGAAGCATTTAACCTTAAACATCCCATCTTTCTCCAACCTCCACTTCAAGCTAGCCACCCTAATCAAATCCAACAAATTGCTGTCCAACAAGTCAAAAAGTGAGAAAATTCCTCTAGTTCCCAATCCTGGGCATTGCGAGTGAAAGCCGCATTCCAAGCCCTCAACCAGGGGCGGTGCGCCGGTGCCACATTGTGTTCAGTGGGGGCAATTGCTTCCACTAAGATCTTCACAATTTAATGAGCCTATATAGCTATGTAAGGTTTGACCCCACTAACCAAAGAGAAGTTAAAGTAAAAAAATTAAAAAACTGTGGGAAGTTACAATTATGAGTCTGCTGTTACCTTATCACACCCAATAAAAATCTCAAATTTTTGCCAGTCACTGATCAATTGCCTTAAAAATTTCATTTCTATATTTATAATTAACGATGGCTCTCCTAAGAAAGTTGTTATAAATATCATAAATAAATATCGTGTATATCTATTGTTGTTCGACTGTTTCACTTAAAGAAAATTTACATATTCAACAAAGATCATTGTATTTTCTAAGTTTAACTTTTGGTTCGACAGTACCAAATTTCCTTTGCCTTGCATTTTTTCTCCCTTTTCTTGATCTTTTTTTAAGCATTAAAATATCTACTTGCAATCTTTTTTTTACCTATAGTTACCACTATTTTTTTGATAAGTACAGTTACCACTATTTTATGATAGCAAGTTCTTACAAAATCTTTTTTGGGGATTATGATTTTGTTACAGTCCTCCAATTCAATTTTTATGTATTACCGGTTATAAAAAGTCCGTTGTTACAAATTTAGTTCTTTGTAATTAGATTAAACTTGGAAAAATGAAATGTTTCGAGCACCATAATCTCATTTTCATGATTAAAAATCTAAAAAGAATGAAAGATGCAAGGATCGTAAACAAAATACTTGCAGCAGACATTTTTTTTCCGTAATACAACAAAGTGCACTTTATGTTTGATACTGATCTTTTTTCTTGGTCGTTCTTGACTTTTTTATGTTTATCTATTTATGATACAAACTGTTAGAGGAATTACTTATTCACGAGTTGTAAACTGTTGGCTTTTATTTATGAAGCAGAAGTACTTTTATTAACCAAGAAAAAATTATGATCATAGGAGCTCAAATAATATGTTAAAAGAAAAGTAAAAAAGAAAGTAAACCCAAGAGTCAAGACAACAATAAAAGTTCTTAATTTAAATTTAATTTTTTGCCCCCACTTACTTAAGTTCTTGGCTCTGCCACTGCCTCACCCCACCATTCTCAGTCACGCAAGAATCAACCAGCAACTCTTTGTAAGCTATTAATCACTTGGAAAATGACTTATTTGTGCGATTGTTTGCCCTGTGCTAAAACAAGTAGTCTGATTTTCACGGTTTGAATATTTGTTACTTAGCCTTTTTAACCTGTTTCTACATTGTTTTGCCCAAGATTATACTTTTGTTCTTTGTGGAAGAAGATGTGTTATACTATTACCTTTGCTCTAGCTTATTTGTGTTCTTATGTTTGTTGCATTTTCCTTTCTCTTTTTTGTTCTCAGTTTTCTATTGAATATATTAACACAAGTTGTTATATAATGACAGGGTTTTGATGTGAAATTGATAGATGTGAATCGAACTTGTAAAGTTACAAAGGTATTCTCATATGATCTTTAAATCTATATAGAATAACCTATATAAATTTTATTAAATATTAGAAATAAAATATCTTATTGTTTTTTGACGTGCTTTAGGGGGGGCAAGTGGTCAAGTATACTGCTACGTTAGCTTGCGGGAACTATCAAGGTGTTGTTGGATTTGCAAAGGCCAAAGGTCCTGCCATCCCTATTGCTCTTCAAAAGGTGTACTTTTGGTTTTTTATACGGTGTATTTATTTTTATTTGATGATGAATTTTTCGGTTTTTTCCATGCGCTATCAATGGACCGGTAATGAATTTTATGAGTTGGCTAAGGATTTTGATTTGTTAATAAATTAGCAGTTCAGAATCCTCAGATTTGTTTTGTTAATTTTGATGTAAGTCAAACTGTCGAGCCAATCTATCAAATAGTTGATATGGATATTATGTGATACACAACAGAGAGACATACACACTGATATGAGCTCATCTCAACTTAAATAAGCCTTAATTCCAGGCTAATCTGGTCGGCTGAATGGATCTCTCTTCTCCTATTTGCCTGATAAGAAACCATATCCTCAATTAAATATTTTAGAAGTAAAGTCCTTTTTATCTATCCCACTTATAAAAAACCCTTTTTATCTATCCCAACCCTTCTGATTTTACGTCTACCTATACCCTTCTTTGGGCCATCTACTTGAATCAAGAACTTTTGCACACCGGTGTATTCATAGGCTTATGTTGCACATTTTTTGACAGCACGCTTACATTACACTTTTAAACCATCAAAACTGCCATTCACTCATTTATCCTCTATTGGTGCTACTTTTAGCTTTTGACGAATGAATGCACTTTTTATTTGAATTTTTCTCGTTTTACCACACATTCACTTCAACATCCTCATTTTAACCACACATATTTTGAATATATTGTTTCTGAATTGCCCTATACTGTACTGTATAGCATAGTTGGCTTTAATGTCATTAGGATTTTCCCTTTGACTTGGCTGGTATTTACAGTCACAGTATTCCTGTGCAATTTCTTAATTTCATCCGACTTTTTTCTAATTTTGGCATTGTATCCTATTTAATCAGCATATTTTTGAATAATTCATCATTCTTGGAACTTTGTGGTGATCAGTTTCATTCGATCTCCATCCCTATCTCTAATTCCACTAAAGTTGCACTTCGTATGTACTGCCATAGCTCTCAGTGGAAATCCTTTATGCTCTAGATAGTCTTCTATACTCCAATCTATGATCTCCAACCTTAGTCTTGTCTGTTAGCAATATATCTATCATCCGCAAGTTACATACTCCCAAGAGATATCGGCCTGAATATATAGTCATCTTATCCATAGCTAAAGCAAATAAGTAAGGACTTAAAGCAGGTCCTTGATGTAAATCAGTTGTCATCTGGAAATCATCAGTGTTGTCTTCCGCGGTTTTGACATGATCAACCACTCCTTCATACATATCCTTATTCACATTAATATACTTTACGCTCCCTTATTTTCCACCACCCAACAAATAAATTTTCTAGTAACTTTATCATATACTTTCTCAAGATCAATATAAGTCATTGCTTCTCTTTATATTCTTAGTTAACCTTCTAAGTAAGAAAATAAAATCTGTAGTTGACCTACTTGGCATTAGGCCAAATTAAATTTTCAAGATTTTTGTTTCACACCTAAATCTGTGTTCAATCACTCTCTTCCAAGGCTTCATAGTTCATAATATGACTCATATTTAACACTTCAGCATTAGGATGTGACCTATGCTTCGTATAAGGGTTGAGGGTAGGATGGATGGAAGGGACATATGAAGGGTTTATAGCAAACATTTTACACTTAGTGTGAAGTAAGTGTGTGTTCGCAATACCTAAGTCGAAAATGTTTGCATCACTAGATTAGAAGTTTTCCCCCCAATAAGTATCATTAGATTAGAAGTTACTGCTCTAGAATATTTAAGAATTTAGTGAAAGTTCCCTTCTCTCTCTCTCTCTCGTGTACGTGCACGCGCACACTTCCCATGTATCCTCACGGTATCTGTATCCCATTTTCTCATAATCATCAGATCGGTATATTTTTATGTTTTCTTATCTATATTTGTATGTCTTCGTTTCATAGTTGATACCTACTGTATTTGATAAATGTATACTTATGATATGCTACAAGATATCTAGGCCCTTGTTTTTATGACTTTTTTATACAAATTTTGTGGATTTGATATCCAATTCTGGTTGTCTTTGCATTCAAACTCTAATATCGAAAAAGGTTGCTATTTATTTAACTGAATTTGCTTGAGGTTGATCTCTTTAATAGGCCATGTTTTGATATGCATTGTTGTTATCTTGTCCCATCTATTTTAAGGCCTGGGCTTTTGTAGAGCTAAAGTGTTAAGAGGTGTTGAATGAAACCCAGAATTAGTGGGAGCTACACATTGGACCATGAAATGTAGGCAAACTCATTACTATTCATTAAGCTCCCCCAACCTTCCCCCACCCCCTAATCCACCCAGAAAGAATAAAATAAAAAGAAAATTAGTTACTGTCAGTTGAGATTATTGACCCTGCAACAGCTATCTTAATTTGGATTCTCTTGTGGGCGGATGGCTCCTTAAATTAGTGGGTCGACCCTGACCTGATTGGTCCTAAGCTTTAACAGGTGTGATTGGAGGTTCCAGTCCCAACCTATCTAGGGTATCGTACCAGTTTGGGATTGGACTTCATCTATCAGGTTCAGTTTCAAGGGTCTGCTAAATATTTAACCTGATTTGTTTGACATCCCTATAATGATCTGTTTGGCCTTTCCTCTTCCATTGTTTCTTCAACTTGTTTAATTTTGGTTCCTATTGTTTTCTGCATTGCCCTTGGCCATATACCCATATAATAATGTGTTGCTGCTACAGTGAATTAATCTCTCATAGCCTGATCTTCTCTAGTAATTTTCTTTTCTTTGTCACCTTGGAGCTACCTCCAAGTCCTAAACTTCATAGTAATACAGCTATTTCTCTTGCAATTTTCATGTGTTTTTTGCCCTTTTTCAAAATTACTCTTATCCTAGTTGTCTTTATGGATGCATTGTTTCTTGACTACGCTCCTATACCACAAAGTGCATTCATCTGTAGTCTAAGAGGGGAGGTATAATTGATTCAACCAGGTGAGAGGGGTGACAATTCCCACATTTGTTTTTGAACTTGTAAGAGAAAATTTTTCATTACTATTAGTTTCTCCCTTGTGTTCAAAATTTTGGGGGGCTGCTTAGGATCAAAACTCTAGTGAACAATTCTCATTTGATCAATTGCCTGATGGCATTGTTAATATCAAGTGTTTCTATGATTCTTTATTTTTTTTTTGTACAAGCATATATGTTTGTGTTTAATCTTCTGACTTGATTTAGCAACAAACAGGCATATGAGAAATGCTTTCAAAATCTTCACTATGTGGAACGACATGAGGAGCACACAATTGCTCATGCAATACAAACGGCATATAAGAAGACGAAGGTTTTTAACTTCCTTTATGGATTCGTTTGATCTACCTCTCATATTTTCTTTTTCTTCTGGCAAAACTTGTCACCTATTCTGCTCCTAATTTCTACATTACATCCCTGTTTGAAATTGTATATTTTTATTAGGTGTATCTCTGGCCTGCTTCAACGACAACAGGTATGAAAGCTGGAAGAACTGTGCAAACAATTTTGAATTTAGCTGGTTTCAAAAATGTCAAATCTAAGGTAATGAGCTTCTCACTTGATAGTGGTCATTATCATTATTAAAACATGGCTTTGTTATAACTTGTAACCTTAACTCCTTTGTCAGGTTGTTGGCTCGAGGAATCCTCATAACACTGTTAAGGCCCTTTTTAAAGCTCTCAATGCAGTAAGTAGCCCAATCCCCTTATATGAGGGATGTTACTTCATTTTCTTTCATGTTAACTGTTTTCAACTTTGCATTTTCTAGATCGAAACGCCAAAAGATGTTCAAGAGAAGTTTGGCCGGACTGTCGTTGAGAAATACTTGCTGTGATGAGTGCATCATGACACATGATTTTAATATACGTTTTGTATCAGCTTTAACTCGCGAGTTCAGTGCATATAGCACCGTACTAAAATAAATTTTTTTTTAAAGTATGGCAGAAAGAGGCTAAATAACACGACTGGTTCTGCGGTCAAATTGGTCTCAAGCTTTTAAACCCGGATGTAGAGAATTACTACCTCAGGTGTTGAAGTTGGGTAAATTATAATTTCGTTCTTAAATTTTGATCTTAATTACAAATTAGGATGTTACTGTAAAAATTATACTACTCAATATTATTGTGCATTTGGTCAAACTTGCAAACTGGAAATGTATACTATGCCGTTCCATATATACATGCTTAATCACTAGCCTTTCATAATCTCTCCATCGCTTTCTTCTTCTTATCTGACCCTTCATCTTTTGCTCCATTGGAAGGAAGTTTCATTTCGAACTGTCAGCCAGCGGCAGATGACTTGTTGGTTGTCGCAACTATTCTCTGCATCATACGGAATGGGAGCAAATCTTTCCCATGAAAATTCGTGTAAAAATTTAATTCGATTAAAAAGAAAAATTGTAGATCTCTCTCTATTTGTTTTAACAATGATAAGCAAACCAGATACTCCACTAAAAAAGAAACTCAAGTCTTCTCTTCGTTTCTCTTCGTTTTAACAATGATAACAATGATAATCGTAAACTACCAATACTTTAAGTTTAACGTTATATGTAAAGTTCATTGAACAGGTTGAAATGTAAATTTTTCCTTAATGGGTTCACATTTTTTAACAATTAATTAATTAATCTTAATATAGAAGAAACCCTAAATCAACTTAAACCCATGGAAGCAAATTCAATATTTTAGTGACAGAACGTTAAACTTTTTTTGGCAATGACAACATATTCGCTACTATAATTTATCATAGTTGGAATAAAATAAAGTATCATTTTTATGTCATCTTCATTTTTTAATGTTTGATTTTTTTAAACTCTTCAAACCTAGAAAACAAAAGAGGAAAAGAAATCATGGTGTCAAGATTAAAAAATTAGACAACTATGAGGACGAATTGTCCATATCTATTATTACCAAAAATAAGAACAAGTAGATTTATATCACATAATCTCTTTTAGGAAATAGGATATCAAAATATGGTAGTGGCATATTTTTTCCTATTACTAATTTTCCAAGTAAAGAAAAAGAAAACGTTATTCAACTATATAACATTGCTTAGCTGTCTTGTGAAACCCTAAATATTGAATCTTGTAAAGGATTCATGAGCTATTCATAATTTGTCAATCGTGAAGGATATGTTTTTTTATTGTTTGGTGGTCGTTTCCTTCAAATATGCTACAAGTATAGTTTCAGATGATTTAATTTCTTAGCCACACAAGGTAAAACAGAATAAATCTTAGATTATATATCAATTTCTTCTTCCTATTTACTCCAAAAATGGGCAGATTCTATTGTATCAGAACATAAATGACACTTTTTGGCACTCAGATTTTATACTTAAAGTGGGTTGGTCACATGATTTCATTGCTTACAAAAAAAAGGTTGGCTTTCACTATAAAAGGTGACGGGTATGAGCCTAATGTGCTTAAGCAAAACAAGCAAACTAACTTGTTCAAGCCAATTTCCCAAGCCTTTCATAAAATATTTCTGTCTCAAATTACTTCAAGGCTTTCAATTCCAACGCCATCTCAACTGGTTTTGGCCATGGAAATATTAACAGACCATTGATCTTAACATTCATCTTTCACTTTCTTCCCTTTGTGATCATGTCAAAGATAGTGAAACTATCGGATTAGTGATTTACTAGAGAATTTTACTACATGATGCCTCTATCTCGCTAAACCTCTCCTTCAGCTTCTCGCGAAGATCCTCCGGTAAGGCCGAGAACCCCATGGGCTCACTCGGGTTAAGTTCATCAGACAGGCTTAAGGTACGTGTTTGGTCCATTTGCTTTCTTGGATTTACGGCATGGTTCTTATCAATTAAAGCTTCCCTTAAAACCACATCTCAACCAAATCCATCTCCTTGCTCATCAACATTGAGCTTCCATTTCAAATGCCAACATCTCAGCCAACTGATCTATGCAGACGTTGTCGATATCATCAATAACCAAACCCGTACCCGAACCAGAACAAAAACCGGACATACTTGGCATCTTTATCCCCTCAACAAGAATAGACTCAAAGCTATAGTCATTGTTATGATTAGCACCAATATTCCAAAAACGTATAGATTATTTCTTAATTAGCAATAAAATAATTAATAACTCTAATTTCCAGAGGCGTATACGCATATGTGAAAGATGCAACATGGTTTACCAGTCTACAGTGGAATTCAAAGCTCACATTATCTCTCACGATAGAGAAATAACGAGGGCCGAGGTGGAGAGAAGGCGCGCAGGCCACAGATTTAAGCCCCAGAAGCTTTTCCACAATGGAGCAGCAGCTGATGTCAAGGAGGACTCTGCCTCTACTGGTACTAATAATTAGGGCAGAGAAATCTGTTGTATGACTTTAGATGAAAAGTGAGCGTACAAAAGAGTACATGTTCCTAAAAGAAAGAAATAAAATCATGAACCCAACCTGCATAAGTCATGAAATCATGTTTGTTTATCAAATGATTTTTATAGAAATAAAAAATTTCAAATTATGTTAATATCTTTATTTTTTCATGTTTCGAATTGTTTTCTTCTTCACAATCCCGAATAAAAAAAAAAAAAAAAAAGATACCGAAATCATGAATCCAACGCCAAAACTAAAATTTGAAATTCAGCTAAGAGTTTGCTGCGCACACCTGAAAAATTTTTAAAGATGTATTTGCATACATAATTTTTTTTTAAAAAGCAAATAGACTTTTATTGATCAATACAAAGTACAATCAGAGCATCTGACCCAAAACAATAGGATTCGATCACCTCTTTGTCATTGATCCAAGCGCACATATTTTCCATCCTACCAACATCCATCTTTGCAAGAGAATCTGCCATACTGTTAGCTTCTCTCAATGTATGCCTGAATTCCACCTTTCGTAAACCATTTAACAAACTCTGGGTTTCGTTGAAAATCCAATTATAACGCCGAGGCCTTGCCTCATCTGTTTCTATCCACGATAACACAAATTTCGAGCCACTTTCAATTATAAGGCTAACTTCCTTACTCCAAGCCACCTCGTTATACAGACTCACTGCTTCCTTTATGGCCATTTAACTCTGCAAGGTTGGAATCTACAATCCCAATATTTCTTGAAACAAGTATCAACACACGGCCTGACTTATACCACCCACCCCTGCTGGCCCTGGCTTACCTTTTGAGTAACCATCAACATTAAACTTAACAACCCATCAGGTAGAGGTTCCCATTGAATACACTGCCTCTTCTCCTTCACTTTTCTCTGCACCGTAAAATCATTAAAAGTACGTAGTAAATCAATCATTGCAATATCACAGTCCTATTTCGCTTAATTTATAAGATCCACTAGTTTTGAGATTGATGTATTCTTACTCTGGAAAATCATTTCTTTTCGTTTTAGCCCAATGGACCACACCACCACATAAAATAACATTTCTCGAACTTCCAAACCCCGTACTCTAGGACATTGTCCTTTCCACTGCATAAACCAATCTTTCAAACCTTTTGGTTGCACCCAAAAAACACCCCAACAGTCAATACAACTGCACCAAACTCTCGAACTCCAATTGCATCCCAAAAACAAGTAATCGCAAGTTTCTTTAACATTTTCACACAATAAACAATTTTCATCGTTGCCATTCAAACAATTTCTCCAAATCAAGAAATCCTTACAGGTACCCTATTTTTTAACACCTACCAGCACAAGATCTCTACTTTTGATGGAGCGAGACCTCTCCATACCCAAAATTTTTTGGTTAGCTCGGGAATAAACTCAATAGTTTAGACCAGCAGAAAACTTTATTGATAATATTAAAGAACTTTATTGATAACGTCACTAATGTTACTAATGGACATTACCAATAAAATTTCTAAGGTTACTAATGGAGTTTCAAGCTGGTCTAAGTTTAGATCTGAGCCAGTCAAGAAATCCTCATACATATCTGCCCTTCCAACACCTTTTCCTTAAAGATGTTTTTCCTCCATTTCGGCACAAACGATCTATTGGTATATCCACATCAGACATCAGAAATAATAAAAAATAAGAGTAGCTTATATATATGGTTTGAGTCTAAAACTCTTGAGCTTAAATTTTTAAGTCATATTGATCCATCCATGTATATCAAGCCCGTGTTCGTGTCCTATTTCTTACTGTGTGAAGTACTCACAACCTTAATAATTGGTATCAGAGCCTGGTCGAGATCGTTGACTCTCACGATACTGTCTCGTGGTTAAATATCTGAATGAAAAGTATTTGTGTGCCCAGGGTTGTCTGTCCTATGAGGACTCCCGTGGCCGGTGGTTCCATTCAAAGAGGAGTTTGATATATAAATTTGTTGGGATATTCGCATATGAGTTATCTCACATAGAATAAAAAATAAGAGCAGTTTATATACAAAGAGCTCAAGACTCTTGAACTTGAGCTTTTGAATCATATTAGTATTCATCCATGAATATCAAGCTCGTGTTCGTGTTCTACCCATTAGAATTTAACTTCCACACTAATCTGTCATTTTTCTTTTCCCAGACAATAGCACCCGTTAATAATTCATAAAGCCCTCCCATTGATCCCTTTCACAACAAAATAAACTTCTTCTCAGGTCTCACCTCTGGTTCTGCAAGCAACCAAACTTTGCCACGCAGCCATTTTTGTTAAGAGCTAAAGAGAACATTCTTGGAAATTCCACGTTCGACACCCTCCCCTCTAACCAATTAAAACTCAAAACGTTTCACCTTGAGGATGGTGTATTTTAAAGTTGTTAACATGTTTCAAATATGAAATGTACGCTTCTATATGTTTTAGGATCTTTGGAATAGAATAAAGCATCCTTTTACATGACCTTTATTTGTTTATGTTTGATTTTTTTTTTTTTTTTTTTTTTTGTCTTCAAACTCCCAAGAAAAAAATAATGGGGTCAAGACTGAAAATTAAAAGTCAATTATTAACTCGTTTTACACGTGCGTGACAACGGTACTGTCTTTTGAGTCTGAAGAGATCAACAAAGAACTAAAGAAATGCTTGATGACTTTCTAAATTGTTCTTCCCTTATAAGTTTCGACATATTTTACATACTCAAATCAAAATTGATTTAACACCTTTGAATATGTTTAATTTTATTTTTATTTATAGTAATGAAACTAACCTATCTTATTCCCACTCAACCCACATCATAACAATTTTTCTTATTTATAAAAGAATTGTTGATCTAAAGAATCGATTCCAAAATCTTTCAAGACACGTAAATACTTAGACTTGGAGTAATATAATCATTGCGCTACATGTTTCTGTTTAAATTTAATTAACACTGCAATGCAGAATTAACACTGTACTTTCCTTTAAATCCATCCTATAAGATCATGCATAAATATGATTTTATCCTAGAAGAAGTGAACAACATATCAAGCCAATGTTTGACTATATTTTAAAGCTTATGCTCATTAGTACTAAATAATTGGGATACAATGCCAGTTTGAGTTTTAAATGAACAAGTTATAAAACCCTTTGATTAATCAAATTGCTATATGTAGTAACTGACCTATTTCATATGCTGTAAACAACTAAGTAGGTTTAGCATGACAGAACCTGATGCTTATCTAACAGTGACATACTACAAAGAGGTAATTGTTGGACTAAATAATTTATCACTTTTTCAGATACGATTCTTATTCATATTGAGTTACGTAAAAAAATCTTACTTACTGTAGTTACATAAATGATGTAACTTCTTTAGTTCGAATCTATGGGCCACCTCAAATAAGAAAAGGACATATTTATTACAAAAAAAAGTCTCGCTTTGCTTTCCATTTTTAAGTGTAATGTAATAAAAAGAAAAAGAAAATTAGGGTAATCAATGATGAGTTATGATTCAATGAGTTCATGAAAATCTCCCATCCAAAAAGCATCATTGTCTAAGTGTAGTCATTTTTAAAGCTTCTAGCTAACCCATGAACCATCTGTTTTCTTAATTGATTTACAAAACAAAATTGGATACCATTAAAACACTTATATAGTCTTTGATTATTTTTTACTGTAACACTCAAATCATTTAAGTATTCATCATAAGACTTATAGGCTTGAATCAAAGTGGAACAATCACCTCTCAATAACTTATCCAAATTTCTAGTCATTTTAAGGGTGCCATAAAAAAAGTGCATGCTACTTTTATACCTGCACTTATATATATTACAGGACATTTGAAGAGCCAAAGCTTCCCTTGGTCCCCGTCCCCCACCGCGTCCCCCACCACGCAATGCGACCTCTATCGCGCTGCAGTGACTTTGAATGTCAAACTCTTCGTAGTTGATAATGGCCGCAATTTAAACCCTACTAGCCAATATATCTCTCTTAACATAAGGGAGATCGTGTACATAACAGTTTACATAATTGTCACGCGACACTCTATTTTTTGAGAAAAATCTCTTAAAAAAACAAGATAAAATTAGTCGGAACCCACACAATGTGTGAGCCCAGCTCTAATATAAAGCAAAATGAAACCCAAGTTAAGTATATGTATCATGTTACCTTTAATGCCAAAAGTTGGCCTTAGCAAACCAAACCATGACCAGGATATTATACTAAAAGCTTTGCTCTATTAAATGGCAGGAAATACTGTCTAATTTAAATTGCCTTACTTGCAATTGCTAAGAAAAGGTAAATTGGTATTCATTCAGATATTTAATTCTCATGCCCATTGAAGTGAGAAATTATGACATGGACAATGCTTGTGTGTAAATTAAATTTATTATGAGTGAATCCGAGCCGTTACTTTCACATCTACTGTAAAGGAGAGATGGGCTCTACTTGTGAACTTTATGTTTTTCTTTTTTGGGACATGTTTGGATAGAGTTTTCGAAAATTGTTTTCAGTTTTCGAAAACTGAAAGTAGTTTTTTGAAAACTCTTTTCTATGTTTGGCAAACAGTTTTCAAAAGTAATTTTTTAAAACAGTTTTATGAAAACTCCAAATTGATGTTTTCTGATATAATTTTCGAAAAATAGTCCTAAAATCAGTATTCACTTCTCTGTTTTATTCTTCTTCCATGGTGTATAAAAATATTAAAATTTTGAAAATAAAATAACATTAATTATTTTTAAGTATTTAATAAATATGAGAAATAAAATTAATATAGATTTTAAATTTAAACTCAAAACTAAAAATAATTACAAGGTGTATCAAAACAGTTTTCAAAATAAAATTTTCCAAACAACATTTCATTGTTTTCTGCCTTGGAAATAGTTTTCGAGTTACAATTATCAAAACATATTTTCTTCAGAAAACTATTTTCAATTTTCATTTTCAAAAACTGTTACCCAAACATACCATTGGTTTCTCATTTTTGTTAACAAGTAGAGTAATTGACGTGAATATAACACTAAGTATAGTGATTACATTTTAATCATTACTACTTGCCATCTATTCAAAAATGTATGGATTCTTTCTTAATTAACAATAAAATAATTATAACTCTAATTTCTTGTAATAACTTGAAATGAAAGATCCTTTAGTGCCTATAAAAGTGACCTTTGTGAATAGTGAATAACTCTCATGTGTGCCTAATCATTTGCAACAACAAAATGAGGTTCCTTGAACTCCTTTACTTTATCTTAATCACCCCCTTAGATCAAGATCCTGACGATGAGGATAACTTGAAGAATGACAACTTCCAGAGGCGTATACGCCTTTGTGAAAGATGCAACATCGTTTACCAGTCTACAGTGGAATTCATAGCTCACATTATCTCTCACGACAGAGAAATTACGAGGGCCGAGGTGGAGAGAAGGCGCGCAGGCCCCAGATTTAAGCGCCAGAAACTTTTCAACCACGGAGCAGCAGCCGATGTCAAGGAGGACTCTGCGTCTACTGGTACTAATAATTAGGGAAGAGAAATCTGTTGTAGGACTCTTTAGATGAAAAGTGAGCATACAAAAGAGTAGTTGTTCCTAAAAGAAAGAAATAAAATCATGAACCCAACCTGCTTAAGTCATGAAATCATATTGTCTCTGTGTTAGAATTTTCAAATAATTTTTATAGTAATAAAAAAATTCAAATTATGTTAATATCTTTATTTTTTCATGTATCGAATTGTTTTCTTGCTTAGACTCCCGAATAAAAAAAAAGGATATGGAAATCATGAATGCAACGTCGAAACTAAAATTTGAAATTCAGTAATGGGTTTACTGTGCACACGGGAACAAATTTAAAGATGGATTTGCACACGCGCACGCACACACACATATTTATGTGTGTGCGTGCAAATGGACTTTTATTGATCAAATATGTCTTCCAAAAAGTACAAACGGATCATCTGACCCAAAATAATTCCTACACAACTCACACCTCAAATTATACTGAACAAGACAACCAATCCGGTGCACTCAGGATCCCTCTATCCAACTCGCAACAACTCAAAAATGGATTCACCTCTTTGTCATTGATCCAAGTGCACATATTTTCCATCCTACCAAGGCCCATCTTTGCAAGGGAATCTGCCATACTGTTAGCTTCTCTCAATGTATGCCTGAATTCCACCTTTCTAACCTATTTAATAAACTTTGGATTTCGTTGAAAATCCAATTATAACGCCAAGGCCTTGCCTCATCTGTTTCTATCCACGATAACACAATTTTCGAGCCACTTTCAATTATAAAGCTAACTTCTTTACTCCAAGCCACCTCATTATGCAGACTCATTGCATCCTTTATCGTCATTTAACTCTGCAAGGTTTGAATCTGCAACCCCAATATTTTTTGAAATAAGCATCAACACACGGCCTGACTTACATCTCAGAATACCACCCACCCCTGCTGGCATTGGCTTAAATTTTGAGTAACCATCAACATTAAACTTTAACAACCCATCAGGTAGAGGTTCCCATTGACTACACTGCCTCTTCTCCTTCACCTTTCACCGCACCGTAAAATCATTAAAATTACGTAGAAAATCAATCATTGCAATATCACAATCCCCCTAATTCGCTTTTATCCACCAACTCAAAGAAGCTTGATAAGATCCACTAGTTCTGAGATTGAAGTATTCTTACTCTGGAAAATCATTTCTTTTCTTTTTAGCCAAATGGACCACACCACCACATAAAATAACATTTCCCAAACTTCCAAACCCCCTACTCTAGGACATTGTCCTTTCCATTGCACAAACCAATCTTTCACACCTTTTGGTTACACCCAAAAAACACCCCAACAGTCAATACAACTGCACCTCACTCTCCAACTCCAATTACATCCCAAAAACAAGTACTCGCAAGTTTCTTTAACATTTTCACACAATACACAATTTTCATCATTGCCATTCAAACAATATCTCCAAATCAAGAAATCCTTAACAGGCACCCTAATTTTTAACACCTGCCAGCACAAGATCTCCACTTTTGGTGGAGTGAGACCTCTCAATACCTGCCCTTCCAACCCTTAGAATATCTACATGTGAATTATCCGACATTAAAGAAAATAAAAAATAAGAGTAGTTTATATGCATGCTTTGAATCCAAAACTCTTGAGCTTAAACTTTTAAGTTATATTGGTGTCTATTATTGTATATCAAGTCCATGTTCGTGTAATCTCTTATTGTGTGAAGTACTCGCAACCTTAACAAATGGTATCAGAGCCTGGTTGAGATCGTTGACTCCCACGATGTTGCCCCGTGGTTGAGTATCTAAATGAGAAGCGTTTGTACATCTACGGTTGTCTGTTCTGTGAGGACAACCGTGGCTTTGTCTCTCCTATAGTTGAGTTTGGTTTGATTTCTTTTGTTGATCACGTGATCGGTGGTTTCATTCAAGGGGGAGTTTGGTATGTAACTCACACGTGAGGAGGGATATATTTGTTAGGATATCCACATGTGAGTTATACCACATCAGAAAAAATTAAAAAATAAGAGTAGTTTATATACATGGTTTGGACACAAGACTCTTGAGTTTAAACTTTTGAGTAATATTGATATCTATCAATATATATCAAGCTTGTGTTCGTGAGCTTGTTGGTGTTATATCCATTAGAATTTAACTTCCACACTAATCTGTCATTTTTCTTCCCAGATAATAGCACCATTTAATAATTCATAAGGCCCTCCCATTGATCCCTTTCCCAATAAAATAAACTTCTTCTCAGGTTTACACATCAAACTTACCTCTGGTTCTGCATGTAACCAAACTTTGCCAGGCACCCATTTTTGTTAAGAGCTAGAGAACATTCTTGGAAATTCCACGTTCGACACCCTTCCCTCTAACCAATTATCAAACCAAAAATTTGCCTTTCTACCATTACCCACCCCACAACCAAAACCATCTCTAAAAATCTCGCCCAACCATCTGTTAGTTTTTAAAGAAAGAAAGAACAAGAGTTTACTTAGAACAAGGAGAGAAATAGGAGGAAGATAAACTGGAACTCAAACTCTGAATTCAATTATCATAATGCATAAGCTTATATTATATAACTAACTGAAAAGTTAAGGTGCAGAAAAAGTAAACATAAACAACTAACACATGTTACAGCTAACATGGGGTAGTAATGACAGATAACATGGGCTAGTAAATGACAAAGAACATGGGGTAGTAAATGCAGCTGACAAGGGGTAGTAATGACAGCAGCTAACAAGGGCAGTAAGGACAGAGTGGTGCAGCTGCAAACAATGAGAAGTGGTACAGCAGCACCTGATGCAAATCACCAACACTCCTCCTTGTATTAGGAGCTGCAAATTCCAAGTCTCTGCCTAAGAATTATACCGTAGTCATAATGCCACTGCTGCCATAGGTTGGAATGAATTCCTTGCTGCTGCAGAAAGTCCATCTTCTTGAGCTCTTCAAAAATATTTTTCTTCTTTAACTCTGCCTCATCTTGATCCTGTTTCTGGATACAATACTGAGCAGCCTCAGGCCGAATGTCAGCAGCGAGCCTAAGTAATAGGGAGAGATCAATACTCTCCAGCTTCTCATTGTACTTAACAACTTCCTTATCAACTTCAAGCATATCTGCACTGCTAACCATCTCAGTGACACTTTCCTTGGAAGGAAAAACAGTTTGTTCTTCATTGTCCTCATTCTTTGAGGCCTTCTCTTTCTCTTTCATCAAAGTGTCATCACTACTAGTTTCAGGTGGATCAGTAATCATCTTACTGGATGAACGATCATGAACTTCACTCTGCATTGAATTGTAAGTGTCTTGAACTGACCATTCCTTCCTCCTAGACTTTCCACTGCTCCCAGATTTCACATGCTTATGCAACGAAGAAGTAGTATCTTCATTTTCTTTGCGTGAATTAGATCTAAGTTTCATATCACTTGGTGAAAGACTTCCACTGGTGATGGAAACAGAATCAGAAGCTATCATCTTCATCTGCCTTTTTTGCATGCAAAGTACAACACGTTCAGCAACTCGCTTGCTGTTCCTCTTATAACTTCCACATTTTCCACCAAGCTTAGTCTTGGGGGATGCTAAGTGCTCAGTAGAGGTGTTTTGCTGGGGTCCAATCTCTGAGTTACTGCTCTCTGACATATTTTTCTCATTTGAGGAAGCACTTTCGCTTTGGCAGCACTTTAGCCTCCTCCTAGCAGATGAGCCAAAGAATTTCTTCCTAGATGATATCTAAGCTCCAGAACCATCAAATGAAAGAACAGATTTTCCTTTGATATCACCATTTCCAGGTGAGCTCAACATAGTAGTTCTTTCTGACTTCATAACCGTTTGATGGCAGAGTGGGCCACATGACATATTTTGATCATCAGGATGGCTCCATGGAGGTTGCTTCTCGGCCTTAATTAGAACTTCATATCTTGCCTTGACTTCGTTTGGACTTCTAGTTGAAAATGCAGCAAGTTCTTCTTTGATGGGATCAAAAGAAAAACTATTGCTCTTCATTCTCACTTTAAGAATTTCCTGACCCGTGACATCAAGAATGTGACAGAAACTATCTTCAAAGATCACTTTAAAGCCTTTTTTAATCAATTGACCTACACTCAACAGATTTTGGTCAATTTCTGGTACGTAGAGAACATCAGAAATTCTCTTTGTGCTTGCAGTGCTGGTTATGGCGATTGTCCCTTTCCCTTTGACAGAGATGTAATCACCATTGCCAATTCTGACTTTAGTAATGTCAGTTGGCCTTAAATCTCTGAAGAGTTCCTTGTCATTGGTCATGTGGTTGGTGCAGCCACTATCAATTAACCAGCTCTTACTTGAATCATTGTCTGAGAAGCAAGTAGCAACAAAGAACTGATCCTCCTCCTCTTGATCAGCAACTTGAGCATCTGCTTCTTGCTGCTGATTTTTGCTTTTGCAAATCACAGCTTCATGACCTTGTTGGTTACACTTGCTGCATTTTGCATCAGGTCTCCTCCAGCATTTGAAAGGAGGATGACCCTTTCTGCCACAGTGTTGGCATGAAGGATGATTTCCCTTCGTACCTCCAGTCTTGTTCTTGTTGGTGTTTGCTGTAGCATTGCCACTTGCTGGAAAAATCTTCTTGTTCTTCTTCCTCATTTTCCAGCCTTCTTGATACTTGACTGGAAGTGCTCCTTCAATGACTCATTCTTGCCTCATGGCCCTTCTTTGCTCTTGTGCTTGTAAAGCATTTACGAGCTCTGCCAAGGTAACCTTGGACAGATCCTTGGTGTTCTCCAAGGTTGTAATGGTTGCCTCAAATTTTTCAGGCACCGTTACTAGGATTTTTTGGACAATCCTCGAGTCGGGTAGATCAGAACCAAGCAGTCTTACCTTATTAGCAATGCTTAGAAGTTTGTCAGAATACTCTTTAATGGTTTCTGATTCCTTCATTTTCTGCAGTTCAAAATCTCTGATCAAATTCAGCACTTGCATCCCTCTGATCCTCTCATTTCCTTCATACTCTTTTTTGAGATAATCCCAGATTGCTTTTGCTGATATAAGTGACATGACTCGGGTGAAGATAGTCGATGAGACGCCAGCAAACAAATAGGCTTTTGCTTTTGACTTCCTCATTTTTCCGTCTTTGTGATTCTTGATTTGGGCCATTGTGGGGTTGTTTGGAAGAAGAGGAACTTCGTAGTCCGCTTCTACAGCTTCCCAAAGATCCATTGCATCTAGATAGGTCTCCATTCTCACAGCCCAAATTTGATAGTTGTCACCGTCAAAAACTGGTGGAGCCATTGATGAAAAACTGGATTCTCCTTCCATTTGAACACTCACAGATCCCTCAAGAATAAAGTTCTGATACCAATTGTTAGTTTTTAAAGAAAGAAAGAACAAGAGTTTACTTAGAACAAGGAGAGAAATAGGAGGAAGATAAACTGGAACTCAAACTCTGAATTCAGTTATCATAATGCATAAGCTTACATTATATAACTAACTGAAAAGTAAAAGCTGCAGAAAAAGTAAACATAAACAACTAACACATGTTACAGCTAACATGGGGTAGTAATGACATATAACATGGGCTAGTAAATGACAAAGAACATGGGGTAGTAAATGCAGCTGACAAGGGGTAGTAATGACAGCAGCTAACAAGGGCAGTAAGGACAAAGTGGTGCAGCAGCAAACAATGAGAAGTGGTACAGCAGCACCTGATGCAAATCACCAACACCATCCGTTCTTCCCAATCAAATTATTTCAATCCACATCTTAGAATGGCTACTTGAAGACCTCCAATCAAGAGTCAAACCACACCTCCTAACCCCATATTTACCTTCTATCACACAAAGCTCCTCTGAGGCTGCCCCCTCCTCCAATACCATTTTCCTAAACAAGCAGTGTTCTTAGTTCTCAAACAGCCCACTCCCAGACCCCCTTTTTCTTTGCTTCTACAAACCTCCTCACAATTCACCAAATGCAGTTTCCTCTTCTCCCCACTACCTTCCCTTAAGAGTTTTCGTTGAATTTCTCGTTCTCCTTCGCCACATCAATAGGTAACCGATAAAGTAACATATAATATGTTAGCAAATTGCCCAATGCTGCTTTTATAAGGGTTAGTCTACCACCCAACGATAAATATTCTCTTCCAAGTTGCTAACTTCTTTTGAAATATCTTAATTATTGGTTTCATTTCAACCGGTTCTAAAAAATCTTTGTAAATACTACTCCAGCAAGATCTCCTTCCTCTCCTTTTCCTTTATTTTGTTTTCCACCCGCCCACTAAATGCGATCTGCTTCGAATTCTCCACTCTCCTAGATCCCGTAAACCACATAATCTCATTGAGAAAAAATGATATATATAAAAATGGTTCTGGCTTTTTTTTTTTTTTCGTGTTTTCATGATGATACAATTTATAAATAGTGTATGCAATGATCAAAACATTTCACCTTGAGGATGGTGTCCTATATATTGTTAATGGTATTTTAAAATTGTTAACATGTTTCTGGTTAAGAATTAACACTATACTTTCCTTTAAATCCATCCTAATAAGATCATGCATAAATATGATTCTATATCCTAGAAAAAGTGAACAATATATCAAGTCAGTGATGTTTGAATATATGTATTGAGGATTGCTCGGGCCAATGTCCCCGACACCTCATTGACCCCCTCCCAGAAAAAAAACAAAATATAAGGCAATGGAAACTTATGCTACATTGGTCCTAAATAGTTAAGACACAATGGGTAGTGCTTTAAATGGACAAGTTACCAAACCCTTTGATTAATCAAATTTCTCTATGGGGTAACTGACCTATTTCGTATGCTGTCAACAACTAAGTAGGCCTGGAATGACAGAACCTAATGCCTATCTAACGGTGACATACTACAAAAGGGTAATTGTCATATTTGAAAAAGTAAGGGATGTATGCATAATTACATGTTACGTCAAACGAGGATAAAATAATTTACCATTTTTTCAAATATGATTTTTATTTACATCAAGTCACGTAAAAATCCTACTTGCTGCAGTTGCATGAATGATGTAGTTTCTTTAGCGAATCAACGGACCACCTCAAATAACAAAAGGACATTTATTACACAAAAATCTCGCTTTGTTTTCCAATTTTAAGATGATATAATGAAGAAAAAAAAACAAAAGGATAATCATAACCCAAATCTAGGACCTATGCATATTTGATTAGATTTGTCATCCTGAATAATTACGTTTTAATTACTATATACGTTAGCACAATTTCTCTTGAACATTTAATTCATAGCCAAAAGAGGATACTCTAAACAAATCTCACAATATCAAACATAATACAAAAAGTTAATTTATGGTTAGTTCCTACCATATATTCCAAATTAGCCAAATATGCTTTTATTAAGAAATGAATGATTCCATTTTATTGGTTCTATACGTTGAGTAAAAAATCTCTATACTTAATAAGGACGAGTATTACCAAAAATAAAAACTAGTAGATTACTCACATAATCTCCTTAAGGAAAAGGTATATATAAATATGTTAGTGGCTTTTTTTTTTATTCCTATTGTTAGTTTTTTCAGGCAGGGAAAAAAAAGGTTTTTTATGCATAACGTGGCACTGCTTAGCTAAATATTAAACCCTAGACGAGTCATAACCTATATGTAGCTTGTCAAACATTTCTTCCTGCCTCAAACCTAAATTCCACTGCATCTATCTGCATTTTACAGTCATGAATTCCAAAAATTCCGAAGATGTTGACTACCAGAATTTCCACACAAGTGTTGCAAAATTTTCATTTTTTTTTCTTGCCGCCATATATCTTGTATGTTCATTATTTCTTCAAAATTTCATACTTATTCAATATGATTCGATGTTCTACGAACTTTAAATTCATTTTATAGTTTTCTGTAAGTTATGGTCACTTTTTTGTGGTGATGAGTTGCAGATATTAGATTTGTGATTTCCTCTATAATTTTCCCACATGGAATGTACAGACAGTTGATCATCTGCAAGGTATTCTCTTGTCTAACTTAATTTATCTTAAATTTTTCCAGTAGGTTTATAGTGAATTTAATTTATGAAACAACTCATGCTCTTGATGAGTTCCTAGGGTTCTGTAAATAGCTTAAAGTGGATTAATAGAAAATCTTCTTTTGTGTGCTTTTATAACATATTACAGCACTTAAAACCATTATATATATATATATATATATATATATATATATATATATATATATATATATATATCATGAAAATATTTTCAATACAATTCCTGGAAAGTTAAATGAAAATAACGTTGAAACATGTGCCAACCAAATTTGGGATAAGAACTTCATGTTCCTTGATTTGTAAAAATAAAAAAACAAAATCAAATCTTAAGAGTTTCAACTTCAAAGGCCAAACAAATACTGCAAAATAATAATAATTAAAAAAAGGCTTTAACCTTCCGAGACTTACTTGATTAAGAGCTCAGACCAAGTACTTTTTTTAAAAAGAAAATATAAATATTATTCATAAGCATCAAAGATGTACAAAGTATGCAAAATTTTCACATAGTCCAATCATAGAAAAAACAACTCAACATATTACCAGCCCCAACAATCCTAAACCCCATCTAACATGGAAAAAATTTCCACAAAACACAGCAGCACCCGAAACAGAAAGGACATCCAGTCAAACCCACAAAAAAAGCCAAGAAAAAGTGCCCAGGCAAAAATAAAACATAGCAGGGCAGTGACTCCGCAAATCCAGGCAAACTCGAACCATCCACAACCCAGAATCAAACCATGAGGAAAAACCAAATAAAACAAGCAAGCCCCCCACATCTTTAGTGTCCTGTAGACTATTTCAGATGACAAGTTTTGCACTCCACACAACAGCTTTCTGTTACAATATTGTCCAGCGGATAGTTAATCCTACTGTACTCTTTAGTGGGTACTCCATATCTTTTCATATGAGAAATTCGATGGAATTGTTAGTAACCCCAAATTTTAGCTTTCTTTTATTCAAGTATTAGTATTTCTTTTTGGTTTCTCATTTGCTTGTGAATGTTTTGATTTTCATTAGTAAATGTTAATTTGTGTGATTGTGTTTCTGTATTCAGAATAAACTGTCATGCTGAAGAAAATGAACAAGTGGCAAAACCAGCAGAAGTTGTGCTCCAGCTCCAAAATGTGAGGGCTGCACCTAGTGTAAATGAAGCAGGTGAACAAGTTGTCATGGAAGTTTTTGATATTGGACCCTGTGCTGACTGGGTGAAGATCAACGTGCGGCAAAGGAGAGACTCCATCGAGGTATATGCCTTGGTTCTTGGGCTTATGCCTGAAGAGGTGCGAATTCAGACATATTCAGCAGGACAATCCTTGGAGTCCCAGCTGACCCAGATAAAGTCAGAGCTATTAGAGAATGGTCGGAGCCAAAAACTATTTCTGAGACTCGTAGTTTTCATGGTTTGACCACCTTTACAGAAGATTCCTTAAAGGGTTTAGCTCCATTATGGCTCCTATCATTGACTGTTTGAAGAAAGGGGAATTTATGTGGATGATAACCGCATCTAGAGCCTTTGAGGATATTAAATGCAAGATGACGGAGGCACATGTATTAAGTCACCCAGATTTTTCTAAGATCTTCAAGGTTCCTTGTGATGTATCTGGGATAGGAATATGAGGCGTTTTGAGTCAAGATGGTTATCCCGTTGTATACTTTAGCGAGAAACTCAATGAAGCGAAACTGAGGTATTTTATCTATGACAGAGAGTTTTATGCTATTGTGCAAGCCCTTCGTCATTGGCGGTACTATCTGCTACCGTATAAATTCTTTTTGTACTCTGATCATCAAGCTCCAAGATATCTTAGTTCCCAAAGGAAGCTCAATAGTAGGCATGCCAAAGGAAGATACAATCCATAAGTATCTTGGTACCCTGGTTTGATAGATTAAAGGATAAGTATCTTACTTGCCCAGATTTTGGTATCATCTATCAAGAGATTACTGAGGGAAACCGTCAGTCTTATATTCACTTCTTATTTAGGGACGAATTGTCATATTTTGAAAATCCCATCACGACACATATATACAACAAGAAAAAATAACACCAACAAATTTTTACATCATTCCTCAACTCTTAACAGGAGAGATACATCATTCTGATATTGACTTAAACATTATATACAACGTAAAATGCATGAATATTTACAAATAAATTTTTATTTTATTTTCTCATTAATCTGAGGATGTGGACACGTACATGGCTTACAGATAATGATTTCGTCTGAACCTTAACTCAACAAATTATTTGTCCTACCTGCTACCTGAAATAATTGTACAATGAGAGGTGAGCTTCACAAGCTCAGTGAATTAAATTTACTAGAATTATTCAATTTGTATAAATGATCTTTCAATGTTTAATCATTTATATCTCATACAACTTGATACTAGCATTCTACTACCACTACACATATCATAAATCTCATTCTCTATCAATCTATTCTTCTTATTTATTGGTTCACCTTAATACCATCAATTATCTCATAATTACCTCGTAATGAGGTTCACAACATAAAGTCTACAATTTAGATGGTTTTTATTATATCATACTTTTATTTTTCTTTCTCACCATAACTGTCTCTCAATGAGACTCATTCATCTGTAAAAAAAAATTGACAATAACAAACAACACTTCAGTAATGCAATCAATATTTAAAATAGATGCAATGCATGAATTATTATTAGGGAACGTCTTCTCACATGTCGACATGCTTATATCTTAGACCGGCCCCCGCCCGGTTCTTTTATTTTCAGCAAATACCGGCTGTCACAGTATTTATTTTCAGCATATACCGGCTGTCACGGTTTTTTAAATAGGCTGACCCCCCTGTCACGGTTTTTTAAATAGGCTGACCTCCCTCCCCCCCGGTTCTTTTATTTCACGCATATGCATATGAACAATGATATGAAGTATATATATGAACAATAACATAAAAACAAACATGAATTCAAATATTTAAATTAGTTATCCTGATTATTCTCAAATTATTATTTGAAAAAAAATTTCACTAACTTCCTCTCCTCATAAATCACATCAAATCATCAACCATAGCTCATCAAGAATTTCACTTATCGATTTTATTATTAAATCGACTCATTAATCCAATAATATTATTTCTCATAAAATAATTCTCTACACATCCACTATTCCTATCATACCTATCAACCAACTTTCATCTATCACCAAATCATAAGTTAATGATTTATTCTAATATTATCACTACACATTTCATATTTATCTTGATTACTTTAAGTAAATCTAACTCACCACGTAGCACTTATAGCTACCCGTCGATCACCTCTTTGCCTTTCTCGTACCTTTCAGCACTTTCCTCCGGTTGCTGATCGTCAACACCTGACATAATATTTATATTAAAATTTTAATTTATTCTTCAATTCTTAACAATTTACACTCTTTGAAAATTCCCACTTCGAATTCCGAGAAATTTAATGTATGCTAAAAAAATTTAAAAATAAACTTCATGTTATTACCTTCTATTTTTTTAGAGCTTCTCGTGACTTTCTATAAAATTCTCCCGTAAACCCCTTCAAAAATTTGCTCTTTTAACATTTCTTTCGGTCCCCAAGTGTTTAAAGAAATAGAGTAGTTTGAATTGTAAAATGAAGAAACCAAACAGGATTTGGTAAGAAATAGTTAAAAGAAAAAAAACACCTAAACTATTTATATGAAAAAACGAAACTCAGCAGCAGCCTAATTCTTTTGCAAACTCAACACCCCCCCCCAACTCTCATGCCGCCATGATTGTGAAATGTGTAAAACATGAACAACATCTCTTTTAACTTGGCAGCAGGTTGCCACGTTTTTTTAGGAAGAAATTTTCTTTTTCTTTTTCTTTTTCCCTCTTTTCACACTGGACGCGTCCATTTTTTTTTTCAAAAGAATTATTTTATTCAATATTCAATCCTTCGCGTATATATATATATATATATATATATATATAATTCCATATCATATTTATTAAATTACTTCTTTACCCTTACTTTACGAATACGGGTATTACAGGATATTTGTTTCGAGGAACTAGATTATGCATTCCACGTACGTCACTTAGGGATTTTCTAGGGTGGGAAATGCATGCTAAAGGATTAGCGCGACACTTTGGGAAGGATAAGATTGTGGCCTTAGTTGAATTCAAATTATCTTGGCCTTCACTGAAACGGGATGTAGGTTGGATCGTGCCACAATATCGCACATGTCTACAAGCTAAGGCTAGAAAAAGGAATACCGGTTATATACACCGTTACCTATACCACATATGCCATGGTGAGACCTTAGCATGGATTTTTTTTCTCGGATTACCTAGGCTTGTTAGAGATCATGATTCTATTTTAGTTGTGGTTGATAGGTTTTCTAAGATGACCTATTTTATACCTTGTCACAAGACCACTGATGTTTCTCATGTAGTTAAACTATTCTTCAAGGAGATCGTTAGGCTTTATGGGTTACCCACATCTATTGTGTCGGATAGAGATCTTAAGTTTATGAGTTATTTTTGGAAAACCAATTGGAGACTTTTTGGGACCCACTTAAGGTTTAGTTATGCTTTTCACCTCTAAACTGATGGTCAAACTGAGGTTATCAATCGAAGCCAATGAAACTTGCTTAGGTGTATTGCTGGGGATAAACCTGATAATTTGGGATTTGTTATTACCTACTATAGAGTTTGCTTAAAATTGTTCTGTCAATAAGTCTACTGGTAAAAACCCCTTTGAAATTTTCCTTGGCTATTCACCTCGTCAACCAATTAACCTTATCCTATTGCCCCTTGATTCTCGACCTTCTAAGTAAGTCAAATCTTTGGCCTCTCACATACAAGATCTATATACTGAAATCCGACGAAAAATCGCATTGAGTAATGACACTTATAAACATATTGCCGACGCTCATCGTAGGGATAAAGAATTTAATGAAGGGGATTATGTCATGGTCCATATTTGTCCAGAGCGATACCTTAAAAACTTTTCAAAAAATTGCATGCTAGGGCTACTGGACCATTTCGTATCACTCGTAGACTGCGATCTAATGCTTATTTACTTGACTTACCATATGATATGAATATTAGTTAGGTATTCAATGTGGAGGATTTGTTTCCTTACCAAGGTACCTTTGAGCTTCCCGTGCTGCCTACAGGGTTGTCTACAGGTGGAGTTGTTTTCGCACACGTGCCTCAATTTCCTAGGCCACCCCCATTGACATCTGATCGTATTGCAGACATATTGGATGATCAGACAGTCATGTCCACATCAGGTGTTTTCCAACTTTATCTTGTTCAGTGGGAAGGAAGACCTTCATTAGATGCTACGTGGATCATTGAAGAGGAACTTAAGCGTCTTGATCCCTCTCTTTTAGAGCATTACCAGCAACATTACTCATCGGAGTCAATTTCTTTCTAGGTAGGGAGTATTGATGGAGACCAGGCCTAACCAAGCTTGGCTCGAACCTATTCGAGGGGCACTCGCAAGATATCTTGGGCTTAGTCTTAGTCTTAGTCTTAATAATTATTTTTATGATTTATTTCAGAGTCCTCTTATTTGCAGTCCTTACTAGGGTTAGCTTATTTTCTAGTATAAGTATCTGATTATATTACATTCTAGAGACAACTTTGATATTGAATAAAATATAGTAACATAAGTTTTCTTCTCCCCCAGGGTAGCCTGGTTTTCTGTTCCAATCCCCAAGTCTGCCTGGTTTCTTTCTCGTTTGTTATTATTTATTTCATAGTACTCTTATTTGCAAAGTCCTTACTAGGGTTAGCTTATTTTCTAGTATAAGCATTAGAGACAACTTTGATATTGAATAAAACAGAGTGAGATCAGTTTTCTTCTTCCCTCAGGTAGCTTGGTTTCTTTCTCTTGTTTGTTCTACATCAACAAGTCCTCTTACGACTAAGCCTCCGGTTCAATCTTGCGGCAACTAAAGGATGAATGGCATCCCTTTCAACCTCATATGCCAAAAATAATATGTTAACAGAATTATTGATCTTCACTCTCCACCCCTTTATCATAATGTATTTCAACATTACCGGAGAGCTTTAAGCAATCCAATCTCTTCCACGGGAGAATTCTCTTAGAATTACTAACAATAGGTTCAATAGGCTCCAATTGATTAATAGCAAAACCGCATGAATCATCACAAGAGTTAGTCACAACCTATGTTACATGGACTCGGATATAGGTGTTGGACACGGGTATATATCCAAGTGTCAGACTCATCGATTTTTGTAATTTTTAATACTTTTTCCTTTAATTTGGAATATCTAAGTGTCATTCTCATATCTTTATCCGGAGTGTTCGACACAGATAAGGCAAGATAAAGTAAAGAGTTCATATAACATAGATCACAACACATGATTGACATTTTGAGACCCAAAAGAAGTCTACAAAATATTCCATTAAAAGCTTCCACTTAAAAGAGAATTCATTCTTATCCAAAACCCACACGTTGTATTTTATCCAAGATCCATAGGGGAATTTCATTAACCTTACTTTTCTCCATCCCGTGAGTTGGCACGTTACAGACACTATGAAAACTTAAATTACCTGTCCATGCACAAGGATTTGAAATCCCACCAAGAACTTGGCAGGCATGAAACCGTTCTTCAAACTTGCTAGACATTGAGAATTGCAACAGCCCAACAAAGAGAGTTAATTGATTATTCACATTACCAAAGGGCTTCTCTCCTCCCAAAACCGAGAAACCTCTCCAATGATGTTTGATCAGCAAGATGTCCACCTTGATCCCAAGTAACATTCACAGCTTCTAAGGCATATCAGCCACCGACCTTAAAAAGCCAAGAACACCATCCCCACACATCAACTCCAATCCATTGCCCAAATCATTGGAAGATGGAATAGAATTTGAATTGATAGATACAATTTCCAAACTATTTGACTTCTTTAGGAGATTTTCATCTCCATTTATCTCTTCATCCTAGAATATACGCCAGTATCCACACCTGGCATCACCAACACTCTACCAGTGCGAGCCACCACAGCAGCACCAGAATCCAAAAAATGGTTTCTGCTTCATCAGAGACTTTTCACCTACATCAACCCTGAAGGCACAATCTCCTCCAGCAGAAAATGCTCATCCTTCGTACTACCATCGACCAATCCTTTCCTGCAAGAAGAACAAAATTGTAGCACCTCCGACTTCACTGACTGATTTGCTACCTCAACTGAATCATCTACCTCATCTTCAGAACTGATATATTGGACTCATAACAAAATGGTTATTCTTCTTATGTATATGTATATCATTAGTAAGCTCAATGGTCAACTTAATTACAAATCAATCCCACAATTACAGGAACTGGTATCATTTTATTTATTAATTTATTTATCTATATTTTTCATAGAATTAAGGAGATATGATTATATGCATATTTAACAATAATTGAGGAAAATCTAACATTGAAACAATAAGGTGTATGGAAAGAACCTTCGCAAGGAAAGAGATGGGGGTACTTCTCCTTTACCTCATTATCAAGTCACCATTTAAGTAGCTTCTCTCTCAAGAGTGATTACTCCATTGCACCTTAGCAAAAGGAAAAGTGTGTAATCACATAACCATTTGGACACATCCCAGACCCTTTTTTTCTTATTTTTATCTAAATAGACAGAAAAACCTCCACTTTCCAAAGGAATAACAAGCACAAGATTTGTCACCAATATCCTTTTCGCCTTTTGGGACCTTGTTCACTTTCTTCAGATCATATGAACCTAACCCTTTTTTAGGGCAAGCAAATTAGAGCCAAAGCATTAATGGTGGAAAAACCATTCAACAAATTTCTTGTACTAGCCAGCTAAACACTGGAATCTACATAACTAAGATACATTAGTTGATTTGTTCCAATCCACCACTGCTTATACCTTTAGTGTCAAGAAATCTTGTATTTAGAAATCATATATCCTAAAGACGCCATACTGCCCACAATATTCACATGCACTTCTTTAAATTAACACAAAACACTTTTATCTTTTAATGTCTGCCATACAATTCTCAAGCGTTTCTTGAAATCCTCTATACTCTAATAAGTGAAATTGTCATTGATGAAAACTACTATGACTTAGCCAAGAAAAGTTTGAACAACTAATTCATCAAATCCTTGAAATTTGCAACTGCACTAATAAAATCCAAAAGACATTTCTAAGAACTCATAGTCCCATACCTAGTCCTAAAATCTGAATTGGGTACATCTCCTATGATGTTTGTTCGGTGATAATCATACAGAAGGTTTAACTTTTATTTTCTTAAGAAAGCTTGAGCTCCTCGTTGATGATAAAATAGAGTATCAATCCTTATTAATGGATACTTATTCCACACAGTTTGTTTATTCAAAAACTGATAGTCAATGCAAATACACATGCTTTCAATATCATTTTTTTTTTTTTACAATTAACTCTAGAGCACACCAAAGAGACTTGGCCTAATGAAACCCATATCAAGCAATTCTTGCAATTGCTCTGATTCCAATTAATTATCTTGCCTTAAACCTGACTTAAATGATGATACAACCTTTTGCAATACACTTTGATTCTTAATTATGAGATCATTAGTACGAATTGAATGAGCTCTACAACTTGGTAATTTATATATACCCAGTATGCTCGATTAAGTATGTACTCAAAATAGGAATCGGAACATATTTCTATATTTGCAATACCAGTGCATGAGAACAGTTCAAATAATTTAACGAGTGTAGAAAACATATACCCATTTAAAAGTAAATAAAATGTGTAAACATTCATCGGATCTGCTATAATGAGGAGACTTCTGCTTCCTATTTAAGTGAAGGATATATGCAATACCTAATAAATAAAAAGCAAGCATATATTATGTTATGCGTGTAAGGAACATTTTTGGTGGTCATGCTTCCTGAATTTACTCCATTGGTTGATTAGGGATCAGTTACTTGTTCAACTTTGATAACCACCAGGTCTCACTAAAAATGTGAATGGCATTTGGTATCAAATCGGTGCCACCTAAGACTTAATCAAGGTTAATGCTTTTTACCCGATCGAGTTGCTTTCGCACAGGAATATGAGACAAATTTCTTTTTCTATTTCATGGGGCTAAAGAAGATGCAATTCTCTTTAAAGTTCTATCTTTGTTCCCGTTAATGTTTAAATAAAAAGTTTACGCCTTTAAGGGTCAATTAATCCACCACTAAACAGATGCCATTCTAGCATACGGTCTAATGCGGGTGGCACATAAGATTTCTGCATAAAGAATGCAAAAAAAAAAGCTTGCTTTCTCGACTACTCTCTACTTTAACCGAGTGTAACTCAAAATTTACATAGCAGAAATGAATGAGAATCAATCAGAATTATGCTGGATAAAAAGCAAATGTATTCCAATAAAAAAAATCCAGGGTTTCTATCACTGGTGGTCCTTACAAGTTGTAACTAGAACAACAAAAGTTGCAAAATAATTTAGACAAAACAAAATATTTTGTCTTTGTAACATGTCCGTAAATGGTACATCCTCACTATTAAGTTACAATGACTTTGCAGAATTCTTCGGTAAATTCAAGCAATATAAAAGAAAAAATGGGATCCGGAAAAATAATGTAGTAAGCTCTCAACTCTCAACATTGTAATATTCAGGAAGAGCGATATGCTTCAGCTCTAGTTCAACTTTTATTGAGGATACACAGCATTCAATATGGTCGAAACTTCCTAGCAGCTCTCAACTGCTGTATCCGCTTTCTATCCTGCTCGAATTTACTTTGGAGCGTCATAATTTCTGCAAGGAAATAATGTATTAATGGTTCGCTTTAGTATCCACTATCCACATCATTTAACAGAGATTCACAAATCATCCATACATTTTTCTACATTTTGGAAAACCAGTAATGTCATGGCTTTTTATACAAGAACAACTACATATGCATGGAAGCATCATACAAAAACGAGAATACATAAGATATTTCCCCCTTTTGCAAGCTTAGATTTAGAAAGCAGTGGGTGGTCCTATAGCAGACGTGGTTGTGGTGTCACAGAAGTGGCTGTAATGGATGTTACAGCAGAAAAGTGGCATAGAGGCCGTGACTTCTTTTTCAAAATTCACAATTTTTGTAAAAATATATTATGTACATGTGATAAACCAATTTTAACGCTAACTGTATAAAAAATTAAAATTTAATTTGAGGTTTTAACATCCATGTAACCCGATGAAAATACTCATGCCTATCATCTATTTAATTGATAAAAGTAAAGAAAAAATTAATGGTTTTGACTTTTGATAAAGGCATTCAATCATGAATCAATACCCATGGTTTTTAAATAACCAATTAAATACTTCATAGTTATGTCAAACTAACACTACCAGCAGTGTTTAGCTCGTTGTTTGTTGCCCCAAGTCTAAGTTCTTGAGTGCCTTGAGGTCTTGGGGTGGAACTCCCAAGCCAACTCCGTGGATATGGAGAGTAGCTGTGATGTAGGCTAAGGGGAATAGGGTAGTTAAAAATTCATCATTGCAATAAATATAATTCAAACTAACAGTACCATTTATTGACATTATACAGCTGTGTCAATGTTTGGTCCATGGCATAGAGGGTTGAGTAACGACACTTGCACCACAAAATCATTGCGCATTGGTACATAATTGAAAAATTCATTGCGGGAAATAACAAATCCATTAACACTTTCCATGATTTTGCAGTCTAGTTGCAGTCATAATTAAAGTAGCAGCAATGCATAAGCATTCTAAATTTTTTTTCAACAATTGACATCTAAACTGTAAAATACTGTCAACCAGATTGTTTTTAATATAAACAGCAGTTTTTAGGATAAGGAAAAGGTAAGAAACTTGATAAACAAAATTTAACATACCATTCCGATGAGCTTCCCTTTTTTGGAACCGATAGAAATCTATCCCAACTTCCTTGCGCTTCTTCTTACCCATCTTATCCTCCACAACAGCCTGAGCAACAGAACCCACAGTAATTCCACTTTCAGAATCTGTGGTCTTTTTCCTTCCTTTATGATGTACAATAACTGTCCATCCCCCTTCTGCAGCTTTGGTTTCTCTTTCTTTTCTTTCCTGTGTGTTTCATATAAGAAATAATCAGAAACTGACACTTAAGCACCGCTTACATGTCTGCTACACAAAAAGGAGTGAATTTAAATTTTTCTAAGGATGTGCCAAGATCTAAATTTGAAAACAATGTAGTTTCAATTTACATATATCATGGAAATAAATATGTATAGAAACCTTAATTTACCAATGTGCACAACTAGGGAATATATTCTAATAAGAAACACAACAGTTGAGCAAATAGTACAGAAAAAACATTTTTAAACTGACATAAGTACTGAAATATGTGGATTGATTTATTCCAACAAAGTCAATATTTAGTGAGAAGCATTCTAACATCACAAATATTACATTTTCATATGAAAGAACAATCACAGCAAATGTACAAGATAACACTGTTGTGGGTGCATGATTAGGACAATGGTCTTGCAGATTTGCAGGAGAGGGAAATTTCTACTTGTATGTCAGTTAAGAAATACCAATATATGTGCTGGAGAAGTAAATTACCTCTTCAAGTATATCCTCATGAGCAGTCATAAAATCATCAATTCTTTGTTGCAACACTTTCAAACCTGGTCTACTGTGATAACACTCTGTAACCCATCCTGTAGTTCAAGAAGCTATCAATCAGAAAACTGAATATTAAAGCTTGTAATTTGTTTAATTATCATAAAATCTACACTGAACATAAACCCAGAAAAAAACTTGATATTGGGCATGTCACCTTCATTCCAAAAACAGAATTAAGCTAGCTAATTTCAGCTACATTCTCTCCCCCTTTTTCCTTTTTTTTGTGGTTGGGAAAAGAAGGGGGGAGTTACTATACAGTGATTGAGGCATATTGATTAAAAAGCTTTTTGTTAATAATAAACAGTGATACAAATTCATTAAAGTGGCATTCAGGCAAAACACAAAGAAAATGGCTCAGGCCAAAAATATATATTTTTGGGTTAGGGAGGTGGGGAGAGAGAGTATGCGCAATTTGGACTGATGGCCATGATGATATAATGTGTAAGACACTCCTAATAGTTCCAGTTGTTGGGTCAGCCTTCTTTTCAGTACAAATGAGTGACCAGATAGAAATCAGTTTTGCTTATTATCCATATATGATTCCATCCACTATAAGTTTTAACACTATTACTTATTAAAAAAAAGTTCACTATATTATGGGCAGTTAAACACACAAATAAAAGTCACAAGTTCAGTGCTTCATACTTTTCATTCCTTTCGAGCAGTCCTCATCCCCTGAAGAGAGATGATAAACTTCATTTTGAACAGCTTCTGTGGTCTTTTCTGGTAACTTCTCATCCTCCATTAAAGAGTGAGTATCTTTCTTTGTCTTTTTCCTTGCTCTCTTAGACTTACCTACAAGCAAAAAAAGACCAAAATAAAATTATACAACATTATTTTATCATTGCAATATTAATTAAATTGATGAACTTTTCTTTAGACCAGACAGTAAGGCTATCACTTCTTTACAAGGACAAGTTCGGATCTCTATTCCATCATCACCCTCAATGGAATTTTGAATCTCACTTAACTGGCTATGATGTGGCACTCCGGCATCTATGCAAAAGGAAAATATCTAAATTAAGCTTTACACTGGAGGGGGACCTTTAGAAGAAGAAATGGATGACAATGAGTTCCAGAAAAAAGAATTTGACTCCGTTTAGAAAAGGAAGTAGGTAAAGAAAAAAACACTGGAAGGTGTTGAGAGTTCTAATGCATCCCGGAGAAACACCAGGGATTACCCTGCTATGTATGCTAAATCAAATGGTCGTGGAGACTATACACCAAGAATAGAATACAAGTAAACTGAGGTTCAATATGAGAAACAATATAGCATGATTACGTAGTGCAACCACCCTATCAACTCACCATTTTGTTCTTGAAGACCATCTTCGGTGTCAGCACCAAGCTGATCAAATTTTCCAACTAGAGCATTATTTTTCTCCTCACTCTTCATTTTCTTCCTTGATTTATTATTTTTCGTTTTTTTAGCTCCTTTAATTGAATTGCCTGCAGAAAAACAAAAGCAAATTTAGGTTCAATATGAAAAAACAATATAGCATGATTAGATAGTGCGACCACCCTATCAACTCACCATTTTGTTCCTGAAGACCATCGCCAGTGTCAGTACCAAGCTGATCAAATTTGCCAACTAGAGCATTATTGCTCTCCTCACTCTTCCTCTTCTTTCTTGATTTATTCTTTTTCATTTCTTTAGCTCCTTTGATTGAATTACCAGCAGAAAACAAAGGCAAACTTGGGTTCAATATGACAAAACAACATAACATGATTAGATAATGCTTTCACCCTATCAACTCACCATTTTGTTCCTGAAGACCATCTTCAGTGTCAGCTCCAAGCTGATAAAATTTGCCAACTAAAGCATTGCTTTTCTCCTCACTCTTTCTTTTCTTCCTTGGATTATTCTTTTTCTTTTCTTTAGCTCCTTTGATTGAATTACCTGTTGAAAAAACAAGCAAAGAGTAAGAGAAAATAAGTTCCATCCAGATTCACTTTGACCATGTTTCTGAGCTAAAACCACTTCCACCTTCGACAATAATCCAAACAGCTTTACTAATATCAACATTGCTTCCCTTCTCTCAAGGATTTTTCTTTTAATTCTTTCCTTTCACTTTGTTTAACCTTTCATCTGAAAACAACAAAAAAAGGAAGGTGCGACCGCTTTTTGAGCTAAACTTAAACACATAAGATAACGTAGATATAAAATTACACATAGCCATAGCACCAGTCCTATGCATCATAGGTACCTTGCAAGTGAAAGTTTTGGTATCTCTCACAAATGACTAGCATTATTATTATTATTGATGGGTAAAATCCTTGTGGTTTTCAGAAATTTAATTCATATAAGAACGAATCCAGAAAAAAAAAAAAAAAAAAAAAAAAAACCATATAAATATTTGCTCAAGCAATTGGTTAAGCCACAGTTTTTTTCAATGTTCAAAAGGCTAACATATGTTTACTGACAATCAGCATTATAATTGAATATCTATATATTAGTTACGCCTACAAGAATATTATCGATTAAGATCAGTCTGCTCAATAGAATTGCTCTAAATTCTTAATTATAGGATTGCAGCTAGTTGCTCCTAAAAATTTAATGTATATACTTCCTTTTAATTCACATTAACAACAATAAATTGCAAAATAAACCAAAATACACCAAATAAAAGCAAATTGAAGGCTACTTACTAGAGTTGCAATTCAAAAAACTTACAAAAAAAGGAAGGAGAAGGGAAAAATGCATGCATTCAAAAGCAAAGAAACAAGAAATCCAGGGCGCTATCTATTCAATAAAACTGAATGAAAGAAAACAAGAGACAAATCTATATTGAACCCATAAAACTAAAAATTACAAGAAATCAAGGGAAAAAATAGGACGAACGAAGAATAGAAAGAAGAAAAACAAGAATGAAGCACCGTTTTCAACCAACTTGAGATTTCTCTTCTTATGCTTCTTCATCTCCTTATTCTTCATTTTCTGCTCTTCCATTACAGTGGCTATGGAGATGAACTATTTTAGGGAGCCACCTATTTATAAAATACCTGTTAAGCCGAGTATTTACTATTTATACCAAGGTTGTAAATTTCGTATTTCGCAATGGAAATGCGTTTCGGTTTAACTATTTAAATAAAAATTTTCGGTTTCGGTGCGCCGTTTCGAATTTGATAGTATTAAAGTACGGACTTGTCAAATTACATATCTTTAAAAAAATATATAATTATAAATATAAATCATAATAAAACAATCACCATTCAAATATGTAAATTAATCGTACCTAAATTTTTGCTTTAAAATCAATGATAAATCATTTTTTGTATAAATCCAAATTGAGACTTTGTCCTACTATCATATTACATACCTTTCAAATATATATATGTATATATATAATTATAAATACACATCATAATAAAACAATCATTATTCAAATATCAAATGAAAAAGATAATATCTCACCTACATTATTCAAAATCCAAATACTAACACAAGAAACATCAATTTGATAATTTATTACCCACATCATCCAAGATAGAGTTGTTTTTCCTTATGGAACTATCCAACCGGATTTGATCAATCCCCAATTTAAGAGAAAGAATGAAAATTCCCAAATTACCTTAAAATTTTAAAAAATATAAAAGAATTAGCATCGTAGTATTTTGGCCGAATAAGTAAAAAAGAAGACTCAAGCAAAATCCCAACATGCTCAAACTAAAATGAAATTAATCAGAAGCAAACACATGGATTTCAATCTTACTGCAATTAACTAGTAGTACTGCACTAGGCTTATTCTGAACAGATTTGATGATGAGATCAACACAGGCACAGACCATGGTATCATTCAGCAAGTAATAGAATGGCAAAACAGAGCATGGTAATCCTTTTAGCATAATTGTAAAGAAAGCAGGGCCATAGGTGAACTTCGGAAGTTAACCATAACGAGAACATGACAGTATGGATAGCAAATAAACACATCTCGAAGCAACAAGCAAAATATTTTTTGTTTTGGAAATAAATGTCGAGCCTTTCTTTGGGCCCATTCTATTGTGTGCAGGCCTGATTGAACAGATGACAGAACTCATCTGGGCATAGAGAAGCCCAAAAAATTCTCAACACAGAATTAGCCAAGGGGGAGATTTAGTCATATGGGGGGAGGTGAAGTATTGAGTGATATAATGGAAGAGGTAGCCCCGTAAGTGGATTCGGAAATTGGTTGGAGTCTACGAAATGTAGGGGGGTTATGATACCAATTGTGATTGGTTCAGCAAAACCCATCAGTCATGCACTGAGAGGAAATAGGAAAAGGAAGACAGAATACTCATTCAAGTACAGAAGCATCCAAACAAAGCAACATACATTCTTAGAAGATAGTGAACTCACCCTATAGCAAATAAATTCAAAACAGCATGTAATTGGGCAAATTTCTAAAAGTTACCTCCTTTTAAAAGAACTCATCTGAATCATGGAGAAGATTCAGTGGTTGGGTGAGGCAACTCACGAGTTTAAATTAATCCATTGCATAATACATGGCAACAGAGTAAAAGATCAACATATCAAGTAGCCGTGAGAAGAGCATCATAGCATTGTAGCAGTAAATCACGAAAATAAATTCAGTAAAACAATGAGCACAAAGAAGGATCCCAAAACAATTTGGTAAGCATGGCCAGATCAATTACACAGTAAGCATAATTCCAAAAATCATAAAATATCCCAAGCACAACACAGGATTTTAACAAAGTATAGCCGTGGATTTTAAATAGTCAGAGTCATCCTTATCCCAGAAGATAGTTTCATGAACATTCTCATATAGTAAAACCAGGGTTCCATAATTGTCTCATAATTTTTACCAGCACAGAACATATAACAGAGACATGTAATTAACATAGAAAGATAAACCAAATTCTAAGATTATAGCAAAAGAAAACAAAAACTTCAAGGCTCCTCTCAAATGCTCAGTGAACTAAAATGAGGGGAGGGTCCTTTAGCATAAGCCATCTCCTCCCTTAATCACTGAATGCAAATGAATCAAAGCCCAAAACTAACAATAACATAGCAAAGAGACGAGAAATCATATCATAGAAAAGCAAAGTAAAAAGAAATTTTACTTGAATCCGAGCAGAAGAATGGACGATGTTCCATAAAACTACCCAGAAAATTACCCAACAGTTCTTTCTGATTACAATAGCAAAACTCACTAATTTGTTTACAAAATTTCGAAGTCTAAGCTATATTTTTTCTTCGTGAAACTCTCCAGAAATCTTCTTTCCTCTCCGGTTTTTCTATTCCAATGATCCCCTTCAACTCTCTGTCCCTGCAAAACGAAAGACGCGTTTTTGGATAGGGATAGCTTCTGCCAGCGATGAAAGTCGAGGTGGCAGAAGGGTGGAAGGTTTTAGATTTTTCTGGTTTGTGTCAGAGAAATTGAATGTAAGAGGGTGGATTAATGGAGATTTGGTTAGGGTCAATTACACAGAATGGGGTTTAGGGAAGAAGGTGAAGCGCGGCGCAGAGTAGGAAACGGCAGTGAGGAGAAAAAAAAAATTTCGGCTCGAAAATGGTATTCAAGTTTGTGTTCGGTTGGCGAGTAACACGAACTTAAATTTAAGGTTAGATTTTAAAAATAAAATAAATAAATTTCATATTTTTAAAATAAAAATATATATGTATATGTCTTTTATAATATATAAAATAATATAATATATACATATTATTTATTTAATTTATTAATTAAATTAAGTTAATTCGTAAACTTAACTAATCGAGTTTGATATTATTCAAATTCAAATCAAATCGATAAGTCCAAACAGACTAAAACCACAACTTAAATTTAAATTCAAATTCAATTTAATTAAATTTTGAACCCAATCTTTTAAATTGATAAACTCAATTCCACCTTATAGATCTAAAAATGAGTTAAGCATTGGGTAGTAGTTAGGGTGGGTTTTGGTTCTCTTTAATTGCAATGGGCTCCGATCCAAGAGATCAACCAAACTTAAATGGGGTCCAACTTTTAGGTTTCGGTATTTTTGGTTTTGGGCTGGATTTTTAGCTTTGAATGCAGTTTTTTGGGCTAAGCTTTTGGGGGTTTTCATTCTTTTCTTTTTCTTTTTTTTTTGTTTTGTTTTTTTCTCTCTTTTTTCGAAAATAATAAAAGAAGAATAAAAAATATTTTTTTTCATTTTCCAAAATTTTCAAAAGTAACAAGAAGTAAAGACTAAAATACGAAATAATGATAATAAAAATGAGGAGATGCTACTGAAAAAAAAAATACCATAATACCATTTTTTTGAGGACCGGACTAAATGGGTATATTACAATAATGGTTTGTTTGGTTCACAGATAAAATTATGTTGAGGTAAAATTAAGATTATAGTGAGATAAGATTATGCAGGATTAAAGTAAGACTATTTTAATAATGTGTTTGATGCAATGACTAATTGGTATTAAAGTAGGATAATAAATCAAAAGACCATACTACCCCTTAATATTCATCGTACTCTACCACTTAATATTTCTAAAGGCCATACAATTCACCAAAGGTATATCATCGTATGCTTACATCTTTTTCTCAATTTTTCTCATCGTTTCTAGCAAACCAAACACTATTTTTCTTTTTTTATACAAAAATCAAACAATCAACAAAAACCAAATGGCCTATAAAATCCAACAATCAACACAAAATCATCAACAAAATCAACACAATTAATACAAATCTAAACAAAAAAAAAAGAAAAAATCAACAACAAAATCGACTATTTCTCTCATTCTTTCCACCACACTTCAGAAAATAAACAGAATCACGCAAAAGAGAAAAGAAGAAAGAGAATCGCGTAAAGGTGACGGGAGGTGACGCAATGGCGGCAGATCTGGGAAAAAATAAGGAGGAGAAAAGACAGTGAGGGAAGGAGGAGGAAGGAGGGATGAACCCAAATCGGTAACAGGGAAAAAGGAGGAAGAAGGAGGAGAGGGGGCGAACCAGGTCTCGCGATTTGGTGAGGCACGAATGAAGAGGAGGGGGAAGGAGAAGGGAAAGGGAAATGAGGAGGAGGAAGAGGAAGGGAGAAGGAGGAGAGGAGGAAGAAGAAAGTTAGTCTGCCATGGAAGTGAAGAAGAAGAAAAAGAAGAAGAAGAAGGGGCGAACCAGGTCTCGCGATTTGGTGAGGCACGAATGAAGAGGAGGGGGAAGGAGAAAGGAAAGGGAAATGAGAAGGAGGAAGAGGAAGGGAGAAAGATGAGGAGGAAGAAGATAGTTAGTCTGCCATGGAAGTGAATTAGTCTTAATTAGGCTTCAAACCATCCCTTAATCCTTTTCAGTTACTTAATCCCATTCAAAAACCCCGGGAGGGATTATATAAACAAAACTATAATCATATTTCAGTTCCACATTTTACACCCAGTGATGTTCAACAGAAAGATTTAAATAAATTAGGAAATGCAACAGATGATATACTAGAAAGAATAACAACTCTAAATTAGTCTTAAGTAGTCTTAATCCTTTTCAGTTACTTATTAGTCTTAATTAGGCTTCAAACCATCTCTTAATCCTTTTCAGTTACTTAATCCCATTCAAAAACCTATGGGAGGGATTATATAAACAAAACTACAATCATATTTCAGTTCCACATTTTACACCTACTGATGTTCAACAGAAAGATTTAATTAAATTAGGAAATGCAACAGATGATATACTAGAAAGAATAGCCCAAAAACTTCAAAGCTTATCAACATATCCTTCAACCTCTTAAGCAACCACAAAATAACATGCTCAACAATCAAGAAACACAATTAACATGATAAATTTTGACAATGATCTAGAAACAGAAAATATACAATAATCTAATAAAGTAAATAAAATTCATAATAGGTCAGATAGAGCTTTATTACCTACTATAAGAAATTATTGTTCTAGACCAACCTCTCCAGATCGCTTTCTGTTCAAACTAAATACGATAAGTAGTATATGTGAATGAAATTTAGATGGAATGAGTGAACGTCAATTATTCAATACTCTTCAAGAAATAACTATGCCTGCAACAACTTATAAATTAATTTTGATAATATTGATCATAAAATAGCAAAAAATGTTAGTAGTAGAGTTACAAGACAACTCAAAGGTGGGTGGCATAATTATATTAGAATATAAAAAAAAAACAACTTATACTTATTGCTATCAAACTTGAAGTAAGAACAGATACACATGACAACAAGCTATAATCGCAATAAATGTCCAAGATACTGTTTCAACCTTTTTTTTTTATAATAACCAAATATTTCATAGGAGAACCTTTACAATTTCAAGAATGAACTTTAGAAAATCAAACTTGTCATACTCTTCAAGATTTCAGATGGTATAAAGATGTTTTCCTTCAAAAGTATTTACCTGAGTAAATTGTCAACATTCTTTTTGGAAGAAAAAAATATTTCGACTCTTTCTAAGCTTTTTGCAGAAAATATTTGAAGAAGATTTAGGGATCAAATTTTTTTATGATACTTTATCATATGGGGCTATTGAAAATTATGTTAATACTAAAGATGTAGCGCTATGTACCGATTTAAAATTCAGAGCCTAAACAAGATATGAACTTCATCAAATTAGAAAAGAATTAGGAATAGTTTGTGCTTAATATGGGTGTGAAATGTTAAAAGCTTTTTCTATAAATGCCAAACAGAAAAAGAATTTTTTTAAAAAAGGAATTCTTCAAAAGAAATAGATTTAATAAAACCTCTAATCAACCAACAAAAAAGGTTTTAAAGAAAATAAGAAAACAAAATCTTTAAAAGCTTGTTACAAATGTGAAAAAAAAACAATTGGCAAAAAAATCGTAAAGTTAACCAAAAAAATTAATGAACTTAATATATATAATAATTTGAAGGATCAATTGGAAAAATTGATGGTTAATGAATATGAATAATCAGAATATTAGAATTTAGATGAAGATTGTGTTATTGCAATTCAAGAAAATACTTTAGAAGATTCATTTTCAGAATCAGGATGTGACTGTGAAGAAGAAATATGTTGTTGTAAAACAATTAATGTTATAACTTCACAAAATGATTTTTTTTTTTTTATATCATGGATAACATAGAAGATCTAGATATCAAGAAACAATATTTACCGAAGTTTAAAGATATTATAGTTCAATAAAAGAAATTAGAAGAACCTCAACACTATAGTGTAAATAAAATATTTTCTCAACAATTTTTGAATATTAAACTAGTTATTATTCAAGATTTACAACAAAAAAAATCTCAAATATGAAAAAAGCTACTACTCAATAACAATAATATGAATATAATGAGAAGATAAAAAAATAATAGATATAGATAAATCTTTTTGATAAAAAAAGCAAGAGTTTTAATATCTATATTGAAATATAGGAAATTTGAATGTCATAAGGAAGTAAAAAAAGCTAAAAGATATATATAAAGCTAATAGATAAATATTGCAGAATTCTTAAGATGAAATAAGATAAGTTGAATATTGAAATATACAAAATTTTAATATACTAAGTAGATACAAAATTTGAATGTAATGAGAAGATAAAAAAAAAAAGATAAGAGATATAGATAAAGCTAATAGATAAACAAATGCTCCAATAGAAAAGATGAGCAAAATGAACAGCTAAAAAACTAATAGATAAAAAAATGCTCTGAACATAATAAGGAAAAAAAACTGAACCTTTTTATATGAAATGAAAGAGTTTTGATATATATTGAAATATACAAAATTTAAATATGATGAGGAAATAAATATTGGAGATTCTTGAGATGACATTTGAAATATACAAAAATTTAATATATTGGGTAGATATAAAATTTAAATGTAACAAAGAGATATAAAAAAGCTAAGAGATATAGATAAATCTAATCGATAAACAATTGTTCTCAAAGAAAAAAAAAATGAACAAAAAAAGTAGTTAAAAGGCTAATAGATGAACCACGCTTGCTTAGCCAAAAAAGCATGTTGACTTCAAAAACACCAACCTCTTGATTTCGAAGGTGATCATGCAAAAGTATAACAAATCAATACCTATGGTTAGGGGAAAAAGCAACCCAACTCATCTTGGCTTTGGAAAGGAATCCTTTATGGTAGAAATCTTTTGGTTCATGGAGGTGTAGGAATTCCACTATGAGCTTCACCTTTAGGAAATAACCAAACAAATATATTGTCCCAAAACTATTCCTCGCATTCAAGTGCGAATATACAACCTAATGATGATCTTCTATGGAAGTGTGATAAATCAGGCAAATATAGTATTAAATTTGGTTATCATACTCTTAAGAGTATGGTTCTACGACCTAGTTCAATAAACAATTCTATTTTCAGGCTCTTCTTTTGAAGGAAACTATGGCAACTCAAGGCCCCCCTCCCCTCCCCCACCCCCCCTTAAAAAAAATTTGGATGTTTCGATGGAAGCTATGTCCTAATGCCCTTTCTATAGGGGAGGAATTCAGATGAAGACACTTGTAAGTCAACTCACGTTGCCCTATGTGTAACATGCAAGATGAATCTCTTGACCACATTTTCCTCAAGTGCTTCTATTCTCGTGCGGTGTGGCTTGGCTCAGATATCACAAGGAATGATCTGGCTCAAGATGGATGTATTAACCACCTTCTCCTTGAAGTGCAACTCAGAACCCCATTGATTAGGATCTTCCAACCCACATTGTGTGCATCCTCTGGGCGGTTTAAAAGTAGAGAAATTTGATTGTTTTTGAATATATCAACTAGGGTTTTAAATAACGGCCATAACGCTACATAATAGTCGCTATATAGAGGTAGTGGTGGATGCTGCCACTGCTATTCAACGCTATTTGAGGAAGAGTGACATTTACGACTATAGCAAAGCATCACAGCCGCGACGAACAATATATTTTTTCATAGCGGCTATAGCAGACCACGATAACCATTATCCACGACCACGAAAATCACTATCCATTGCCACAATGCTCGTGGCCCACATTTTAAGTTGTGTGAAGCTAAAAATAAAAAAAAAAATTTACGACCGCAATGCGTGCGATTGGTAATTTAACACCTGCAATGTTCGCAACCATGATAAACACTAAGCGCTTGCGTTTGCGGCTGCAGTTTACAACCTTGGTGTCAACCCTTACGGGTGTGCATACAGTTGGTTAAAAATTTAAAGCGCTTTTTTTTTTGTTAATATTTTAACTGTTCCGATCGAATTAACCTAAGTATTTTAATTTTAACCGACTGAATTGATTTTGGTCGGTACGTTTGGTTAATCAATTAGCCAATACTATTTATATACTTAAGTTTTTTTAGTTTATTATATATTATATTTAATTTATACTTAAGATTTTTTAATTTATTATATATTATATATATTCAACATATTATTAATATTAATTAATTAATTTTTTAATCAATTAAATAGTCAAAACGGTTTAAAAAAATTAACCACCAACCTACCGATTAACCGATATATATATTATTTAGTTAACTAATTTAATATCGATTTAATTGATTAACCGAACCATTTTACTTAAACGATTTGAAATGATATGGTTTTAACTGATAAATGAACACCACGATCAACCTTAATCTTTATAACCCTCTATACTTTATTGTCTCTTGTCTCTTGTAAGGAAGTCCATCTTATTTAGAAGAGCAGAAAAGATAGTTTGACTCATCCACGATCCTCCACCAACTAAACAACAACATCTCTTACCACATTGGACCCAATGCAATGGGAATAGTGGGCATAAACTAAATGCATCCCTAGTGCAAGGCCTCACCATTTTACCTGGGGACTCCAAGTGCATTCCAATATTGGCCCTTGCCTTTTCACCAAGATGTCTTAGCACTCAATCACACTCATGCCTTTTTGTTATGTCTCAAAGAAGTAGTAGAACAATGGCTTAGGGAAACATAAATTTACGCTTTGAAGCGTGTAGGACACTATTTTAAGTAGGGGTGGCAATTTTGGACACGACACATGAACCCGACACGACACGACACGAAATAAAGCGTGTTAGGGTTGAGTATAATCGGGTTCGTGTCGTAATCGCGTCGACACGATTATGACACGGAATAATCGTGTCGTGTCGCGGGTTGACCCACCAATCCGAATTGACACGATTAGGACACGATTAATAAATTACGGGTTGATGGATCGTGTTGACACGATTATGACCCATGACCCGTTTATGACCCTTTTAAAAAATTTATATATTAAATTAAAAAAAAAACTTTATATATATATATAAACCCTAAATTACAAACCCAAAGCCGCACTTCTCTGGTCTCTCTCTCGCCTCTGTTACAAACCCAAAACCTCACCATCACAGCTCAACTTTCTCCTCCCAGCAGGCAGCATCGCAGCATCACCGGCACCGGATCGATCTCTACCTTCAACACTTTCAAGTCCTCAACTCTCATCTCTTGGAAATCTGTATGCTCTCTCTACTTAATATCTATTGTTTAGAATCTAAACTGGAAATATACACTTAATTGTTGATTTTTGATTTATTTCCAAGAAAATGAAAGGAACCCAAATCTATTTCCAAGAACCCAGATTTAAATTTAATTAAAAGTAGTATTATATATATATGAAACAACAGATCTATTTCCTGGATATATTTCCAAGAAAATTATATGTAAAGAATGCATATTTTGATGCGCGCTATACCGGTTGATGATGAGTTGTCGTATTGTAGTCTGCTGATTGATGAAGCTACTTAGATCTGTCATCAATCTGACCCTTGAACTGAACCATCAGAATTTCCGTGGATTCATCAAACTCAGGTGAGTCATCCCTGTGTTGACCACGAGACCTCTTTGCACAGAGAAGAGGGACTAGAAAGACAATAAAAATGGTAAAAAGTAAGAGAATAACAAGCATCATGATCTCACCATGAAGAGCAAAATTACGATCATCAGAGAATAAAATCTCATATTTTTTAGTGATAGTGGAGTAATGGCACTAGCCATGGAAATGGGTTACTATATAACTCTACTTTTCTGATTGTATATAGCTATAGGTTTTTGTAATAATTTAGTCCAGGTGCTAAGCAACTTTATATCAATCAGTTAACTAAAACAATTTTTTTTAATACCAATCAGACTTTGACAAATATATATGCCTTGTCAATTTTGGATGGCCCAAAATGCTTGATTAGAAATGATTTGGAGTCATGGCTGCTATTAGACGTTGATCAGTCGTATCCTGCTTATTGCTATAATAGTATTGTTGATCAGCTTCAGCAGCAGGTCAGCATATATGACTATGAGTTATCAGGGTTAATATAATTAATGACTATGAAATTATACAAAAATTTCAGAGCATACAGTATTAATATATAGTGTACTTAATTATATAGTTTTCATGTATTAATTCCTTGTATTGATACCCAATTAATTATTATGTTCATTGGTATATGTATATACATGTAAATTGCAAATCATGTTGCCCAATTTATTCTTCTTGTCAAATGTTAATTTAATCGATTGAATTTATTTAATGGAGTTGTATTCAAATGGGGGAAATAGCTAACTAGCATTCTAATTCCTTTTCCATAGAATTATGATTGCAATGTTCGTGATCGTGTTTGTGTTTTGACAGTGTATTGTAATATCATGAGCGAATCCGATCCCACATAAGTGAATTCTATCATTGTTCCATGCAGGAGTGTTGATTGATGTCTATCAATTTTTTTTATACGTAATATGACCGGATATTTGTAGCATGACTTATGTTTGACTATATGACCGGTTTTGTATCTTTTTTATAGGAATTTATTTCATATCGAAGTCAAGAAGCTACTCCACAGAAATCACAGCTTGAGCTTTATTTAGATGAGCCAATTTTAAATAGCAATGTTTCACTGGATGTGTTGCAATATTGGAAAGTGAATCGATTTCGATATCCTGAAGTTGCTGCGATGGCTCGTGATGTCTTAAGCATACCTATTTCAACTGTTGCATCAGAAAGTGCTTTTAGTGTTGGTGGGAGGGTGCTTGATCAGTATCGGAGTGCACTTAAGCCTGACACAGTGGAGGCTTTGGTTTGCACAAGAGATTGGTTGTATGGAGAGCAAGGTAACAAGTAATCACAAATAATATTATTGAACTGGCCATGCTAATATCTTTATTTATATTTCTAATTTCTCTTTGAGTGTTTTTTTGCTTATGCCTTATACAATGTTCAGATTTGCAAAGACTAGTGGCTTGCTTGTTTTAACATTTGTTTTATTTTTTTATTTGTAGAAATGGCCGCAAAAGCAGTAGAGGAGCTTACTTGTGATGTAATGGATATGAATATGCATGAGAATGAATCATTTCCATCTCCATCGGAGGTTTCTGCTGCTAATTTGGTTCGCTGATGTTGTAATATTGTGTTCTTGTAATTGGATGACTTATGGTATTATTGTTTCTTTTTTATTTTTTTTATTATGGTTGAACCAATATGGATAATAGTTGACAATATAATGTTTATGTTATTAATTGGATTTTTTTTTATGTATATTTGGATAATGAATATGTTGAAATTTGGATTATGAATGATTAGATAATAACTTATAAATGCTTATGTAATAAACAGGTCATGGCGGGTTAATCGTGTCATGGGAGGTTAATTGTGTCGTGTCAGATTATGAAAAATTAGGCGTGTCGTGTTGTCGTGTCGGGTCTAACATGACTCGTTTATTAAACAGGTTACGCGTGTCGTGTCGTGTCGTGTCGAGTCTAACACGACCTGTTTATTAAACGGGTTAAGCGTGTCGTGTCGTGTTACCCGTTTAATAATCGTGTCGTATTCGTGTTGGGTTTTCTTGACACGATTAATAATCGTGTCGTGTTCGTGTCGACACGAATACGACCCGTCAACCCGAATTGCCACCCCTAATTTTAAGAGTGATATTGCCATTGCAATATACTCCTAGGATATAACAAAGCCTCTAATCTTTTTAGAGGAATGTAGCATAATATTTAGGAGAGAAAGAAAAGAATGTTCTGTAATTTACATGTTGCAGATTATTTATAATCATCAAATAGTTTCCTTTAAGAGTTGTAATTTATTAGATTAACTACCTTGTTAAAAGACACAACTCTTCTAATTTAACTATCTTTTAACAAACACAACTCTTCTAATTTGAATTAAATTCAAACTTCAATAAATAAATAAACAGTTACAATAAAATTAAACCGAAATCTGCAAACTCAAAACTCTATTTTTTTTTCCAATGTGGGATTGTAATATTACAGGCTAAAAACAAGCTCCAACAATCCCCCACTAGTTTGTAATATTACAATCTATTAATATTCCCCCACTAGATTGTAATATATACAGTCTGTCAATCCTTCAATGTTATGCATAATTGAAGGTGTCTGAATATTAAACCTACAATAATTAGTGCAAGCAGTTTAAAGTTTAATTGAATGTATTGGTGTCTGAAAATTAAATCGTAGCTTCTGGTATTAGAACCGAAAATATTGCACACACAACATTACCTTAATTCCTTTAAGAGATGCTTTAGCACTCTTTTGGCCATGTGTTTATCCACTTCATGAATATTTATAAGAGTAAAACCTATGAACTCTTGTTGAAGCAGCACCATTTCTATATTCATATAGGTAGAGTTTTCTCTTTGTCTATGTTACTTAAGACATTTTTGAAAAAACAACTCCATTAAAAGTATTACTTATCTTACCAAACGTATAGTTTGCCCTAACTTTCCTAATTGCAGCCTTTTAAGTTTTTACTGCCTTATAGACACAAAACAATGACTTGTTAACTCTCATTAAACTTAGAAAATTTTGTTTTCTAATTTATAGTTGAGTTCCCATTGAAGGTGTCTAGTGAGAAAGCTTTCAACCCTATATCTCTTGATGTCGATTTTACCAAATATTTAGATAATCCCTTGATAAAAGAATATGCTAAGTTATTTCAAATTTTATAAAAACAATAGTGGTCACTCCATTTGAGATTAACTCTTGAATATATGCATGTCGCAAGTGTCTAGATTTTTCATGTCTAGACTCCTATGTCTAGACTTACCACTATAAGAGCAACTGAAAACGCCTTTGCTAAAACAGTTTCACTATCACAATGGATTGACATAAGAGACATATGATGCAGCCATAAAACTTATATCCAATAATAAATTTCTAATTAATTTTTTTTGCCTCAATGAGATATACCAATTTGTTTCGTGCTCACCCAAGAAACAACACCTCCTCCTAAGGTCAAATCCCATTACGAGGTAGATTTGTTATCTCCCACAATCGTCACTCAACTATAATCAAAGTATCCTCTTGATACAACCAGATAATCACAAAATCTCAAAATCAATGGTTTCCTTGATATTACGAATTAGATTCTAATAATAGCTTTCCAATGTTCTTCAATTGGATTGTATATTCTTTAAAGTCTAAATGTTGAAATTTATTCAACATTCTCTTAATCTAATGTGAATGGCTCAAAACATTACTCCACTACATGCTTTCTAACTTTGATTTCAAGATAATATCTACTTCATCTAAGTTCTCATTTTAAAGACGGAAATAAATATTTCTTGGTTTTATTCACAACAATCATATTAGTTAAATATTTAGCATGTCAATATACAAGAATACTAATGAATTCCAAATATAATCTTGGTACCCTATAACATGTCAAATACCCTCACACTTTAACATATAATAAACATATTCAACAAATTAATAATTTAACAGTCCTTATCATTGTTCTTCAACACATATTACTCATATTCATGTTATCTCAAGACATAAACACAAACATAGAAATTTGTTAACTTCATATTTATGTAACAATAGTATCTCATGCAAGATAGTGTCATAGAAAAAGAGCACTAGGTAGCCATGGCTTTCAAGATCCTCTTGTATCCATGATAAATCAGAGAAATCAAGAGCCAATCTTTTAACATTGCACGAAAAGGAAATTAAAATCAAAGCATCAATCTACATTAAACTTTCAGTGTAGTGCTCATCATTATATCTTTTCCTCATGTTGATCTATATCATTACTATGGAAGATCTAATCTCGAAAAATTAAAATAATTCTAAATAACCTATCATCAAGGCATATTTATAATAATAATGATTGTGATCACAAGAAAGTTTCATTCATTGGTATCAAACCAACCACTTATTTAACCAAAATCGAATGAACTACATTGATAGATTAATCAACACGTAATAATGGCAAAAAAACTCACAAATTTTCGTTGCAATATCACACATAATTGCATGCAAGTTTGTAAATTTTTCAAAAGGCCAAACAAAAAATTGCACAATAATGCATTAAGAGTGATGCATGCCAACCACATTTCTACTGAAAGAAGAAAATACAATCTCAATTCGAGAACTATTAAATTACAATTATAATTAATAAACAACCATTAATATGGTTCTTATCTACGTGCATGCATGCCTAATTTGGACACCCTTATCTTTGAATTTTCTAAATTTTAAATTATTTTCTCAAAAAACACAAGGAAACATGAATAATAATTGTATGTAAATTGTGAGTGTTTAATACTTAAAACCACAAACACCACCACAAACACCTTTGCTTCAATGTTTGTGTAATTAGTGCGCAAGAAAACTTTAAGTCAAGTGTACTTTTAATTTCGCAGAAATTGATCAAATGCGTCATCTTGAAGAATGAGATGATCAAACATTGAGTCCTAAAATTATTGCTTCTCCAACTTTTTATTAGTTTCACTAGTTTGATTGACTCCGACTCGATTGACGTAGAACAATTAAAATTAACCTTCAGGGAAGTGAGAAGGAAAACCACTCTGTCTCTCTATTGGATGAAGTTTGTTCCAACAAATCGATCTAACTTGATAAATTTCTAGTTCACCACCTTCAAAGCTGAATCACTCTCCATTGCAAAATATCACTTTTAAATTGCTAGAAAAATTGTTTAGGGAAACATAAATTTAAGCTTTTGCATGTAGGACAATATCTTAAAAGTGATATTGCCTCTGGATATACTCCCAGCATACAACAAAATCTCTAATCTTATTAGAGGAAAGTAACATACTATTTAAGAGAGAAAATAAATCGTTATGTAAATTTACTGATGCTGCAGATTATTTAATCAATGAATAATTACCTTGAGTTATAATTTATCAAATTAACTACTTTGTTAAAAGATACAATTATTCTAATTTAACTATTTTTTTTAAAAGACAACTCTTTTAATTTGAACTAAATTCAAATTACATTAACAAAATAATTAAATAAATGGTTGTAATAAAATTAAACCAAAATCTATTTTTTTTTTAACATGGGCCAGTGATGCTAAATCAAATTACAGTAACCAAAAAGAACCGGTTAAAAGAACATTGTAGGCCAGTGATGCTAGCATTCAACAGAATCTTGTTTTTTTCGCAGATTTGGCTTCTGGGTGTCTCTCTGATTCTGTTTTGGTAGGCCATTTCTCCGTATTCTGGCATTGCATGAATCATATTTGAATAATTAATTACTTTTGAATGTTAATAGTGTCTTTAATTGGTCTGGTTTTTTTTTTTTTAATTATCATTACAATTTTAGAGTTTGCGGAATTAGTTACTATGCTACTAAGTTAAACCCTTATCATATTTTTTTAGAATAAATCTGGCTTTACTTTCTTTAGCCTCGTTTCATTTGCTGTATAAGTGAGTATTATGTCATTCTTTGTATGCAATAAACATTAAAAAAAGTATGACGGTTCTATTTGACAATGGATAGTTATTATGCTAAATGTTTTACTGCTTTAAAATGCCGCACTTGCGGGGAACTGTGGTAGAATTTAGGCTATGGCAGTCCTCACAGCTTTGATTGGACTGGTTTCTGCTTATCATTTTATTTCTTTTGCAATTGCTATATTTGTATTCTTTGTTTGTTTGCTATTGTGGTATGATTCTCTTAATTGGTAGTTTCATTTGGATGAACTGTATATCATTTCTCCTTTATTTATAATCTAGGATTGAAGGATGAACACACACACACACATATATATGTATGTATCAACAAGGTCGTTGGGAAATAAATTGTTGTCTAAGTTAAACTGAGTGGTTGTGAAGGATCAATATAATTCACTCCAAATAGTTGGTGTATGATTTGGTTGTTTTTTTCCTCTCTTGTCAAGAGATAGGATTATGTTAGAATATCTACGTGCGAGTTATCTTACATCAGAAAGAAATAAAAAATAAAAGTGGGTTATATATATGCATGGTTTGGACCCAAGAGTTATAAACTTAAGTTTTTGAGTTATATTGGTGCACATCCATGTATATCAAATCTGTGTTCGTGCGTTCTTTTTTTGCATTGAGCATGAAGGAGGATAAATGCATATATACTATTGCCCGGTTGAGAGTCTGGATAGGATGCACTCTAACTACATTTCATATTTTCTTTTGTGAATTAGCTAGTATAGTTATTAAGATACACATATTTTGCTGATACAAGAATCAAAACTTGATAATTTGATTGAATACCTATCATATGCTATGTCTCTATATTCTGTTGTGACAAACTGTGAAACTTCAAAATTCATTGAAGTAACTATTAAATCAATGAGGCCTGACCTCTTGGCAAGAATTTAATTTGTGCTGTTTTATAATATATGTCAAGAACATGGGAATACGTAATTGCTTTGTGCAATCACACTTGTGTGTGCAAAGCTGCACGTCATGCTTGCACAAGCATTTATACGCTTGCATGCAAGTAATCACCTTATAGAGTGAAACTTTTATATCATGGTTTTATGTTGTGCTTTTTGAAATCACTTGAAGTGCATTGTGGACCACCAATTGATTGTCTTTGTCTTTGCTACTTTTTGTCTAATATGATTGTTGATCTGGATGCCCATGAAGCTGGAAGAAAGATCTGGATGCCCATGAAGCTGGAAGAAAGAAGAAATTAAGATCTGAAGATAAAATGAACAAGTGTAGCTAAAGGTCCTGAACTCTTGGAATTCTGTATATTTACTACATAATATAGTTCTCTTTAGAAGCTTTATCTGAAAGACAACACTGGGATTCAGCATCTATCGTTGATACTGCAATTTCTAGAGCTCAGCAGTAAATATTCAGCAATAATCTAATTGCTCTCAAGACTTAATAAATTTAAGGTAATAGATGTAGAAAGATAAGGATTAGATTTGAGTTACAGGTTGCGGAAAGGAATCAAAATTTCCTATCAGCACGCAGATGACCTAGTCTAGCTGAGCCTACATAAATCTTATCGTTGAAATAGGCCTATGAAATTACCTGTTTTCTAATAAAACATTAATGTTAGATCCAGTTTCACTGTTTTTGGATTGTAAAACCGTGTAGTTGGGGTGGCTTCTTATTATTTTTGTTCATACAGGGTAAATTCCATTTACTTCTTTCCTCTTGTTGAGAAAAAGTTCACTTACGGCTTGAGCAATATGCACAGAGATTGGAGAGCTATTTTGATGTAGTCTCATTTTTTTTTTTCTTTTAGGAGGACTCTTTGTCCTCTTCTTCTGTACATTTTTTTCTCTCTTAATGAAATTTATTTTCTTATAAAAGAAAGAAGAAGAAAAAGTTCACTTGGGCCTCAAAGCACCGCAAAGTCAAATATATATAAACTTTGCGGTCACAGATATTAGTGTCTTTTTCTGGGATTGCACGGAAGTTGATGTTGATTTGGGGTTTGTTTTGGGATGAGTAATGGTCATGTCATTATCCTTTGCATAGGCCTTTTAATGGCACAACTCCTTGAAAACTAGTGAAAACATTCACTGTCAATGGGCTTACTTATCCTTCTGTTTAGATTCTCATGGTCTTGGGTCTCCGGTGTGAAAATAATCCCATTGGACCTTAATTTCCATCATTTATCTACGCACTGATGTTAAAATTTTCAGTTCCAACTTAGTTCAACCATCTCTGTAACAGCTACGCATTTTTTTACATAGAATTTAGCATTGTTCACTGCTTTTAACTTGATTCCTATTTTAGCCAAAATCCCATTTGAAATTATAACTATAAAGTAGTCAGATCTCTGTCTGGGTGGGAGCCATTTTGGATTCACCACTTGTTTCTACTCATGATGAAAAGCTAGTACCATTTTACTACTATTTTTAAAGGGTGCAACTAATCATGAAGCAGTAAATTTTAAACTTCTTTATCTGGTTATAATACCGAAGTAAATAAAATTAATTATTCGTGATCATTTTATTCTTTTTCTGATAGTTTATAGTTCTCTTGATCTGATGCATATTTGGTTCTAATGCTGAAGCAGAAAATCTCTCCAATTCTTACTGAGCAGCGCTTCCAAATAAGTGTGCAGTAATTAATTCTCCGATTGCTTGAGGATCAACTTGATTGGACTTTTCCATAACAAGCAAGAAGGTATCTATCTAGCTTCTGGGCCATCAAAGATTTGTTTTTACAACAACCTTTTAGTTCATGCTTCTGTGGCTTAAATTGATGCACTTTGGTCATATCTTTCTTTGTTGTAAAGTGGAAAAGGGCAGTTGGTCTTTTTTAATATCTCCGCTATATAATGCTTATCTGGTTTGATTGCTGAAGTAGAAATCTCTCCAATGCTTACTCAGCTGATACAATGCCTGCCAAATAAGAATGCAGGAATTTATACTCTGATGGCTTGAGGATCAACTTGAGTGGAACTTTCTGTTACGGAAGGGTATCCAGCTTCTGGGCCATCCAAGAGTAGCTTTTACAAAAGCCTTTTAATTCATGCTTCTGTGGCTTAATTTGCTGCACTTTATTCATATATTTCTCTGTTGAAGTGAAAAGCGCACCTGGCCTTTTTTAAAGATCAATTTTCAGGTACACTTTACACTTCCATTTTTGGCCTTTATGAACATTGTCTTGTCCACTACAAACCTCTTTTAATAGGTATCGTCCACCATAAACCTAAAATAAGAAAGTTCAATGTAAACTTCAAAGGGGAGAAGACAGGAAGTTATATCAAAGTAATAAATTTATTATGTTTGGTAGTATTATTTGAAGAGTATTGCAAGGATGATTTGAATTCCACACTCGAATACTCTCAAGCCCGAACCCCCTTGGACCCAAATCCTCAACATCTCACAAGCCCTAGTCTTTTCTTCCTAAATAATGGCTAACAAGACATACAAAATAGGGAAAAAAAAAAAAAAAAAAAACTGGTTTAAGAAGTAGGACCCCCCGAAAAAGGCCTCAAAAGGTGGTTTAACGTGAGACATGCTATCTGGGTTAAAAATACCAGCCTGGACAGGGAAAATCCGACTGGGCTTTCCATCTTTTGTCCAGGTTTGCCAATTCTTGGTTGAGTCTTCCTAAGAACTCGGTATCTTCGCAGTAGGGGTGCCAATTATTAACACAACAGGTGAACAAGGCTTGAACCAGAAGAATTTAATGGGTTTGGGTTTACCAACCTGTTTTGGTCAAAATCTGGTTGACCCATTTAAGACAATTAATAAATAAGTCAGATTCGGTTTAACTTATTTATCCTGCAATTGATCTGAATTTGACACAATTAACTAATCCTGTGGTGTCAGTCATGTCAACCCATTTAATAACACAACCTAAGTCAACACAAGTAACTCATATATATATATATATATATATATATATATATATATATATATATATATAATTGTATTTTTTAGCTTATTGTTTTGAATTGAATTAGTATAATAATATAAATGAAAAATTAGATGCATTAATTAATGGTAATTTTTGTTATTTTAAATGATATGTTTAATTTCTATTAAATTAACATATTAATAAAAATAAATAAAAAAAATTAATTTTGTGTCTCGTTTAATAAACTGATTATACGGATAATATCCTGTCTAATGTTTAATAATTAAGTTGTGTTTGCGTTGACATGTTTGACATGATTAACCTTTCAGTGAGGCAGATTGGAAACTTCTTAGCCTCCAGTCTTGATGACCCTTTTCATTAGGTGCAACTCCCAAGTAATATCATATTTGTCCGGACAATATAAAAAGCTGTGCCATTTAGACCAACAGTAAAAGTTTGATACTCATTGCAGGGGCAAACATATTTATTTGAAGGAAACTGTGGAATAATTTCTAGGGAGAATCCAACATAGAGTTGGTAAACACATAACAAATAATGAAGTAGACGAGGAATCAGAATAGAGCAGTACTTTTTAAAACATTGTGATGTAGGACAGGTATGGCTGGATGCTAAATTGACGAAGAAATAAAAACAAGGAGATAATAATAGAACAACACTAGATTAATTAGGGAGCAAAAAAGACCTATATAAGAACTAAATTCAGTATCTTTAATCAAATTCAATTCTCAAATCAAATCTACTTAAAATACTATCAGATATATTTTTATATAAACATCAAACATAATCCGAATAAAAACATAATTTAAATAGAAAACTAAATCAAACCTCAATATCCTAATCCTAAAATATCTAAAAAACTATTAGTGATATATTACTTATGAACCACCTAAATATCTCTAATACTAAAATTGCATATTTCTTTTTTATTACAAAATATCCTATAACACTATTGAAAGCCACCATATTTAATCTTTCTTGTGTTCTCTATCCCATTGGTTCTCGAGAAGTTTATAACTTGCATACGATTTCATTGTTCTAATTAAATAACTGAATGTTTATCCTCCTTGGGCTCGATAACCTATCTGCTTTATTTTTCAGGTCTTTGTTTATACTTCCCTCACTAAATGAAAATTCTTATTGATGGAGTTCTAAACTATATTTAATCAGCTTTGTACTCAAAATTTGTTTAATCAACCTCTAATCATGTATCTCCTTCAGCTTCATTTTCGGTTTCCCGTGCTACAAAATTCTTGACGTGTAAAGGAAATGGACCTGAGGAATGGGAAATCTCTGTATTCTAATGTTGATGTCTTGCTGCTTAGATTTCATGAACTTTTGTTTAACGCCATAACTATTTAAACTTTGGAGATACATGGTTCAAGTTTCTTTCTTATCTTAGCTCACTGTTCTGATATTGAATATTAACATGTAAATTGAAACGGTAATGTTGATAACTGTAATTGGGCAATGAGAAAAGGGACATTAAGGACAAATCCTAGAAGCTTGAACATTTGGTTGACCTCATTCTTTTGATAGGAGACTAAGGTGTAGAGTATTACAGCCTTAATACGTTAAACAAAGGAGATATAGCAAGGACCTTTGTAAGCACTTGGCCTCTGAACGTGTTTCTTCAGAAGTGTGATTATAATTTTTAAGTTAATGGCAGGTCCTTGTTTAGTAGAAAATAATTGCATATCATGAAGCTATAAAGCTTCTTTTTCTTTTCTTGGTATATTGGATTAGAACCTAGGATCTTTACTGGAACCCCCACCCCTCTTACCACTAGGCCAGAACCGAAGTGCCTGTAGTTATAAAGCTTCTGTTGGAACTAGTGATGAATGAAATTTTCTCCTTGCTCTTTGTTGACAAAAGGAAAGCACACATGCTAAACATATGATAGAGCAGAAATTGATATTTTGGGGACCTGAGGATCAGCACCAGCTCATGCTCATGAAGATGTAAGCTTGACTTGGCTTAGATGAAACTAAGGCAAACAAGACAATGACCTCCATGAATCCCCACTTTCTGTGGTGGAACTTTGTTCTCGCATATTTTTATCTCCACAAAAGTGCAAAGTGTGATCCACTTTTCTTAAAGGTACTGCATTACTGCATCTTTATTTCAGTTTCTAAGTTTAATAGGCTGTAGTTCTTGTTCTATTCAAATGGAAACTAGTAATATAATTGATGATCTATAAAGTCTCAGAATCAGATGAACTACAAAAAAGGAAAAAGTGAATCTGAAGCTTTAGATAATAAGTTACTAACGTTAAGTACTTAAAGGGCAAGCCTGCCTAAAGCACTTAACAAACTTCTAGATGCAATGCTCCCACAAACCAAGGTGAAATAATTAAACATGGGAGTCCATATGATGAATCACGATGGCATTTGCATTATGGTTTGTACTTTGTATGTCCAAAGAGTAGGTTAAGCTCTGATGGGGATGAAAAATCCAAATAAAGTCGAACAGATGAAGGTGCAAGTTCTAGGAAGCTCATTTTGTCCTAGTGGCCTTCTATATGTGGTGTAAGTAACGTTAGCTCGTTTAAACTTGACAATTTGTTATTTGGTATGTTGTCCCGCCTGCTTTGGAGTGTTAGTAAAGACATTTCCCTGCACACTAAGTGGATAGGAGTATGAGGAGTACGTGGGTTTTAGAAATAAAAAAATGTTATTTGTTATGTCAAAGTTTCTTGATCCATGCTTGTTGAATTCTTTATGGATAAAAATTAGTTCTGCATGTCATAATGCTCTCTCTAGTAAATTTATTTGTTTATTTTGTTGAACATAAAATTGGAAGGTCCCATAGAATGCACGTGCTTATATTTTTCACCGAAAGGCTATAAAACTGCAATTATAGTTGAAGACTTTATGGAATTTGTGATGTGTTCCTTTTTAGTTTGTTAGTTTTCTGATCACATGCGGTAAGCTTCATCAATGTACTAATATTTTTAACTTTTGAGGGAGTTGCCATTTAGCAAATTTAGACATATCTTTGCTGCCATAAGATGTTGACTTCATCTAGAGTAATTTTGGATAGGCAATATATGTTTTGACATTCACTTTATCATCTTCAGATCTTTAGTGCAATAATGTCAGTGACAAGAAAGGAAGAATCTAATAAGGACAATACTTGCTGACTGGAGGAATTGAGGCTAGCTAATAATCGGTACAGGAACCTTCATGTCACTTAAGTCAATGGCATTGAAGCTCGATCAAGTTGACATAAAGCATGTTGTGGATTGTAGAAGATCAAGTCAATGAGACCGATTCATCCGCAGAAGACTCCTCTATATCAGGAGTTCAAAACACCTCAACAAACTCCACTTGTTTAGGAGTATAGCTAACAACTTTTAAATTTTGAATGCATACGTTGTATAGGCAACTAAGTAGGATATCAGTTACAGTTTTGTTCTATTCAAAGTATATTTAAAGTCCTTGTATACGTACAACAGAAATACAAGCCTTCAGATTTTCATCAACCTCAGTATATTTCTATATGGTATCAGAGCCACTAAAAAGGCCAACGTCTACTCCTTTCCAATCCTCAATGGCCTCCCCATCCTCCGAAACTTCAAATAATTCTACTGACCCTAGTCCTTCTGTCTCATCCATCTCCAATCTTCCATTTACTATCAGCGTCATACTCAACTCCTCCAGCTATCCTGTATGGAAAGCTCAGGCCCTACCCTACTTCAGAGGTCAAGCTGTTTTTGGCTACCTTGATGGCACAATCACAATCCCACCTCAAGAAATTGATGCTCCTCATCCCAGCACAGGTGCTATTATTAAAAATCCCAATCCTCACTATAATCAATGGCTTCGTCAAGATTCTTTAATCCTCGCCACCATCAATGCTTCGCTCACTGAAGATGTTCTTAACAACCTCTCGAGAAGTCTGGCTTGCACTAGAGCGAACATTTTCTTCAATTTCCCGTGCTAAAGCAATTCAGATTCGCACTCAAGTGGCAAATGCTAGAAAAGAAGCTTTGTCCGCCAATGCATATTTTCTCTCCATCAAGCGCATGGTTGATGAACTTACTCTTGCTGGACAGCCACTAAAACCTGATGACATAATCACATATGTGCGTGCAGAACTTGGCCAAGAATATGATTCATTAGCTTCAACAATTACTTCTTGTTCTGATCCTGTCACCTTGGAGGAACTTTACTCACTCCTTCTAATCTGTGAGTCACGAATAAATCACAATAATCAGTCCCTTCAAGCTGCTGCTTCAGTAAACATGACCACCAAGCACCCTCAGCAGCAATATCAATCCATCTTTCGAACGGCTATAAATTTTCACCATTCCAACCGTGGTCGCTGTGGCTATCATGGCAAAAGATGTGGTGGTTGTTTCAACCCCCGTGATCAGGGTCCATCAAACTCAGTTATATGTCAGGTATACTTCAAACCAGGACATATTGCCAGAAAATACTATCACCGTTTTAATCTTTCTTATCAAGACCAACAAACTTCTAAAAGTCAGCCGCAAGCCATGGCTGCTGCGAACTATCAACATGTTGATACTGAGTGGCATCTTGACACAGAAGCCACCTATCATCTCACCAATGATGTGAACAATATCCATCTTCAAAATGAAGACTATGACAGTCAAGATCATATCCAGATGGCTAACGGTGTAGGTCTGAAAATCGTACAAAGTGGAACTTCCACTCTCTCATATCCTTCCAAGTCTTTTATACTTAATCAAATTTTGCTTGTCCCAGATATTCAGAAAAATCTTCTCTCTGTTCAGCGTTTTTGTCTAGATAATAGTGTTTTCTTTGAATTTCATGCTTCTTTCTTCCTTGTGAAGGATTACTTAGGGAACATCCTGCATCGAGGACCACTCAGTAATGGTCTTTACAACTTCTCGGCTTCTCTTGCTCGTCTTCAGCCACAAGCTTTATCTAGTGTTCGTATGTCTGCCAATATCTGGCACTGTCGTCTTGGTCATGCTTCCCTTCTAGTTATCAATAGGGCTATTTTATTACCTGTCCAAAATAAAAATACTTCTCTTTGTTCTGTATGTCAACTGGCTAAAAGCCATGCTATGCCCTTTAAAAATGTGCATGTTTCTGTTTTGAAACCATTGGAGTTAATATATTCAGATGTTTGGGGGCTAGCTCATGTTTTATCCACCTCTGATGCACGTTATTACATAAGTTTTTTGGATGATGTTACTAAATTCTTATGGCTTTTTCCCTTGAAACTCAAATCTGATGCATATCACACCTTTATATGCTTTCAAGCTGCTGTAGAACGACAATTTGATACAAAAATGAAGGCTCTCCAATCCGATTGGGGTGGTGAATATCGCAGCATAACAAAATATCTACAAAATCAGGGAATTAGTCATCGAATAACCTGTCCATATACACATCAGCAAGCTGGTGCCATTGAAAGGCGTCACAGGTAAATTGTTGAGGTTGGTTTGGCATTACTTGCTCACTCTAATTTACCAAAAATATTGTGGGAAGATGCCTTCTTAACTGCTGTTTTTATTATCAATAGTTTACCAACTCCAATTTTACAGCATCGATCACCATATGAAATGGTCCATCATCACAAACCAGATTATAATTTTTTACGTACCTTTGGATAGGCTTGCTGGCCCTATTTACGTCCATATAATCGACATAAGATGGACTTTCGATCCAAAAACTGCTTATTTATTGGGTATAGTGTTGGTCATCAAGGTTACAAGTGTTTAGATCTACGGGAAAAATCTTCGTATCATGTCATGTTGTCTTTAACGAATCTCTTTATCCATATACAGTCCCTGAGTCTATCAAGCCTACTCCAAAACCCACTCTCGCTATACTCCCACCAAATCTAAATCTATCACCCTCTAGCTCCTCTGTTTTTGCAGGGATAAATGTTCAGTTTGATGCACCAAACCCTCTGCATATGGCCTTGACATCAAGTCCTCAAGCTGATCTTCATATTGCTTCGAGTTCTCCTGTCAGGGATACCACTCTACCTCAGCATGCTGACAGTCCAGCACCTCCTCCTTTACCTTTTCCACCTTGCTAGCAACATCAGAATATGCACTCCATGATTACAAGGAGCAAAAACAACATCCACAAGCCAAAATTAGCATCTGACTCACATATTCGATATCCCATTCCAAGAGCATTTATGACCACCATTCAACCACAAGAAAAAGAACCAACCTGCTATTCAATTGCAGTTAAACATCACAATTGGCGGGAGGCTATGAATAAAGAGTTCAATGCCTTGTTAGCTAATGGAACCTAGACTTTGGTTCCTAAACCTCCTAATGCCAATCTTGTTGGATGCAAATGGGTGTACAGAATTAAAAGAAGAGCTGATGGTGGTATTGAACTATTAAAGCATGCTTAGTCGCCAAAAGATTCCATCAACAGGAGGGTGTTGATTTTGGTGAGACATTCAGTCTTGTGCTGAAACCTACCACCATAAGGTTGGTTCTATCACTAGCAGTATCTTGTGGTTGGCATCTTCGATAAATTGATGTCCAAAATGCTTTCTTACATGGCCTCTTGCGAGAAGATGTCTGTATGACTCAGCCTCCGGGGTTCCTTCATCCTCAATTTTTGCAACATGTTTGTAAGCTGCATAAGTCACTCCACAATCTTCGTCAAGCACCACGAGCATGGCCATTGGTTTTATAGGAAGTCAAGCGGATCATTCACTCTATGTTTATCACCACAGCTCCACTCTTATTTATTTTTTAATTTATGTCGATGATATAATTCTAACTGGTGCTGATATATATGCCATTAATCGAGTGATAAGTTTGCTACAGGACAACTTTGCAGTAAAAGACATGGGAGAACTCAGTTTCTTTCTGGGCATTGAGGCCATCCGGAGTGATCATGGTCTGCATTTATCTTAGCAGTGCTACATTCTTGATCTTCTTATATGCAGTAAAATGGACAAAACAAAGCCTTTTGTTACTCCAATGTCGACCTCACAGCCCTTAACAAAATCTGATGGCATACATTTTTATGACCCTCATTTGTATCGAAGTGTAGTTGGAGGGCTGCAATATCTTTCATTTACTCATCCTAAACTTGCTTTTGCAGTCCAAAGTTAGCAAGTATATGCAAAATCCAATGGAGCCACATTGGGCAGCTGTCAAACGCATATTGCGTTATTTGAAAAACACTATTTCTCATGCATTACTGATACAACCCACTACTGATCTTCAGCTTTAAACATTCGGTGATGCATATTGGGCATCCTATCGTGACTACAGAAGGTCAGTTGGTGCTTATTGTGTTTATTTGGGCAAAAATCTAATTTCATGGGGCTGCAAACAACAGCAAACTGTTGCTCGTAGTACCACAGAAGCTGAATATAAGGCTCTTGCAAATGCTGCTGCAGAAATTCAGTGGATAAAGTCTTTGATAACTGATCTTCGTGTTCCAATTGTCCATTCTCCGATTCTCTGGTATGACAACATAGGAGCTACTTATTTGACCAGTAATCCTTTATTTCATGCTTGCACGAAACATATTGAAATTGACTTTCACTATGTTCGTGATCAAGTTCTTCGTGGTCAACATCATGTTCGATTTGTTTCTACCAAGGACCAGTATGCAGATGCACTTACAAAGCCGCTGCCCTTTAGTAGATTTCTTCTTTTACATGACAATACTAGGGTTCGTTCCTTACCCTTTCGGCTGAGGGGGCATGTAGAAGATCAGGTCAATGAGACCGATTCATCTGCAGAAGACTCCTCTATTTCAGGAGTTCAAAACACCTCAACAAACTCTACTTGTTTAGGAGTATAGCTAACAAATTTTAGATTTTGAATGCATACATTGTATAGAAAACTAAGTAGGATAACAGTTACGGTTTTGTTCTATTCAAAGTCTATTTAAAGTCCTTGTATACGTACAACAGAAATACAAGCCTTCAGATTTTCATCAACCTCAATATATTTCTATATGGACAAGAGAGTATCATGCTTTTGGATAAGTAAATAGACAGCCGGTAAGAATATCATCTTTCTATTGTGGCTGAACTTTCTTTGAGAGGTGCATACCGCTCAGAAAGCGAAAAAAGTGCAGGCTGCTTTTCTAATGATAAGTAAGAGCATAATTTCACTCGTTGAATATCTCTATGAACTTAGCTTCACATTCCACCCAATTTCTGTCCTTTGATGGGTACAATAACATCTTTTGTCCTATGCCAGAAGGTGGTAGGTAGCATTGCAGTATATTTGACAACAATTAAGAATCTTAGTGTCAGAGTTCACTATGTGGAGAAAGCACTGATGCCTAACAAATGACATTGTGGAATGGATATTCAGGATCTCTAGGATCAGTGAGGACCTTAACTTTAAAGTAGAAGAGCTTAGCCGGGGTCAGATGAAATTATTAGAATACAATGGTAAATTTGCACTTTGAACTGTGATGCCATCTTTTCCTTTTCGCACAGCACTACCTTAAGTACATGGCAGCAAAAAGTGCTATGAGGCTCCAAATGTTGCATTAGATATACCTTAATGGATGGCACACATATTATCAGGAGAGTTAGGTCTTTGCTATAAGTGTTTTTTTATAAGTAAATATCTTTGCTATAATAAATGTTCACATAAGATTAGATGAATTAGTAACTAGCTTTAGTATGTTTCTTAGAGCCATTGTCCACACTAGTTCTCTCTAGAATTGTGCGGAGCTATTTTATTAAGGCCTCGGTTATCTTCTAGACATGATACCCTCTCTACTTGAATGCTAATTGTTGGGATACCTATTCTTATATACATGGTTTGGGCCAAAGACTCAAGAGTTTAAGCTTTTGGTTCAAGTTGATGCTCATCCATGTATATCAAGCCATACGCAAGGTCTCTTTTGGTTCCTAACAAGTGATACCAGAGCCGATGGTTCTAGTTAGGGAAAGTGATCACAGACGAATGTTGACCCCCACGATGTTGATTTCATGGTGGAGTCCCTGAATCTCACGGATGGTGACCCCATGAAAGATGGAGCTGTTGATCCCATAAACGCCAAGTGTGCCAAAGAATGCACTTTGATGATGTTCCGGAGTGGGCTCCTTGTCGTTCGTGTGACACTTGACTAGAACATAAATGGTTTTTGTTCAAGGGGGAGTGATGGATACTCACACATAAGAGCAAAATTGTTGGGAATATTTACGTGTGAGTGAGGAGATATGGAAGAGCAACCCCATATAAAAAAGAAGAAATAAAAGTGGCTTATATATATGGTCTCGATCCGAAACTCATTAGCTTAAGCTTTTGAGTCATATTGGTGTTCATCCATGTCTATCAAGCCCATGTTCATGCGATATCCCGTGTGTGAAGTTCTCTCATCCTTAACAAGTGGTATAAGAACCTGATTCGAGTTGGTCACAATCGTGTGGCTCCCATGATGAGCACCTGTGGTTGAGTCTGTAGATGAGAAGCTTGTTTGCCCACAGTTTCTTGGAAGACTTTCATGTGTGCCCTGTGATACAGTCTGTCCTATGAAGGACTTCTTGTTGATCACGTGACCAGTGGTTCCATTCAAGGGGGAGTTTGGTATATAATTCACATATGAGGGGGAGATTTTTTGGGATATCCACATATGAGTTATCATTTTTTTTTTAAACCTTGAGAGAAATTTATTGATTATGAAAAAAATACACATAGATGGGGGGACAATAAGGACCATCCCTAAACATGCTTGGAGGTCCTTAAGCCTAACCTAAACAAGATAGATACAATAGACTATGCTTTTTTATAGGTACACAACTGAGAGGAATCAAAATGTAAAGCAGTTAAGCTAGAGGGAGGTAACTCATTAGTACTCAAATTTTTTTACTACTACCATGAAAAAGACCATATTTAGCGAGAGAGTCCGAATAAGTAATTGCTTTGTGCAATCACACTTGTGTGTGCAAAGCTGCACGTCATGCTTGCACAAGCATTTATACGCTTGCATGCAAGTAATCACCTTATAGAGTGAAACTTTTATATCATGGTTTTATGTTGTGCTTTTTGAAATCACTTGAAGTGCATTGTGGACCACCAATTGATTGTCTTTGTCTTTGCTACTTTTTGTCTAATATGATTGTTGATCTGGATGCCCATGAAGCTGGAAGAAAGATCTGGATGCCCATGAAGCTGGAAGAAAGAAGAAATTAAGATCTGAAGATAAAATGAACAAGTGTAGCTAAAGGTCCTGAACTCTTGGAATTCTGTATATTTACTACATAATATAGTTCTCTTTAGAAGCTTTATCTGAAAGACAACACTGGGATTCAGCATCTATCGTTGATACTGCAATTTCTAGAGCTCAGCAGTAAATATTCAGCAATAATCTAATTGCTCTCAAGACTTAATAAATTTAAGGTAATAGATGTAGAAAGATAAGGATTAGATTTGAGTTACAGGTTGCGGAAAGGAATCAAAATTTCCTATCAGCACGCAGATGACCTAGTCTAGCTGAGCCTACATAAATCTTATCGTTGAAATAGGCCTATGAAATTACCTGTTTTCTAATAAAACATTAATGTTAGATCCAGTTTCACTGTTTTTGGATTGTAAAACCGTGTAGTTGGGGTGGCTTCTTATTATTTTTGTTCATACAGGGTAAATTCCATTTACTTCTTTCCTCTTGTTGAGAAAAAGTTCACTTACGGCTTGAGCAATATGCACAGAGATTGGAGAGCTATTTTGATGTAGTCTCATTTTTTTTTTTCTTTTAGGAGGACTCTTTGTCCTCTTCTTCTGTACATTTTTTTCTCTCTTAATGAAATTTATTTTCTTATAAAAGAAAGAAGAAGAAAAAGTTCACTTGGGCCTCAAAGCACCGCAAAGTCAAATATATATAAACTTTGCGGTCACAGATATTAGTGTCTTTTTCTGGGATTGCACGGAAGTTGATGTTGATTTGGGGTTTGTTTTGGGATGAGTAATGGTCATGTCATTATCCTTTGCATAGGCCTTTTAATGGCACAACTCCTTGAAAACTAGTGAAAACATTCACTGTCAATGGGCTTACTTATCCTTCTGTTTAGATTCTCATGGTCTTGGGTCTCCGGTGTGAAAATAATCCCATTGGACCTTAATTTCCATCATTTATCTACGCACTGATGTTAAAATTTTCAGTTCCAACTTAGTTCAACCATCTCTGTAACAGCTACGCATTTTTTTACATAGAATTTAGCATTGTTCACTGCTTTTAACTTGATTCCTATTTTAGCCAAAATCCCATTTGAAATTATAACTATAAAGTAGTCAGATCTCTGTCTGGGTGGGAGCCATTTTGGATTCACCACTTGTTTCTACTCATGATGAAAAGCTAGTACCATTTTACTACTATTTTTAAAGGGTGCAACTAATCATGAAGCAGTAAATTTTAAACTTCTTTATCTGGTTATAATACCGAAGTAAATAAAATTAATTATTCGTGATCATTTTATTCTTTTTCTGATAGTTTATAGTTCTCTTGATCTGATGCATATTTGGTTCTAATGCTGAAGCAGAAAATCTCTCCAATTCTTACTGAGCAGCGCTTCCAAATAAGTGTGCAGTAATTAATTCTCCGATTGCTTGAGGATCAACTTGATTGGACTTTTCCATAACAAGCAAGAAGGTATCTATCTAGCTTCTGGGCCATCAAAGATTTGTTTTTACAACAACCTTTTAGTTCATGCTTCTGTGGCTTAAATTGATGCACTTTGGTCATATCTTTCTTTGTTGTAAAGTGGAAAAGGGCAGTTGGTCTTTTTTAATATCTCCGCTATATAATGCTTATCTGGTTTGATTGCTGAAGTAGAAATCTCTCCAATGCTTACTCAGCTGATACAATGCCTGCCAAATAAGAATGCAGGAATTTATACTCTGATGGCTTGAGGATCAACTTGAGTGGAACTTTCTGTTACGGAAGGGTATCCAGCTTCTGGGCCATCCAAGAGTAGCTTTTACAAAAGCCTTTTAATTCATGCTTCTGTGGCTTAATTTGCTGCACTTTATTCATATATTTCTCTGTTGAAGTGAAAAGTGCACCTGGCCTTTTTTAAAGATCAATTTTCAGGTACACTTTACACTTCCATTTTTGGCCTTTATGAACATTGTCTTGTCCACTACAAACCTCTTTTAATAGGTATCGTCCACCATAAACCTAAAATAAGAAAGTTCAATGTAAACTTCAAAGGGGAGAAGACAGGAAGTTATATCAAAGTAATAAATTTATTATGTTTGGTAGTATTATTTGAAGAGTATTGCAAGGATGATTTGAATTCCACACTCGAATACTCTCAAGCCCGAACCCCCTTGGACCCAAATCCTCAACATCTCACAAGCCCTAGTCTTTTCTTCCTAAATAATGGCTAACAAGACATACAAAATAGGGAAAAAAAAAAAAAAAAAAAAACTGGTTTAAGAAGTAGGACCCCCCGAAAAAGGCCTCAAAAGGTGGTTTAACGTGAGACATGCTATCTGGGTTAAAAATACCAGCCTGGACAGGGAAAATCCGACTGGGCTTTCCATCTTTTGTCCAGGTTTGCCAATTCTTGGTTGAGTCTTCCTAAGAACTCGGTATCTTCGCAGTAGGGGTGCCAATTATTAACACAACAGGTGAACAAGGCTTGAACCAGAAGAATTTAATGGGTTTGGGTTTACCAACCTGTTTTGGTCAAAATCTGGTTGACCCATTTAAGACAATTAATAAATAAGTCAGATTCGGTTTAACTTATTTATCCTGCAATTGATCTGAATTTGACACAATTAACTAATCCTGTGGTGTCAGTCATGTCAACCCATTTAATAACACAACCTAAGTCAACACAAGTAACTCATATATATATATATATATATATATATATATATATATATATAATTGTATTTTTTAGCTTATTGTTTTGAATTGAATTAGTATAATAATATAAATGAAAAATTAGATGCATTAATTAATGGTAATTTTTGTTATTTTAAATGATATGTTTAATTTCTATTAAATTAACATATTAATAAAAATAAATAAAAAAAATTAATTTTGTGTCTCGTTTAATAAACTGATTATACGGATAATATCCTGTCTAATGTTTAATAATTAAGTTGTGTTTGCGTTGACATGTTTGACATGATTAACCTTTCAGTGAGGCAGATTGGAAACTTCTTAGCCTCCAGTCTTGATGACCCTTTTCATTAGGTGCAACTCCCAAGTAATATCATATTTGTCCGGACAATATAAAAAGCTGTGCCATTTAGACCAACAGTAAAAGTTTGATACTCATTGCAGGGGCAAACATATTTATTTGAAGGAAACTGTGGAATAATTTCTAGGGAGAATCCAACATAGAGTTGGTAAACACATAACAAATAATGAAGTAGACGAGGAATCAGAATAGAGCAGTACTTTTTAAAACATTGTGATGTAGGACAGGTATGGCTGGATGCTAAATTGACGAAGAAATAAAAACAAGGAGATAATAATAGAACAACACTAGATTAATTAGGGAGCAAAAAAGACCTATATAAGAACTAAATTCAGTATCTTTAATCAAATTCAATTCTCAAATCAAATCTACTTAAAATACTATCAGATATATTTTTATATAAACATCAAACATAATCCGAATAAAAACATAATTTAAATAGAAAACTAAATCAAACCTCAATATCCTAATCCTAAAATATCTAAAAAACTATTAGTGATATATTACTTATGAACCACCTAAATATCTCTAATACTAAAATTGCATATTTCTTTTTTATTACAAAATATCCTATAACACTATTGAAAGCCACCATATTTAATCTTTCTTGTGTTCTCTATCCCATTGGTTCTCGAGAAGTTTATAACTTGCATACGATTTCATTGTTCTAATTAAATAACTGAATGTTTATCCTCCTTGGGCTCGATAACCTATCTGCTTTATTTTTCAGGTCTTTGTTTATACTTCCCTCACTAAATGAAAATTCTTATTGATGGAGTTCTAAACTATATTTAATCAGCTTTGTACTCAAAATTTGTTTAATCAACCTCTAATCATGTATCTCCTTCAGCTTCATTTTCGGTTTCCCGTGCTACAAAATTCTTGACGTGTAAAGGAAATGGACCTGAGGAATGGGAAATCTCTGTATTCTAATGTTGATGTCTTGCTGCTTAGATTTCATGAACTTTTGTTTAACGCCATAACTATTTAAACTTTGGAGATACATGGTTCAAGTTTCTTTCTTATCTTAGCTCACTGTTCTGATATTGAATATTAACATGTAAATTGAAACGGTAATGTTGATAACTGTAATTGGGCAATGAGAAAAGGGACATTAAGGACAAATCCTAGAAGCTTGAACATTTGGTTGACCTCATTCTTTTGATAGGAGACTAAGGTGTAGAGTATTACAGCCTTAATACGTTAAACAAAGGAGATATAGCAAGGACCTTTGTAAGCACTTGGCCTCTGAACGTGTTTCTTCAGAAGTGTGATTATAATTTTTAAGTTAATGGCAGGTCCTTGTTTAGTAGAAAATAATTGCATATCATGAAGCTATAAAGCTTCTTTTTCTTTTCTTGGTATATTGGATTAGAACCTAGGATCTTTACTGGAACCCCCACCCCTCTTACCACTAGGCCAGAACCGAAGTGCCTGTAGTTATAAAGCTTCTGTTGGAACTAGTGATGAATGAAATTTTCTCCTTGCTCTTTGTTGACAAAAGGAAAGCACACATGCTAAACATATGATAGAGCAGAAATTGATATTTTGGGGACCTGAGGATCAGCACCAGCTCATGCTCATGAAGATGTAAGCTTGACTTGGCTTAGATGAAACTAAGGCAAACAAGACAATGACCTCCATGAATCCCCACTTTCTGTGGTGGAACTTTGTTCTCGCATATTTTTATCTCCACAAAAGTGCAAAGTGTGATCCACTTTTCTTAAAGGTACTGCATTACTGCATCTTTATTTCAGTTTCTAAGTTTAATAGGCTGTAGTTCTTGTTCTATTCAAATGGAAACTAGTAATATAATTGATGATCTATAAAGTCTCAGAATCAGATGAACTACAAAAAAGGAAAAAGTGAATCTGAAGCTTTAGATAATAAGTTACTAACGTTAAGTACTTAAAGGGCAAGCCTGCCTAAAGCACTTAACAAACTTCTAGATGCAATGCTCCCACAAACCAAGGTGAAATAATTAAACATGGGAGTCCATATGATGAATCACGATGGCATTTGCATTATGGTTTGTACTTTGTATGTCCAAAGAGTAGGTTAAGCTCTGATGGGGATGAAAAATCCAAATAAAGTCGAACAGATGAAGGTGCAAGTTCTAGGAAGCTCATTTTGTCCTAGTGGCCTTCTATATGTGGTGTAAGTAACGTTAGCTCGTTTAAACTTGACAATTTGTTATTTGGTATGTTGTCCCGCCTGCTTTGGAGTGTTAGTAAAGACATTTCCCTGCACACTAAGTGGATAGGAGTATGAGGAGTACGTGGGTTTTAGAAATAAAAAAATGTTATTTGTTATGTCAAAGTTTCTTGATCCATGCTTGTTGAATTCTTTATGGATAAAAATTAGTTCTGCATGTCATAATGCTCTCTCTAGTAAATTTATTTGTTTATTTTGTTGAACATAAAATTGGAAGGTCCCATAGAATGCACGTGCTTATATTTTTCACCGAAAGGCTATAAAACTGCAATTATAGTTGAAGACTTTATGGAATTTGTGATGTGTTCCTTTTTAGTTTGTTAGTTTTCTGATCACATGCGGTAAGCTTCATCAATGTACTAATATTTTTAACTTTTGAGGGAGTTGCCATTTAGCAAATTTAGACATATCTTTGCTGCCATAAGATGTTGACTTCATCTAGAGTAATTTTGGATAGGCAATATATGTTTTGACATTCACTTTATCATCTTCAGATCTTTAGTGCAATAATGTCAGTGACAAGAAAGGAAGAATCTAATAAGGACAATACTTGCTGACTGGAGGAATTGAGGCTAGCTAATAATCGGTACAGGAACCTTCATGTCACTTAAGTCAATGGCATTGAAGCTCGATCAAGTTGACATAAAGCATGTTGTGGATTGTAGAAGATCAAGTCAATGAGACCGATTCATCCGCAGAAGACTCCTCTATATCAGGAGTTCAAAACACCTCAACAAACTCCACTTGTTTAGGAGTATAGCTAACAACTTTTAAATTTTGAATGCATACGTTGTATAGGCAACTAAGTAGGATATCAGTTACAGTTTTGTTCTATTCAAAGTATATTTAAAGTCCTTGTATACGTACAACAGAAATACAAGCCTTCAGATTTTCATCAACCTCAGTATATTTCTATATGGTATCAGAGCCACTAAAAAGGCCAACGTCTACTCCTTTCCAATCCTCAATGGCCTCCCCATCCTCCGAAACTTCAAATAATTCTACTGACCCTAGTCCTTCTGTCTCATCCATCTCCAATCTTCCATTTACTATCAGCGTCATACTCAACTCCTCCAGCTATCCTGTATGGAAAGCTCAGGCCCTACCCTACTTCAGAGGTCAAGCTGTTTTTGGCTACCTTGATGGCACAATCACAATCCCACCTCAAGAAATTGATGCTCCTCATCCCAGCACAGGTGCTATTATTAAAAATCCCAATCCTCACTATAATCAATGGCTTCGTCAAGATTCTTTAATCCTCGCCACCATCAATGCTTCGCTCACTGAAGATGTTCTTAACAACCTCTCGAGAAGTCTGGCTTGCACTAGAGCGAACATTTTCTTCAATTTCCCGTGCTAAAGCAATTCAGATTCGCACTCAAGTGGCAAATGCTAGAAAAGAAGCTTTGTCCGCCAATGCATATTTTCTCTCCATCAAGCGCATGGTTGATGAACTTACTCTTGCTGGACAGCCACTAAAACCTGATGACATAATCACATATGTGCGTGCAGAACTTGGCCAAGAATATGATTCATTAGCTTCAACAATTACTTCTTGTTCTGATCCTGTCACCTTGGAGGAACTTTACTCACTCCTTCTAATCTGTGAGTCACGAATAAATCACAATAATCAGTCCCTTCAAGCTGCTGCTTCAGTAAACATGACCACCAAGCACCCTCAGCAGCAATATCAATCCATCTTTCGAACGGCTATAAATTTTCACCATTCCAACCGTGGTCGCTGTGGCTATCATGGCAAAAGATGTGGTGGTTGTTTCAACCCCCGTGATCAGGGTCCATCAAACTCAGTTATATGTCAGGTATACTTCAAACCAGGACATATTGCCAGAAAATACTATCACCGTTTTAATCTTTCTTATCAAGACCAACAAACTTCTAAAAGTCAGCCGCAAGCCATGGCTGCTGCGAACTATCAACATGTTGATACTGAGTGGCATCTTGACACAGAAGCCACCTATCATCTCACCAATGATGTGAACAATATCCATCTTCAAAATGAAGACTATGACAGTCAAGATCATATCCAGATGGCTAACGGTGTAGGTCTGAAAATCGTACAAAGTGGAACTTCCACTCTCTCATATCCTTCCAAGTCTTTTATACTTAATCAAATTTTGCTTGTCCCAGATATTCAGAAAAATCTTCTCTCTGTTCAGCGTTTTTGTCTAGATAATAGTGTTTTCTTTGAATTTCATGCTTCTTTCTTCCTTGTGAAGGATTACTTAGGGAACATCCTGCATCGAGGACCACTCAGTAATGGTCTTTACAACTTCTCGGCTTCTCTTGCTCGTCTTCAGCCACAAGCTTTATCTAGTGTTCGTATGTCTGCCAATATCTGGCACTGTCGTCTTGGTCATGCTTCCCTTCTAGTTATCAATAGGGCTATTTTATTACCTGTCCAAAATAAAAATACTTCTCTTTGTTCTGTATGTCAACTGGCTAAAAGCCATGCTATGCCCTTTAAAAATGTGCATGTTTCTGTTTTGAAACCATTGGAGTTAATATATTCAGATGTTTGGGGGCTAGCTCATGTTTTATCCACCTCTGATGCACGTTATTACATAAGTTTTTTGGATGATGTTACTAAATTCTTATGGCTTTTTCCCTTGAAACTCAAATCTGATGCATATCACACCTTTATATGCTTTCAAGCTGCTGTAGAACGCCAATTTGATACAAAAATGAAGGCTCTCCAATCCGATTGGGGTGGTGAATATCGCAGCATAACAAAATATCTACAAAATCAGGGAATTAGTCATCGAATAACCTGTCCATATACACATCAGCAAGCTGGTGCCATTGAAAGGCGTCACAGGTAAATTGTTGAGGTTGGTTTGGCATTACTTGCTCACTCTAATTTACCAAAAATATTGTGGGAAGATGCCTTCTTAACTGCTGTTTTTATTATCAATAGTTTACCAACTCCAATTTTACAGCATCGATCACCATATGAAATGGTCCATCATCACAAACCAGATTATAATTTTTTACGTACCTTTGGATAGGCTTGCTGGCCCTATTTACGTCCATATAATCGACATAAGATGGACTTTCGATCCAAAAACTGCTTATTTATTGGGTATAGTGTTGGTCATCAAGGTTACAAGTGTTTAGATCTACGGGAAAAATCTTCGTATCATGTCATGTTGTCTTTAACGAATCTCTTTATCCATATACAGTCCCTGAGTCTATCAAGCCTACTCCAAAACCCACTCTCGCTATACTCCCACCAAATCTAAATCTATCACCCTCTAGCTCCTCTGTTTTTGCAGGGATAAATGTTCAGTTTGATGCACCAAACCCTCTGCATATGGCCTTGACATCAAGTCCTCAAGCTGATCTTCATATTGCTTCGAGTTCTCCTGTCAGGGATACCACTCTACCTCAGCATGCTGACAGTCCAGCACCTCCTCCTTTACCTTTTCCACCTTGCTAGCAACATCAGAATATGCACTCCATGATTACAAGGAGCAAAAACAACATCCACAAGCCAAAATTAGCATCTGACTCACATATTCGATATCCCATTCCAAGAGCATTTATGACCACCATTCAACCACAAGAAAAAGAACCAACCTGCTATTCAATTGCAGTTAAACATCACAATTGGCGGGAGGCTATGAATAAAGAGTTCAATGCCTTGTTAGCTAATGGAACCTAGACTTTGGTTCCTAAACCTCCTAATGCCAATCTTGTTGGATGCAAATGGGTGTACAGAATTAAAAGAAGAGCTGATGGTGGTATTGAACTATTAAAGCATGCTTAGTCGCCAAAAGATTCCATCAACAGGAGGGTGTTGATTTTGGTGAGACATTCAGTCTTGTGCTGAAACCTACCACCATAAGGTTGGTTCTATCACTAGCAGTATCTTGTGGTTGGCATCTTCGATAAATTGATGTCCAAAATGCTTTCTTACATGGCCTCTTGCGAGAAGATGTCTGTATGACTCAGCCTCCGGGGTTCCTTCATCCTCAATTTTTGCAACATGTTTGTAAGCTGCATAAGTCACTCCACAATCTTCGTCAAGCACCACGAGCATGGCCATTGGTTTTATAGGAAGTCAAGCGGATCATTCACTCTATGTTTATCACCACAGCTCCACTCTTATTTATTTTTTAATTTATGTCGATGATATAATTCTAACTGGTGCTGATATATATGCCATTAATCGAGTGATAAGTTTGCTACAGGACAACTTTGCAGTAAAAGACATGGGAGAACTCAGTTTCTTTCTGGGCATTGAGGCCATCCGGAGTGATCATGGTCTGCATTTATCTTAGCAGTGCTACATTCTTGATCTTCTTATATGCAGTAAAATGGACAAAACAAAGCCTTTTGTTACTCCAATGTCGACCTCACAGCCCTTAACAAAATCTGATGGCATACATTTTTATGACCCTCATTTGTATCGAAGTGTAGTTGGAGGGCTGCAATATCTTTCATTTACTCATCCTAAACTTGCTTTTGCAGTCCAAAGTTAGCAAGTATATGCAAAATCCAATGGAGCCACATTGGGCAGCTGTCAAACGCATATTGCGTTATTTGAAAAACACTATTTCTCATGCATTACTGATACAACCCACTACTGATCTTCAGCTTTAAACATTCGGTGATGCATATTGGGCATCCTATCGTGACTACAGAAGGTCAGTTGGTGCTTATTGTGTTTATTTGGGCAAAAATCTAATTTCATGGGGCTGCAAACAACAGCAAACTGTTGCTCGTAGTACCACAGAAGCTGAATATAAGGCTCTTGCAAATGCTGCTGCAGAAATTCAGTGGATAAAGTCTTTGATAACTGATCTTCGTGTTCCAATTGTCCATTCTCCGATTCTCTGGTATGACAACATAGGAGCTACTTATTTGACCAGTAATCCTTTATTTCATGCTTGCACGAAACATATTGAAATTGACTTTCACTATGTTCGTGATCAAGTTCTTCGTGGTCAACATCATGTTCGATTTGTTTCTACCAAGGACCAGTATGCAGATGCACTTACAAAGCCGCTGCCCTTTAGTAGATTTCTTCTTTTACATGACAATACTAGGGTTCGTTCCTTACCCTTTCGGCTGAGGGGGCATGTAGAAGATCAGGTCAATGAGACCGATTCATCTGCAGAAGACTCCTCTATTTCAGGAGTTCAAAACACCTCAACAAACTCTACTTGTTTAGGAGTATAGCTAACAAATTTTAGATTTTGAATGCATACATTGTATAGAAAACTAAGTAGGATAACAGTTACGGTTTTGTTCTATTCAAAGTCTATTTAAAGTCCTTGTATACGTACAACAGAAATACAAGCCTTCAGATTTTCATCAACCTCAATATATTTCTATATGGACAAGAGAGTATCATGCTTTTGGATAAGTAAATAGACAGCCGGTAAGAATATCATCTTTCTATTGTGGTTGAACTTTCTTTGAGAGGTGCATACCGCTCAGAAAGCGAAAAAAGTGCAGGCTGCTTTTCTAATGATAAGTAAGAGCATAATTTCACTCGTTGAATATCTCTATGAACTTAGCTTCACATTCCACCCAATTTCTGTCCTTTGATGGGTACAATAACATCTTTTGTCCTATGCCAGAAGGTGGTAGGTAGCATTGCAGTATATTTGACAACAATTAAGAATCTTAGTGTCAGAGTTCACTATGTGGAGAAAGCACTGATGCCTAACAAATGACATTGTGGAATGGATATTCAGGATCTCTAGGATCAGTGAGGACCTTAACTTTAAAGTAGAAGAGCTTAGCCGGGGTCAGATGAAATTATTAGAATACAATGGTAAATTTGCACTTTGAACTGTGATGCCATCTTTTCCTTTTCGCACAGCACTACCTTAAGTACATGGCAGCAAAAAGTGCTATGAGGCTCCAAATGTTGCATTAGATATACCTTAATGGATGGCACACATATTATCAGGAGAGTTAGGTCTTTGCTATAAGTGTTTTTTTATAAGTAAATATCTTTGCTATAATAAATGTTCACATAAGATTAGATGAATTAGTAACTAGCTTTAGTATGTTTCTTAGAGCCATTGTCCACACTAGTTCTCTCTAGAATTGTGCGGAGCTATTTTATTAAGGCCTCGGTTATCTTCTAGACATGATACCCTCTCTACTTGAATGCTAATTGTTGGGATACCTATTCTTATATACATGGTTTGGGCCAAAGACTCAAGAGTTTAAGCTTTTGGTTCAAGTTGATGCTCATCCATGTATATCAAGCCATACGCAAGGTCTCTTTTGGTTCCTAACAAGTGATACCAGAGCCGATGGTTCTAGTTAGGGAAAGTGATCACAGACGAATGTTGACCCCCACGATGTTGATTTCATGGTGGAGTCCCTGAATCTCACGGATGGTGACCCCATGAAAGATGGAGCTGTTGATCCCATAAACGCCAAGTGTGCCAAAGAATGCACTTTGATGATGTTCCGGAGTGGGCTCCTTGTCGTTCGTGTGACACTTGACTAGAACATAAATGGTTTTTGTTCAAGGGGGAGTGATGGATACTCACACATAAGAGCAAAATTGTTGGGAATATTTACGTGTGAGTGAGGAGATATGGAAGAGCAACCCCATATAAAAAAGAAGAAATAAAAGTGGCTTATATATATGGTCTCGATCCGAAACTCATTAGCTTAAGCTTTTGAGTCATATTGGTGTTCATCCATGTCTATCAAGCCCATGTTCATGCGATATCCCGTGTGTGAAGTTCTCTCATCCTTAACAAGTGGTATAAGAACCTGATTCGAGTTGGTCACAATCGTGTGGCTCCCATGATGAGCACCTGTGGTTGAGTCTGTAGATGAGAAGCTTGTTTGCCCACAGTTTCTTGGAAGACTTTCATGTGTGCCCTGTGATACAGTCTGTCCTATGAAGGACTTCTTGTTGATCACGTGACCAGTGGTTCCATTCAAGGGGGAGTTTGGTATATAATTCACATATGAGGGGGAGATTTTTTGGGATATCCACATATGAGTTATCATTTTTTTTTTAAACCTTGAGAGAAATTTATTGATTATGAAAAAAATACACATAGATGGGGGGACAATAAGGACCATCCCTAAACATGCTTGGAGGTCCTTAAGCCTAACCTAAACAAGATAGATACAATAGACTATGCTTTTTTATAGGTACACAACTGAGAGGAATCAAAATGTAAAGCAGTTAAGCTAGAGGGAGGTAACTCATTAGTACTCAAATTTTTTTACTACTACCATGAAAAAGACCATATTTAGCGAGAGAGTCCGAATTATGTACTCTCAAAAAATATGGGCAATAGTCGTGTGTATAGTAATTAGTGATTTAATTTCTCGAATTATGTACTCCAAATCCAATGGACAAGTACATGAACCAAGAATTAAATCAACAAGTAATTTTGAATCACGTTCTATGATAGCCAAAGTAAAATTATATTCATGCATTAATTTCAAACCATATAAAAAGGTTAATGTTTACGCTTTATTATTAGAGTAAGATTCAAATGAGTAAGAATAAGTTAGAAGGAATGAAGATCAATTTCTAAATATCCCTCCACCCGCACTACTTTAGCTGAACAAGAACCATCAGTGTTAAGTTTAATTTGTCCAGAAGGCAAAGGGCTCCATCGAATCCAAATATCTTTATGAATTGAGGGAGAGATGATTTTAATGTTAATAGAATTAATGCATAACATTTCATGAAAATGTATAGAAGATTTAGGCTTAATGAACTTAGAACTATTTATTATACCTTCTTTAGTACGAGCAATCAATATTTTTAAATAAATAGATTTACCTTCATGTCTAATTTCATTACGTATCCTCCAAATATTTCAACATCCCCATAATAAAGAACAAGTACGAGTGATACCAAATTGAGATGATAAATAATTATTACTAAGCCAATTATCAAATAAAGCATGAATGGAATGAGCATGATTAACATCAACTCTAACACCAAAATAATCCCAAACCGCATTAGCAAAAATACTATGAAAAAAAAGATGATTTATTGTTTCAATGTTGCCTAAATGACAACATGAATATTTAGAAGACAAATGGATGCTTACTTCTTTTATTTTTGAGTCTATGGAGAGGCCACCAAAAATCAATTTTAAAATAAAACAACTTACTTTTGGTGGAATCCAATTGTTCCATATTTTTTTGGCCCATTTAAAAGGTCTATTTTTAATTCTAATTTTGTTCTAATATTCTTTAGTTGTAAATATACCTGATTGAGAATCTGTCCATATTAATTTATCATGTGTATCATTAAGATTAACGGCTTTTGCAGCATCAAGTAATAGATGAAAATATGATTTTACTATGTTCATTTTATCTATATCTTCAACAACCTCCTTAAAAGAAGAAGACTCAAAAGGAGAAAAATCACTAGAGATATTCAAACTATTCCATTTATCATTCCAAAAATTTATAGATCCATCACTTAAAATCCATATAGATTGTTCTTTTAAACAAATGATAGATGGTGCTATAGATTTCCAAATTTTTGAAGCAAACCATGGAACTTTAAGAACCGAAATTTGGATTCCATACTTTCTCCTCATAAAACAACTCCATAAAGAATTAGATTGTATAAAATTCTAGGCTAATTTGGCTTAAAGACTCTTATGAATTTCATGTAGTCTTATAATACCTAAACCTCCTTCATCAAAAGGTTTGCAAATGCGGTCCCATGAGATCCATTTTTTTCTAACTTGAAATCCCGAATTCCACAAAAAGGAAGAAAATTTACTCTCCAAATATTTTAGAAAACTAAGGGGAGGCGAAATAGCTGCTAGAGTATGAATAGGTATAGATGAAAGAACACTCTTAATTAAAGTAATTTTACCAACCATTGATAAGAATTTAGATTTCCATGAAGCTAACCTATTTTGAATTTTATCTAGCATATCACTGAAATGATGATTTTTACTATTGCCCTTAAATAAAGGCACTCCTAAATAACGAATAGGTAAATAAGAATGTTTAAATCCTGATCAATGATGAATATATGCAATCCTAAATGAGCTAAAAGTATTACTAGTTATGTATGAACTTTTTTCCCAATTAATTTGTTGACCTAAAACAGCTTCATATTATTGGAGAAGTTTTTTACAAGCACTAACAGAATATTTTCTACCATTTAGGAATAAAAGCATATCATCCGCATATAATAAATGAGTGATTCCTAAAGCTGGTCTTGAAACTTTGAATCTTCTAATTAATCTTTTATTTATCCAATTATTAAAGTTACGAGAAAAAATTTCTTCCATTATTATGAATAACAAATGTGATAATGGATCAGATTGACGAAGATCCCTTGATGATTGGAAAAAGCCATAGGATGAACCATTTAAAGAAATTGTATACCATATATTAGACAAACATTTTAATATAAGATCACACCATAATTATGATCAACCAAATTTTTTGAGTACTCTCAATAAAAAAGCCCAATCTACTCGATCATAGGCTGTAGACATATCAATCTTAAATATGACATTAGATCCATGGACTATATTTACCATTTCATGTGCTAAGCATATGTTTTCATGAATACTTCTACCTTTACTGAATCCTGATTGTTCATCTGAAATTAGAAAATGAAGAAGATTCGCAAGTTTAGTAGTTAGAATTTTTGAAATTATCTTATACATGAAAGTATATAGACTAATAGGTCTTCAAGGAGTTAGGATTATCAACCTTAGGGATAAAAATTAAGTTTGTGATAGTGTAAGATTTAGAAAAATAATCTCCTTTGAAAAATGCATGAGCAACCCTAATAAAATTAGTTTTAATTATAGACCAACATGAACAAAAGAAATGACCATTAAAACCATCAATGTCCGGGGCACTATCAGGGTCTAGATCCTCAATAGCTTGTTTAATTTCTTCTTCTAATGGAATTTTACACAAATTTTCATTTTGAGAATAGGTAATCAGTTTAGGAATACAATATAATAATTCGTGAAATAAAGGAGTTTGAAAACCATTTGTAAAAAATTTTTGAAAATAGTCGCAAGTAGCTTTTCCAATTTCATTATCATTTGACATAAAAGAACCATCATCCATTTTAATTTTAAATTTAGGTCTAGCATGTTTTTTTTTTAAGTGAAGCATGAAAATATTTGGTATTTTTGTCACCCTCTTGTAGCCATTTAATTCTTGATTTATCACGTAATAGAGATTCTTCACGTTTCAACTAGGTTTCCAATTCTAGTCTAGCAGTATTTAAAAGAAGCAAATTATCATCCAAAAAGGTTTGTTGTTAATTATTTTCAGCCCTAATTATATCATCTTTTGCTAAGTTAATGTTATTTTGAATATTTCCAAAAGTTTGCCAATTCCACATTTTTAATTTTGATTTAATTTTTTTAAGTTTTTGATGAAGAACTACCATGGGAGGACATGAGAAATCCTTATTCCACCAATCAGAAATAAATTCTAAAAACTTCTCATGTGATATCCACATTTTATAAAATATAAACGGTTGAGGTTTGCTAAGTTGTGGAACAGCCGAAAGAATTAAAGCCGCATGATCCTAAAGAACCCTTTCAACATGTACTACTTTTAACGGAGGCATAGAAGATAAACAATCATCATTGATTAAAATTCTATCTAACGGCTCCAAACACATGATGCATCTTGATGGTCATTAGACCAAGTGAATTTACTACCATCAAAACCAGCATCTAAAAACAATTATCATTAATAAAATCATTGAATTCCTTTGTTGCATATATGTTAATAGGATTTAATCCACATTTTTCATCTGGAGAAGCAATTACATTAAAGTCCCCACCAATTAACCAAGGACCAGAGAAAGATAATTTGAGGTTGGATAATGACTCTCAAAGAGGTCTATGGGCTTGTAATTTATCTTTACAAAAGAAGCATAAACAAATGATGCATTCACTACACAATTAATCCTAACTGATATGGATTGAGATGTGATATTAATTATGTCCAATTTTAATTCATTTTTCCAAAGAATCCAAATGTGTGTGTTTATGGGATTACCATATGTAAAATTAGGAAGCCTAATTTTTCTAAATCTTCTCCTTTATGGTTGTTTCAAGTAATACTATAACAGATGAATTATGATCTCCAATTAACTTTCTTAATAATCCTAACTTATTTGAATTTTTCACCCCACGAATATTCCAAATAATTGTGTTCATCATTTATTGATTGATTTTTTGGTCCTACTATACATCTTAGACTTAGCCTTTGACTTTTTAACCTTCTTTGAAAACGATTTTTTAATGTTATGAAAAGATAGAAGTACCGTTTAAAATCTTTAACAAATTGAGTAATTTGATTTAAGAACTTAATAAAACCCTCAGTTGAATTGTGTTTAAAGGTTTGCTTATTATGCATGTTAAACGAGTCATCTGAAGACAAATAACCCCGGGAACAAGGGAAGTGACTTATTTCCGGACAATGACTATCATCTAAGCAATTAAATTAAGATAAATCACTAGCATTTGCAAAAATAGGACAAGTGTTTAGGCCGACCTTATTTTTGGAGAGTTGTCCATTATGGTTGTTGGATGAGAAGTTCTCCAATAAGTTGACATCTATATCATTCTCCATAGCTTGCGCAGCATCTGATCCATCCACATTGTGTAGCAAGGCAAATGTATTTATATGAGATGAAAACTGCCCGGATTTGTTAAAGTCAAGAGCTTGAACCGAATGGGGCAGATTGTTATTTTTAGTAGCTATCGTAACTAATTTGTCCACCAAATTTGGTGCACTGATAACCTATGCAGTACCAATATTGATCGTGTTGCACTACTCAGCTTCCACACTAGATCCGCCATTGATATATCCATTTCGAGCATCAAGAACTGTTTGACATGGAAGATCACTCCCATCATCTAACTCATCAAAACCAATTTGTCCTTCTTCCAAGTTATCTTGAATAGAAGGAATCTTATTCAAGTTATGGACTGAAGATGCTGGAAAAAAATTTCTAGGCTTTGATGTTGCACTAGGGTTGAAAATAGACTGATATGAGAGGGTGTTTAACTGAGGATGTTCATCTACTTTTTTTTCTGCTCGATAAAGAAGATGAGCCTTGTAAGATAGATCCCGAAATATAGTTCCTCTTTGTATTGAGAGATGTTGGAAAATTCAACTTAGTGCCATTTAGAACCTCATTTCCTTTGTTCTTCATGAATGTATAGGTTTGAAAAGCCTTTGATTGAATGTTTGAGGAAAAGAAGAAGACTTAATCTTTGACGCATTATCAATGATTTTATCCTTCTCTTGATAGACCGCAGAAAATCTTTTTCTACAATCATTGATGTGATGACCATGCAAACAACAAAAGGTGCAATAGTTCAAGTTACCTTCATAGAGGACTGATGGCCAAAAGCCATCATTACTGCTGGTGTCAATCCATATCCGCTCTATATACATCTAAAGGAAATAAGAAATAAGAGCTTTATATACATGGTTTAGGCCTAAGACTCAAAAGCTTAGGTTTTTGGGTCAAGTTGGTGCTCATCCATGTATATCAAGCCATACACAAGCTCTTCTTTGGTTCCTAACACTAATAAATGCATCTGGCACTTAATTGTTTCCCTTTTTTGTTTCTTGGTTTAACTGCTTTTCAGTATGATGAGTAAATCCTTATACCATGCACCTTGAAAGATTGATATAAAATGAGAGTTATGTAAAAGTGGTTGGTGAGTCACTCATTTAATAATATGATGTGAATAAATTTGCTAATCAAATTGATTTGTGGATTACCTATTGAAATGAGTAAACTGGATTTAATATGCAAAATGACTCAAAGTGCCCCCGAATTTACCTAAATATGAACTCTCTTTCGTTCTCTATCTCTTGGTGTGTTTGTGTGTTTTCCTTAACTTGCTCTTCCATTACTCCAGCAGTCAGTGTATTTTGATATTTCTTATCTACTTGTGGTGTAACTAGAGAAGTATATTCATTATTTTGGATATGATGTTTCTACTTCACGGTAAATTTGCATTGATGACATTATAGACAATTTTTCAGAAAATGTTGCAAGCATGTCAACTTTTTCTTTTGCAGACATGGACATACTTATCTGAGGAGGTATAAGAGGAAACTTCTACCAGATACTTGCTGAGTGGAGAAAAAGAATTGGGAGTACCTAATTAGCATAGCAGTACAGCCTGTACAGGAATGTATCTCCAATGTGAAAAGAGTAAGGTGTAAGAATTAGTGAGGGCCCAACTGAAAGCCAGAAAGCTCCTCGAATATCATTGCTACAAACAAGAAGCTATTGCTGTGCTTTAGATATTGTTCCCGTTGGATCTTCTCCTTTATTCATCACCATGTGGCTGAACTTGCTTTTTCCCTCAACAAAGAGGTAACATAGTGAACCCCCTTTTCTTTTCATTTTAAAGCCATTTGTTTCTTATAGTGACCTCTTCACTTCTTTTTCTTATTGACCAATACTTGAAATGGTAATGAAAAGTAGCATGCCTAAAAAATGAAATTACATTTGCAAAGAAACTAATTCCAAAATTATAAATATACATGAATTTACAAGATAGCAGTGGCGTGATGAAGACAGTTAGCAAAATTACTGAACACATATCTCATAATTGAGACTAACTAGATTAACAAAGATAGAGTATCAGTAGTAGAGCATTAGTAATAACTCGGACAAGTCTCATCTGAAGAGGTTTCTTTCTTCCTCTTGCCTTTTGTCACTTGATTTAGTATGAAGGCACAATGCCGTATCCAGTCTCACCTATTAGTGTTGTGTAGAACATCTGGTCCACTTCAATCTCTACATCTTTCCTCTTTGCAAACCGGCCCTTGATCCGGGGTCTGGTCTCTGCATAGGCCTTTCTTGAGGCATACCTTATTGTCTTCTCAAATTTCCTTGTCTTCTTCTTCTCTCTGTATCTTAGGACCCTGGCCTCTCTGTCCATTGGTGTAAGCTGGGGTGGCATTTGAATGGGAGGTCCAGAAAAAAGGTCAATTATCCCTTTTGGAGGTCTTGTGTACGAGATTGATACGTCACTCATTGTTGATTCTGGTACAACACCAACATCCATGGATGAAATGGAGACCTAATTACATAATCACAGAACACATAAGGGGTTAACTTATTGGCATAGAAGATTCTGTGATTGCACACTGCACAGTCAAAGACGAAGTTGAGGGGAAAAGCACCACATATATGGAAAAAAGGAACCTTATGCTGTCATTCTTATGTAAATTTAAAGTCGAAAATCATTCATTGCATATAATATTTTGTTTGTTTTTCATGAATTTAGAATCATTAGCTGTAAGCTCTTGCCCTGCTTCAGCATGACTTCTCAGAAGTTCATAATCTATGCGGATTTTATGTCATGCTGAATAAAGCTTATATATAATCTCCCAATTGGTATGTTTCATTATAAAGGTTGATTTTCTTACTTTGCGAAAGTTTACTTATTTGATCCGGCAATTCATCGCTAGAACAGAGAAGGAATCTCTGATAGATATTATATATAGATATGGATCACGTATAGAAGACAAACTAACGCGGTATTTGATTGCCAAAATAGCAGAAAAGAAGAGAAACTTTTTGACTTAAAACTAGTTTCCAGATTTAGAGCAGTTGTAAGATTCTTCAGGTCTCTTTTCTTTTCTCTTCCTTCTCTATGACCTAACAGAAAAAGAGTGAGTTTACAGGTCCTAGTAACTTGTTCTTATTGACTCTCAAGAGGAAATTATTTATGAAGTAAAATTCCATCAATTACATTTACAAAAAGGAAAATTGCTGACGATCTCTGATGTAGACACTATTCTGACTTAAACCCTCTTAATGGGAGTATGGGACTGATCTAAATTTAAAGTTGTAATTTTATTCATGTTATACAAGTTAAAGGAGGAATAACATCTACGTCATTTGATTCTGCTCCGCCCTTTATAGGAGAAAGGTGAAGAAAAGAAAGAAAGAGGAAAAGGGAGGTAACAAAGTGCTGAAAAAATATCAGTGAGATATCCTTTTGGATTTTAAGTTGTAGAATCAGGATATATAGATGATAGCATATGATCCTCAAGCTTAGCAAATTTGATATGGGGAAGGAAGAATTATTTCGTAACCCATACAAAAAGATGACCACACAGTACGGTGGGAAAACACAAAAATTAGCTTTAGCCTGCTTAATTCTCCGCTTGGAAGATTATGATCAAAACGCTTTCAGAAAAACATTTTTTGAACTAAAGAAAGCATCAGAAAGCTATTGGAACTAAGGAAATTACATAACCTGAAAGTGTGAGCAAAGTTACGAGCCAAAGCAGTGATTGCCTACACAAAGCATATACAAATGTAGTACTAAAATTTCAGTTTTTGAGGTACCCTTAGAACTACTGATTAATGATTCTTAAAAAGTTGTATATGAGTTGAAAAAAAGTCCACAAAAAGAAGAGGTTGTAAGACCAGAATTCTTAAAGGAGGGTAAGCAAACATCTTAATTGCACAAGAACTAAAATAGAGCTCAAACCACAGATATGAAAAAGGAACAAAACTGAAGGAATTTGTGCGGGGTTGTGTAGTAAAGAAAAGCTTACAGTTTGACTAATGGAACTATTGTAGCTGTAGTGAGCTTTCGAGGACTCATAGTCCATCACCAACTGAAAATTCGGCTGTTGCTGCTGCTGTAGCAGATCCCTAACTTCACACTGAACTGGCACAACACTATCACCCCCGTAACTCTTCTGTGGAACACTATAGTGTTGCTGTTGCTGATTGTACTGATCAGTGAATTGATTCTCAGCATTTGGTTTGTACTCCACAAGGTCCAAATATTCATCCACCTCCCCACCAAACAATAACCCATTATTCTGGTTGTTGCTGTTCTTCCCAGGATTTAGCAACAACCATGAAGCTGCCTCATCCTCGTCATCCTCACCAAATGTCTCATCTCCCTCCTGAGTTACAAACCCGTCCTGTCTCAGCTTCATGGGCCACTGGGGTCTCGCCTTGATCATTGGCTGGGGATCATACAGGTATCCTGAAATGGGCAGAATTGGGACTCGGTGGTGGCGTTGTGCAAGTGGGTTGGCGGAGTGGATATCCGCATCACAAGTGGTGCAGAGCGATGCTGCGTCTGCCTTGCACAAGAAAGCAGCAGGTGCACACTCACACGACTCACACACCCACACACGCTCATGGCGTGAGGCAACACGGTTGGCTGCATGCACTCGGGCATCGCAACTGGCACATAGGTACGCCGAGTCAGCCCGGCAATACACGATGCATGCAGCTGACCGGCATGTGTCGCACCCGCGCGCCCAATTGTTATAATCGCCACCTCCACCATTACCATCGCTACTCTCTTGCTTCAACATATCTTGTGCACTCTCACTCTCTCAATCTCAATGACTTTGGGTGTGAGGACAGTGTAGTGAAGGAAGGAAGGAGGGAGGTCTTTCTGTAAGGGAACACAAGTGGGGAGGTGAGAATCCGGAGGCTGACTCATAGCAAGAAAGTTAGTGGCAGGGAAAAGTTTCTATGTTATCTTGTGGTTGGCTGAGTTTTTGGGGTGGGTCTGGGTTGAGTCAGAGGTTCCCCTGGGACCCACAGTTGCTGCTTTGGCTTTTGGAATCATTTAATGTCAGAGAAGCATGGGCATACCTTGTCAAACAGATGAGAGGATAATACTCTCCATGTAGCGAAGACACGTGTCGTTTCAAGATTGCTTGTGGGTGCACTGCAACTTGCTAAGATTCTGTGTATACACGTGTCAGTCCAAGATAACTAACAAGAAGTCTGACATGTGAGTACACGAGGCCGTGTATAAGGTTTTAGCTTTGTGGGGTTTGTTGTGTTGAACTTGGATAAGATAGTTGTATTATGTTCTTCATTGTGGTTATATACTTATATATCTAGATAATCCTTCTCTTATATATTTCTTCCTTTTATTTGAATGTTTGCTGTCTTCTTAATGTAAAATTAGTTGGATTGTTTGTATAAATTAATCCTTGGTTTATCATACAAAATGAATTTAGTTTTTATTTGCTTGATCCAAAAGCAGGGAACCTAGTGGGGTAATTGAAAATGATTTGAGATTTGTGTCATAAAGCTGGATCCTAGAATTTTCCAAGTGTCATCGAGTTAGATGAAGAAAAAATCTCTGTAAAATGAATTATTACTTGCTATGGGAGATTTAACATTGAATTGGTTATCTTTTTTTTCTTGAATCGTGCAGGTTAATAATCATCATGTTTGGGATTGTTTAGCAGTTCTCTTGGTAAGAAATTGCTGGTAATTAATCTTTGCTTTGCAACTAACTTTAGGATTGATATTAATATGTGCCTGCAATGGCAGTTTTAATTTGATAACTATAAATGGCAGTAACTGTCATATAACAGTATTACCTAACAACATTCACATTATTCAGACGCACCTTTTGTAAAGGGTCATTAAAGCCTGTCTCCTTGTACTAGTTAAGTGAAAATCTAAGTTGGTGTTAATTTGGTGATTTACCAAACTCCAAATCAAAGTTGGTCTCTTGTGAGATATGAGTTCCTTCTGCTTGCATTCTATATCAAACTTTTACATCTTTTTGGTAAAGAAAATAAAGACTTAACTATTTGAATTATTAAAGTTTCATTATTCATTATTTTGTTCACTGTGTGTGTTTTTTTCCCCTTTTTCTTGCCTTTTACTGCGCATTTATTGATAGAGTGCATCTTATCTCCTACTGATGCGGACTTGTATCACTTAATTTGCTTTCCCTGTCAGGGTGAGTGCTGAAGTGGAGCCAAATAATGTGTTTCACAAGAGTCGGAGAAGCTGACTCAGAGAAACCTAGATGAAATTCACCTAGCCAATAAGATACCGACATGTAAGAAGTGTTTGGATCAGGATGCACCTCCACCACAAATCCACAAGTTGGTGACACACAATAGTGCTGACCTGATCCCATCCGATGGCTTCTGGGTCCAACGAAAAGGTTAGTGTCACTTGCTGCTAAACATACCGATGTGCCATGGTCTCTTCACTCTTTGCCCATCAAATTCAAATGGCACATTCTCACTGGTCACTAGCTTCTCTTCATCATATTTTATCATAACAATAGAACAAAATTAGATCCAAGGTATTAATAAATTCTTGGTTTCGTTCGTTTTTTTAACATAAAGTGTGTTTTTATTTTTGACAGAAAAAAAAAATGAACTAAGCTTTATAGTAACTTATAAAGTTAACGTAAAGGTTTGAAGATAACTCGGTTCTCAATAAACAGTGCTGCAAATTCTTTAGTTGAATAGAACTCAAAACCCAACTTGTAAATTCATATTTTCTTAATAGCATTAATTGATAAGCAATTTTGTTTCCCAAAATCATTTTGCAGGCAAATTTCCCTGGATAAGCAAGCTTATTGCTCATTGTTCTGCTGTTTGACTCGATTCTTTGGTGTATCTTTGTCAGGCTGCATGGCGACAGAGGGTTTTCCTTGATATCTCACTTAGCTTAGAACCTGAAAGTTTATATTGCTAATCCTTCAACATGTAATTGTCAATTTGTAGAGGCTGGGGATGAGCATTACAGTTGGTCTGGACTCACTATCCAAATACATGGTCACCGGCAGACATTGACGTCCGTATTAATCCTTTACTATCCATACAATGTTGCTTTAATGAGAGGGAAATGTGAAAGGAAAAATAAAAGACGTACGGAGAATGCTGTGCCATAAAGAGTTACATGGATTATTGTGGGGATGTCGCTGTTACTTAATCCTGATTAATATTGAGATTACACAATTGTACTTACCATAGTTTTCTCTAAATTAAAGACATCAACAAGATCGACTCCTGTAAAAAAAAATTGTTATTTAATCCTGATTAATATTGAAATTACGATTGTAGTTACCATAGTTTTCTTTAAATTAAGGACATCAACAAGATAACTCTTTTATTGTAAAAAAGTTGTAAAGTAACACTCATAATACGCACAAATTTTGAATATAACGTGGTTTTCATCAAATCCTAAAATTTAAAGAGTCCAAATCTATAAGCAAAAATAATATATCATAAGCTTTACAACGTAGTTTTTACCGCAGATAAGTTTATCCCTAAATTAAAGAAAGGTATTTAATGGTAAATTCAATACTGCAACTCTTTTATGAAAATGTTGGATTTGGACAACATATGCTAATTACAAGAAAACACTTTGAAATTTGATAAAAGAGCATAATATATGAATTGTATTTATTTTGTTAGAAAACATGTCGTTTGGTATCAAATTTAAATAAATTTTAACATGTCGTTTGGTATTAAATTTAAATAAATTTAAAATTTATTTAAAACTGTTCAAGTTTACTTAAATCTATTTAAGCAAATTTTAAATTTATTTAAATTTGATATCATACAACATTTATATATTAAAAACCCAAGCCCGAACCTTAAGAGAATTGGAATCTAATCCAACCCACTTTTTAAACATTCTTTACACAATCTAGAATCGATAAATAAAAATTATAGGACTAATAGTATGTATAAATTATACTCCGAGATCTTTTATATAAGACTGGTGTTCCATCTTTTTCTCTCTGTCAATTGACAAAAAAAAAAAATTCAATTTAGACTCTGTTTAACAATTGGTTGTAATGACTAATGACTATCAAGAAAAAAAACTATTAAAATAATTTTTTCACAGAAATTATTAATAATTGGTTGTAATGAATTTTGAAGCCCCTTCATTGGTGTACATATATTTAATTAAAACATAAATATCATAAAGATTAGCGGTCAAGGTTTAGTCCAATCTCCTCCCAGAGTACTTGAAGGTACAAATAACCATGTACAAGTTTAATCGAATTTAGAGTATAAAAGATTCGTTAAAAATTGCATTCTTATAACGACTCAGGGGTAGTTGAGTGGTAAATCTTCGAATATCATCTTTCAAGTTTGACATCTTTTTATGTTTTTTTTGTCATTACAGTCCTATTTAAATAGTACTTTTCTTTAGTACATGGAGTGTGGAGGTCATGTATTTCAAAATTTAAGGTTCAGAACGCGTTAAAAAAAATGGTTGAGATCCGAGTCGGTTATCGAAAAAAAAGTTGCATACTTATATTCCATTTATCCTATATTTTTAGTACACTCTCTATTTACACAAAGTTTAATGTAAATTTTATTTTGTCCAAAACACCTTTTAAATTAAAATTAAGTATTTGTGAGTACTATAAGAGTTACATGTGACAGAAAAAAAAGGAAATTAATGATATAATTGTAAAGTTATTAATTTTTGTATTCCATTTAAAAAAAAATTGATAGATAATATGAGATATCTATTTTAAAAAAGATGAACTAAAAATATGTGATTGAGGGAATACTAGTTTTTAATTAAGTTTTATGGTTTGAAATTGTATGTGAGTCCTTGGAATCCCAACTCCGATGTCCCATGAGTGGTATCTTGGATTGCCCGCATTGATTAGAAGATCGAAAAACGATTTTTACAAACCATCAAGGAGAGACTCTGGAAAAGCATACAAGGATGGCGCAAGAACGGGTAAGGAAATTTTGGTCTAGACTGTAGCTCAAGGAATCATCCCATCATATGCTATGAGCGTCTTCAAATTGCCCGAGAACCTTTGTAATGAGTTGGATGGGATGACCCATAATTTTTGGTGGAGACATGATGGGCATGATCGAAAAGAAGATGCATTGGTGCAATTGGGAAAGATTGTGTTGCCCGAAGCAAGAGGGGGGATGGGCTTTCGTGGTTTGAGTTCATTTAAATTGGCTCTCCTATCTAAACGAGAGTGGAGGATACTACAAGAGCCTTCTTCTTCGTGTCACATGGTACATTTGCTTGTAGCATATTTGAAAGAGAAGCCCACCAAACCTCAAAAACAAATCCTGCGCGCATTAGAAACATAACATGTCAGCAAAGTAATGGACGATTTTACTGTGTCGTTATCTTATTGGTTATATGATCACAAAATATAAATACCATTCGTTCCTCATTGCCATCATGTTTGGGGGAATTTTATAGTGTGTTTGATATGATAGAATGAAAATAAGTTGTTTTTGTGTTTTAGTGATCAAAACGGTGAGTTTTACAAGTTGGAGGCACACTTGTTGGCCCGCACATGCATTTCCTCTTGCCCATTTCAATCCAAGTTGGCCATACATGTCAGACGCTAGTCTCTTCACTAATCCCAGCTCGGATTTTTGTCTCAATTGATCCGCAGAGTTGGTCAAAAAGACCACGTTGATGAGAAATCAAAAGCTTAAGCGTGGAAAAAATTGTTGAGAGACCAAATTGTAGCCGACACCTAAGTTTTGGGACCAACTTTGCACTTTGACCAAAAATTAACAAATGTTCTAGTTGTTCTTAACACATCATTACCACATCACGCATAGTATCACTGTCATCGATGATCATCATTATTGTTGGATTAGTTTCAAGAGCATGAGTAGAAGTTCTTATAGCTAGAGTGAAACCATGCAATACTAAACACGAAATATACCTTCCAAAGAGCAAGACTTTTTCGAACAAGCCAACTTGGGATCATGTGGATCCAATATTTTTCCTATTCAAAGATCAACTCTTAATCTATGTATTTTCACATTGAGAATTCTTTACAGATGAGTAGATGTCAAATAGTTTTTTTTCCTTTCAAAACAAATCTTTCTACATCAATATATAAACGCTAATTATAAAAAATGAGAAAGAAACGCAATTTAAATTTGATTCATCGTCAGGGATATATTAGAACCAAGAGTTCATTATCTAATGGTTTTTTTCCGTTCTAATCCTCCATCCGAGAGTTATCATTTTTTTTTAATCAAATCTAATCCTACTTAATGAAACTGATGCAGGACAGGTGGACGGAGCAGAACAGATGGCTTTGGACTACCTAGAACGGTTGGATTGCTCCAAATCTAAGGGTGCAGTTTCATCGTTTTGCGTGCCACGGGCTCATATCGGGCCCTGAAAACCTAATCTGATCCGAAACGGGCCCCCGATCAATTCTTAGGGCTTTGCCCTGATGTTTGTGTTTTTTCGCCAAAAAACGATGTTTAGGCCTTCAATTTTGCAGTTTTCAGTTTTTAGGAAACTTTTCATTTGCAATTTCTTTTGTATTCAAATCAGAATTGACTACCGTTAATTCTGCCTTAATTCTAACACTTAATTTTAGTACTTTCTATAGTTTTTCCCAAATTTATGTTTTCGAAGATTTTTGCCTTTTTTAGCTTTGACCTTATAAATAAGGAGGCCACGTATGGAAAATGGAGATTATTATTATTGAATGAAATTGGTGTTTCCTTTCTCTTCGTGAGAGTTTATCGTATTGAGGATTGAAGACACAGTTCTTCTTCCAAGTTCTTTCTTCCGCTAGCGTTTTACGTCAGAAACTCTATTGGATCAAATGATAAGACATTGTTAAGAAAAAGATGGTTTTTCCCAAATGAAATGAATATTAGATATATGTAACGAGAGAAAGGTTTCCAATAACTTAACAACACGTATATGCGGTTATAAGATAAAGATTAAGCAGAGCGGAATTGACTAGGTGGTGGAGTCGTGGAAACACATGTTTCTTTCATATTTTGGACATTAGCTCCGTTGAACAATATACTATTGCTAAAACATTAAAGAATTAAAATCTTAGATCAAACAATATGTATGGATGGTATGAAATTCCAAAACAAGAATTCTTGGACATAGAACAACTAGAGGTATTATTCAATAGATTGAAAACTTTCCACTAATGATAAAGTGAATCCGTTGGAAAATCAAAAGAGTGCATGTCAGATGAAATGGTTGTTACTATATGTTTCAATAATGAATCATTGATTTAACTGAATAACTAAATAAAATAGATATATCTTTCTCTTCCTCTCATGGAAAATCCCCTATATGGATATTACACATAAGCCTAATTTTAATTGTTTTGACTCGAAGTAAAGATATTCAAGAGATAGTTGGGCCCATTCAAATATTCACTATTACTATTATTATTATTATTATTATTATTATTATTATTATTATTATTATACTTTCATCTCATAATAGTGTCCCCTTTGAAAAATCTATCTCAAAGATTAAGAGAGTGCATGAATTGCATGCAAACCATGTTCTAAAATATCAATTTTATCATTCAAAATTTTTAAAAAATACGTTAATTTCATGCAAACCATTTTAATTAGGGTGATAATGAAAGGTATTATTGAAAGATATATGATAAAAACCTTTAATTTTTAATTGAAGATAATTATTTTGGAACATCTAAAAATAAAAATGATGACATATGGGACAAAGTTATTATTATTGTTGTTGTTGTTGAGAGATTTGAACTTAAAAACTCATCTTTAAAACAAATGTGGGAAGTGGTAACCAATTGAACTATATTTAAGTCACACATATAATTTTTTTTATAAAATAAAATGACCAAAAAAGAGCTAAGGATATAAACTTTGTCTTGGAAGGGTTATAGCTAATGTCGAGTAAAAAAAGAAAAATCAGATAGTAAAGTGTACCATTTTTATTCGCTTATCAAACTTATTTTATACTAATCATAACAAAATAATGTAACAGCAAACAATTATACTAACATTCAATGTGTTGGAGATTTGTGGATTAAAATAACAGAAAATAAGAATTTAAATATAATAAAAATATAGGTTACAATAAAAAAAAATATAAAAGAACAAAATGGTTTAACACTTTGAGACATGTAAATCATTTTTTTAAGGTGATAGTTTCCCCCACTCTAAAGAATTTGATAATAGATTACAAGCAAATTCAACTCTAGGATACAACAAAGCATTGTGGAATTCTGTAGATAGCAATTCTGATGTTATTCCCAAGAACTCTTTAGGAAACTATTTAAAAATTAAGTGTTTCTAATGACATATATGCTCTGTTGTAAATTTTTTCTAAACGAGAGCAGAATATGATAATTAAGACTTAGAAGCATAAATTAATCACTGTTTTTAAGGTTTTATTCGTCCCCACTTGTATAAACAAGTTTGCTATAGGTTACAAAAATAGTCCTTCAAGATACAATCAAGTATCAAACTTGAAGTCTGCAGACAACAAAATCTGAAGAAATTTCGATTTAATTCTACTTTGAAATACTGAAATATTATGGCAGAATTTTTGAGAGAAAAATAGAGAAGAAAGAATGAAAAATGAATTGTATTTTGAAGTGGGGAGTGAGGTATTTATAGGTGTAAAAGTGCATCTTCAAATGATTATGGAAAGTCATGTTTTTCCAGTTGGAAAGACATGATTTTTCCAGATTTAATGAGAGTCTTACGATCATGTCTGTTAGTTTTTAACGGATCAGATCGTGTTTGTTTAAAAATATTTAAAAAATCTGAAACCTTTTTTTGTTTAAATTACAACATTTAGATTAAAATCACACATTTCTGTTTAAATCACAACATTTAGATTTAAACTAATACTTTTTGGGTTTTCAAACAACCCTTTAATATCATTTTAAATGATTTTTTCTAACAATCCCCCACTTGTTTGAAAAGCCAATTTTGAAAAATACTGCCACAATATTTCAGAGTCTTGTATGTATAAAATAGGTATCTTTCGATTTAAAATTTTCTATTAGTGTAAACAACTCAAAGTCATATCGAAATGAATAGTATCCTTTAAATTAAACTAACATTCCTATTTGATAAGACCAAAGCCGCCGTACATATACAATTTTTTTATTTCGGTGAGAATTTACCTTCACTTAGCACTATTATGGCAATGTGCTATATTCTGGTTTTATGAAACTCAAGAAAGCAAACCATAGCTCCATATAAGAAGTGGCACCACTCTTTCATTCATATAGGTGAAGTTCATCTTGCATTTCCGTTACTAGAACGTATTTAATAACTTCATTAAGAGTTTAACTCATCCTCTAAAACATAACGGATGATATTGTCTTTCTTAATTATGGACAAACTTTGTGACAATATCAACAGTCAATCACAGTAACTTGTTATTACCCATTAAAACCTAGGACTAGTGGTCTACTAGTATTAGGTTGGGTTGATATCACTGTTGATTTTTAAATGGTTTAAGTCCCATCTCACTAGTTGTATTACTTATTAGGTCTCTTGCCAGTGCCTTAGTAAGTGGATCAGCCAAGTTCTTACATGACTTTAAATAGACAATTGTAATGATACCATATTGTATCAATTGTCTCACATACTTATGTCTAAGACTGATATGCCTAGACTTACTATTTAAGGTATCTCTCACAGAACTTCATTATCACAAAGTATGGATTTTAAATGCATAGGATGTGTGCACAAAATTTATTTCCAACAAGAAATTTCTAATTAATCCATTCAACATCATTTTTCTCAATTGCTATTTAGGTAATTAATTTGGATTTCATTGTGAAAGACATACAAGTTTGTCTCTCTCTTTCAAGAGACATTACCTACTCTTGGTTTTTTTATATCTCTCACTCTCATCATCCGACTAGCATCAGTGTATCCTCTTGATACAACTGGATCACCATGACATTAATGTATCCCCTTGATATAATCGGTTCAAATCATATCTATGATTTCTTCTAAGTAACCAAAGATTCTAGTAAATTTATATATTCTCATAATGTACTATAAAGTACTCAAAGCATAACCACTAAGCTTTCTCACTTTAATTTTCATAATATAATTAATACCCCACATTTAATATATATATATATATATATTCTATAATATAATTAATACCCCAAATTTAATATATATATATATATATAATCTTTATGTTAACAACAACAAGAAATTAATTATTTCATTGTTAAACAACGAAATGACCTCATATTTCTATTACGTGTGTTATTTCTGAATACACAAGTTACTATTCAATGTAGCCATTAAAAAAATATGTTTGAGGAGCTGAATCATACAAACGAAGTCCGGTTTTCATATTGAATATTAAAACTCTACACCCACACCTTTATTAGCACAAAGACCCTTACTTTGTCGAAAGCAAGTGGTCGGACTATCTGATTCATCATTAGAACTTTTGTTCAATATTACCATATACATCACCATGTCTTTTTCATTAAGATACAATACAATAGCACTCATGTAATTGTACTCATGGTGATCACAATGTTCATGTTATATGGCATCCTCACTCACCACTTCTAGAAATGTCATTTTCATGTGTTCATCTACAATTAATTCTTCTTACACATGTATCAATTGATCATGTGAGTTTTCTATGCACAAATCAAAACAACCCATATCATTGTCCTTCAACACAATGTTACTCATATTCATATTATATCCTAAAAACATACATACAAACGCATAAATTTATTAACTTCATGTTTATTATACGTAACAGTAACATATCATGCAAAATACTGTCATTAAAACATTATTTTTTTTATTTATAAATCTAGAGATGTTATATCATTCCCACTAAACAGATATATAACCATGCCTTTTAAAGTCAAAATTTATTTGACGATAACTCATGCACACAAATAAGCTATAGCAATAACTGTTCATAGTGACTTTTACTATAAATTTATAATAAATCTCAATTTAATATCTCGTATAAATTTATAGTGTCACTAAATAATTTAATCAAACATATAAAATTAAATTATAAATTCAAATGCATGCAAGCCAAATGGCCTCACAGCTTTAATATATCAAACCAAACCAATTGACATGTTATCGTCATCCTCAAATGTATTCACATCCACATTTATTTTCAAAATAATTAAATTTGCATACCATTGTATACCAAAGCAAATTATCTTTCCCTTTATTCTTTCTTGCAATCTTCTTAAATTTTCCTCCAGCTTTCGCTTGTAAAGTATGATTTTTAGCTTTGCTTGTCTCCACATGATGCACTTTAAGACCATTTTGAACATTACTACTTTTGTCATGTAAACGTGACTCTTCTTCAATATGAAGATGTTTTTTTTTCAATTTGTTCTAAAGTGTAGTCCTAAAATTTGTGCAATAATCTTTTTCCATAATTCTTCCAAGAAAGGGAAAGTTTAGCTATAATAGCCACAACTTGGAATGATTCAAGCAAAACAATTTTTAAAGCTCGGAGTTTATTGACAATAACTTGTAATTCATGCATTTGTTCTAAGATAGGTTTATTGTCAAACATTTTGAAATCAAAGTATTTGGAAACTAAATACTTATTTGTACCTTTTTCTTTGAGCATTCCAAATATTATGAGCCGATTTGATGTCTGTGAACAGATCGTACAAGCAGTCTGATAATGTGTTCAGAATATGCCTACGACACAGCAACTCGTCCTCCTCTCTTTTCTTTCTTTTTTTTTTTCTGTAGTTGTTCGATCACTGCTATTTGAGGTTGCACTCCTTCCTTAGGTATTGGATCATTAGGAATGGGTTGCAGATTCGGATACAATATATAGGAAATTTTCAACGCAGTAAGCAAGAACATAATCTTGTCTTGCCACCGGCTGAAATTATTTCCATCAAATCGATATAGCTTAACAAAGTCTTGATTCATCACCTTGAATGATTTTGTCTCTATTTTGTTGGACATAAATAAAGCCTTAAATTTGTTGTAAATTTTTTCTAAACGAGAATAGAATATGAGAATCAAGAGTTAAAGACATGAATTAATCACTGTCTTAAAGACTTTATTCGTCTCCACTTGTATAAATAAGTTTGCTATGGATTACAAATGAATAGTCCTACAAGATACAACTAAGTCTCAAACTTGAAGTCTGTAGATAGCAAAATCTGAAGAATTTCTGATTTAATTCTGCTTTGAAATACTTAAATATTATGACAGAATTTTTTAGAGAAAAAGAGAGAAGAAAGAGTAAAAAATGAATTGTATTCTGAAGTGGGGAGTGAATGGTATTTATAGGTGTAGAAGCACCTCTTCAAATGGATATGGAAAGTCATATTTTTTTAGTTGGAAAGACATGATTTTTTCATATTTAATGAGAGTCTTACGATCATGTATGTTAGTTTTTAACTGACAGGATCGTATCTGTTTAAAAATATTTAAAAAATATGACATATTTTTGTTTAAATTACAACCTTTATATTTAAATTACACCTTTAAGATTTAAATCACACATTTCTGTTTAAATCACAACCTTTAGATTTAAACTAATACATTTGGGGTTTTCAAACAACCCATTAATATCATTTTAAATGATTTTTTCTAACATGTTGTATATAGAGGAAAAACATTGGAGAATAAAAATTAGTAAAAAAGTTATGAATATGATCATATGAAATATCCTCTCATATTATAAACTTGAAATGGTGCTTAAGCACCCATTTAGAAAGCCACAACCATCCATACATAGAGGTAGTTAATTCACATTTTCCAAAGAGTACAAATTCAAGAGACATACTTCTTCCAGTAGGCACTTTCTAAAGGCATCTCCTTTCATTCAAGTAACTACCACTTGCATTTTTTATGCTAAAAAAACCATCACTTGTATCCTTTCGAAATGTTACTATAAAACATCACATCTTTTCAATATTTCTCTTATCCATAATTTTAAAATTACAATCTAAATCTAAAATTCTTACACGATGCATGAAGATTAAAATAAGGGTTTGATTGTTATGTTAGAAATCAATCTGAATAAAGTTATAAACTCCTAAGAATTGATAAAACTTTGGTTGTTCGTTTAACAAAATTCATGAGAATTATAATTTCCCAATAAATCAGAACTCCCATAAAATATGAGAATCGTAACTCCGGCCAAATAGGTGAAAAATATTAATTCTTACTTTTTCATCATACCAAGAATTACGCATATCAAATTAAAATTTTATTCTAATATTAAAAATCTTATCTTAAAAATAAATTTTATTGTAAAATGTTTGTTGTAGTTTAAAAGGTTTTTGGTCATATCAAGAAATATTTTTTTTCTAAATTTCATATTAAAATGTTAAGTTTATGCAATATGATAATGTTACGTCAATGACAAAAATATGAATTATATTATTGAAATTAAAACTCGTTTTCACAACAAAATATATATATATATATATATATATATATATATATATATATAAAGTTTCTATTAGATATCTCAAATTCTAAATACATCTTTTCAATATTTCTCTTATCCATAATTTTAATATTACAATCTAAATCTAAAATTCTTACACAATGCATGAAGATTAAAATTAGGGTTTGTTCGTTATGTGAGAAATCAATGTGAATAAAGTTATAAATTCCTAAGAATTGATCAAACTTTGGTTGCTCGTTTGACAAAATTTATGAGAATTATAATTTCCCTAGGAAATCAGAACTCCCATAAAATATGAGAATCCTAACTCCGACCAAATAGGTGAAAAATGTTAATTCTTACTTTTCATCATACCAAGAATTACACATATCAAATTAAAATTTTATTCTAATATTAAAAATCTTATCTTAAAAATAAATTTTATTCTAAAATGTTTGTTGTAGTTTAAAAGGTTTTTGGTCATTTCAAGAAATAATTTTTTCTAAGTTTCATATTAAAATGTTAAGTTAACGTAATATGATAATGTTACGTCAATGACAAAAATATGAATTATATTATTGAAATTAAAACTCGTTTTCACAACAAAAAAATATATATATAAAGTTTCTATTAGATATCTCAAATTCTAAATACATCTAAATTGTACCTTTCACACTCAAATTCTTGATGTTCTCGTCAAGACTAAACAAATCCACAAGATTCTCCCTAGGAGATGTTCGCTTTTGGAGGCCTAGACCTACCATAGAACTGCCACCATTCCTCGACTCTCCTCATAGGATTGACGGTCCACACCAAAAGATGCACAGTCTATTCCAACATGACCCGCACACCTTGAGGGGTAGCTGCTCTGATACCGTTTTGTAACAACTTGGTCCATAGGGGTTTCTGGCTTAACAAATTGATAAAGGAGCCCAAGCCATTAGCTCAAAAGGTCAAACACAAGTTGTTAGTAGTAACCTACATGTATGGCGAGTAATATATATATATACAGACCAAGCACTACATACATATCCAATGTGGAATTGAGGTATCAAAATTTTGTTACAATCCAAGCCATGCGGATTATTGGCCTAACAACATGACAATTGAGTCTAGACCACTAACTGAAAGGCATAAGACCAAGTTATTAGTAATAACCCACATGGGGGTTATATGCATACCAAACATTACATATGTATCCAATGTGGGATTGGGGTATCACAATCACTCCCACTCAAATCATTGACATCGTTGTCAAGACCTAAAAGATACACAAGATCCACCCCCAAGAGATGTGGGCTTCTAGAGGCCTAAGTCACCACGTCGTTGCCACCATTCCCCCACTCGCCTTGTCAGACAGAGGATCCACATTTCACAGTCTGTCCTAACATGGCCGACACGTCTCAAGGAGTAATTGCTCTAGTACCATTTTGTAACAATACGGCCCACGCGGATTACTGGCCGAGCAACTTAACAAAGAAGACCAAACCACTCGCTCAAAAGCTTAGCAAGTGCTTGGTGTTTTTTGTGTGGGAGGGTTTGCTGCTTCGGTTTTTGTTGGATCAGTTTGCTTTTGTGCGTTTGTTTTGTTGTTGTTGCTTAGTTTGTGTGATTGTAATCCTCATTTATCAATAACACTATTATCTTTGCTGTTAAAAAAAACAGCTTAAGCCTCACCAAGTTGTAAGTTATAATCCACATGAAGAGTTATAAACAGGCCAAACACTACATACATATCCAGTGTGGGATATGAATATCACAATCAATTGCACCAAGGTCTCAGATACCACCACATTCTGCCCCCTCCCCCTCCCCCTCCCCATCCCAAAAAAACTTAAAGCCAATGAAAACTTATGCTCTAACTTGTGGCTAGCTTAAGTAGGGCAAGTTACAATTCCCTTTGATTAATTAAATTACCATATGGAGTAATTGACTTATTCAAACAAAGGGCATTTTTGGTATATTTGTGAATTATTTCATATGATGTAAACCATTAAATACGCATGGCATGACAAAGCCTAATGCTTATCTAACGATGACATACTAAAGGGGTTACTAACGTATTTGAAAATATAAAGGATGTATGTGTAATTATATATTATGTCAAGCAATGTCCAAATAATTTACTCATCGGTCCCATATTAATAGTCCACTTTTTTTTTTGGATGTCCCAAAATATTGTTCACTTTCTATAAATAATAAATGATACATTTTAGCTTTTCCAATAACACCCTTATTATATTAAATTCACACAACAACAAATACAGAATGGGTTACCCCACTTAAGGGTAATAATAAAATTATATGTTATAATAATAAAAAATATAAATATATTTATTATGGTTTCCTAAAATTCTAAGTTTTTCAAAGAGGACTAATAATATGGGACTGAGAGAGTATCAATTTTTTTTTTCTATACGACTCTTATTCATTTTGATTTACAACTTACTACACTTGCATAAATGATGTAACTTCTTTAGCCTAAAAATCGATGGGCCACCTCCAATAACAAAATGACATATTTATTACACACAAATCTCATTTTGCTTTCCCTATTTTTAGATACATTGAAAGAAAAACAAAAGGATAATCATCTAGGATCCCTGCATAATTTTGTTAGATTTGACATCTTGAATAATTACGTTTAATTACTATATATATTTGCAGAATTTCTCTTGAAGAATATTTAATTTTAATTTTTTACCAAAAGAGGATACTAAATAAATCTCACAATATCAAATCTGATACACACAAAAAATTAATTTATGGTTAGTTCCTGCCATATATTCCAAATTAGTCAGATTTGCTTTTATAAAGAAATAACTTATTCCCTTTTATTGGTTCTTTAGAGAGAGTAAAAAATATCTTTATACTAAATAGGAACAGTAATACCAAAAATAAAAACGGATAGATTATTCACATGATCTCTTTGAGGAAAAAGTATATGCAAATATGATAGTGGCTTTCTTTCCTATTATTAATTTTGAAGTCAGGAAAAAAAAAAGTTATATATGATGTGGCACTGCTTAGCTGTCATGACTGAAGACCTAAATATTAAACCCTAGACAAGAGTCATGAGCTATATATTCCTTGTTAGTCATTGCTTCTTGCCTCAATCTTAAATTCCATTGCAGCTACCTGCAATTTACAGTAATGAATTCCACAAAAGCTGAAGATGATGACTACGAGAATTTCCACTCAAGTCTTGCAAAGATGTCGTCTTTTTTATTTTGTCTTGCAACTATATATCTTTTACGTAAGTTCTTTATTCCTTCAGAATTTCTTGCTTATTCGATCTGAGTGTATGTTCTACCAACTTTAAATTTATTTTATACTTTTTCTAAATCATAGTCACTTCCTTTTTATTTGCAGACATCGGATTTATGATTTACCAGGTAATTTTCCCACATGCAACATACAAAAGGCCTAGTAAAAAAATTCTTTTTTTGGCCTGTGTTTGATTCTGTATTTTCTTGTTTTCATTTACATCATCTTAAATTTTATTTCAATAGGTTTATACTGATTTTAATTGAAGTCTTTGAATTTTGTGTTAAGAGTTTTATGATCAAACTGTTGGATTTTTTCTATTTGGGCTACCACTAATTATAGTGGTTTTAGTTTTATTTAAATCGGTTTAACGAATTTGGTTCAATGAAAAAAGTAAGAAAGTTCATATGTTGTTAATGGGTGATTATGTGGTTTGAGTTTGTACACATATTATTTAAATAATGTGGGTCAGTAGCTAGTATAAGTCATAGTCCAATATTGACCCGTAGATTGGACTATTAATAACTAGGGTTTTTGATGTGTATATAAAGGAGATAGGTCTTAGTATTCAATTTTCTATTGATCTGAGAAAGCTAAGAGTACCAAGAAGAAGATCTAACATTGATAAAGCTTTCGATGTTCTTAATTTCATGTATGTAAACTCTGATACTGCATATAGGATAAATAAACACACACACACACACACACACATATATATATATATATATATATATGATGGATCTTGATAATATTTTCAAAATTAATTTAAACCTACCATGAACATGTCTTCAACGTTTCCAATTTATTTAAGTACATAGCACAAGAGGACAAAAGAAAACTGGATAAGTTAAAAAGAAAATAATGCTGAAACATGTCGCAAACACAGATTTTTGATATAGGAAATGTTAATTTGTGTGATTGTATTTTCAGAATAAATTGTGACGCCGACGAAGAACGAACAAGCAGCAAACACAGAAGTTTTTTTTTTATATATTGGACCCTGTGCTGACTGGGTGAAGATCACAAATGAGAGATTCATTCGAGGTATATGCCTTGGTTCTTGGGCTTATGCATGAAAAGGAGTTGGTTATAACAAGTGAACCAGAGCAAGTTGACAATCCTGCATGAATTGTCAACCTACTATATGTGTGTCTCTCGTTTGAGCATGCATCGGTTTGAACTTGTTCGTAGTGTCAAGATCAATCAGTTTTTCTCCTTGGGAATAAATTAAAACTTTCTGGAATGATGATCAAGACATGAAGTTTTATAGGGACGAACTAGATGTGGCTCTTTTCAAATATCAGCTCTTCATTGCCTTTGTTGGGTCAATTTAAATTACAATAAATTGTAAAAGCTAGATATGTTCAGCTGTGATTTTTCTGAAAAAGTTCGTACCTTTTTTCCTTAAAAAATACCACAGCGATACAAAAAGTGAAAAATGTATATTTTCTTTGTAAAAACATATTTAATAAGAATATCAAATGTAGATATACAATTAGGATTTGCAAAGCCACAAAGACCCAAAAAATACTCTTGTTTTGTGTTTAATATATTATTATCTGTCTTTACATACGCTTTAGGATGTTAACTAAGTTTGAATTATCATTAAATACAAATTATTGTATGCATTGATGTTAATTGTCATAACCGTATTACTAACAATTTTAATGAAATAAAAAATTATTATATGCAGTTTCATTATATATATCAGTGTTTTAAAGTGCGATTTTGGGGCACACCTCAGGGCATTTTCGGGCAAAAATGCCTCAGGGCATGAATCTTGGGACAAAAGTACTCCGGAGCGTTTGTTTTTTGGGTTTGGGCGGGGAATATGCCCCAAACGCTCGGGGTGTATGGGCGTACACCCAGTGCTATTTTTTTTTTTTTTTGCTCTTGCACCTCAAAACCACGTCGCACCACCGTCTTTGTGATTTTGCGAAGCTTCTAAAGGTGCAATTCGATTTCATAATAGATCAGTATATGATAGATGAAAGCATTGATGCTATGAAAATCTTGAGGTTTCTTGGGGTTACCTATGGATAGGGAGCTGCCCATCTACAGCCCCAATCACCCACCGCAAAGCTGCTGCACCACGGCGACCCATCACCCACCACAAAGCTGCAGCACCATGGTGATGATCAAGCGAACAACCCCACGGGTTTGAGCAAGCTCATGGGTCCGTCCCTATTGACGGCCGACATTCCTCTCTGTGTTGATGAGAAGCTTATGGAAATGTCACATTTTGTGGTTGAGTAAATGGGCTTTATGCAATAAAAAATTGGAGAAAGTGGTTCTATTAGTAGGATTTCAATTTTCAATCTTGCTGTGCAAATTGAAGAGCCGACTGAGTCAAACTTTTTGGTGGCATCCAATGTGAATTTTGTATATGGGCTTTATGCAGTACGATCCATAGCAAGTGGGCATATTAATGGGATTTCATGTCCCATTAAAAAAAGTTAAAAATTGTGAATACCTTGTCATTATTTTTTTTATGTTTATTGTAATTTAAAGTGTGTTTGTATCTTGTGATGAATAGATTGATCAATTTGAAAATTAGAATTTGGTTTTTAGAGTGTGATTTGTGATTTATTGATGAAAGATGAGATGTTTGTGAATTTGTTATATTATTGTAAGTGTGTAAACAACAACTACTTAACATTGTGTTTGTGATGTTAACGTGTGTTTGTGAAATATTTTAATAAATATTCATTCATAGGTCTTGAGTTAATAAAGTTTATTGATAATTAATTTATGTATATTATTTCAATTTTTTAGTATTTTTATAATTTAATTAATATTATTTTATTCAAAATACCCTAACGTTTCAAAAGGCTTACACCTCGCCTCATTGAGGCAAAATGCCTCGCCTAATGCCCTCACCTCTGAAAACACTGATATATATACTACTACAAGATGAAAGGAAACGTCGGCGTTTTTTTTAACATACTTCATAACTTTAAAGTGCGATATTTTCACTTTTAGAAATTATACAAATTACTTAGCATAACCTATTTTTTTTACATTTGTTCATTTCGATCAATCCTTATATACCTTTTTTTATAAATTGCTGTCATATAGGGAAAAAAGTGACTTATTTAATTGAGAATTTTTCATTAATATAATTCTAACCTAAAACAAAATGAACATGATCAAAGTCACGATGATACAATTTATAAATAAGTCATGTAATGCTCAAAATACTCCATACACATCGAGTGGTATTTTTAAGACTATTAATGCTTCAAATATGGATGATTCTCTTATATGTTTTAAAATCTCGAGAATAAAATAATACATACTTTTTATTTGATTTTTTAGTTTTAATGTTTGATTTTTTTCTCCTCAAACCCCTAAGAAAATAAAACATACTTTTTACATGGTATTGCTAGATCCACAATCTCTTAAATGGATTCCATCTTCTTAAGTAGTAAAGCATTTTTTCAGTTTGAGTGGCACCATGTTGAACATTCTAAGCTATTCTCAAACAGATGGGCAATATGACCACTTCAAATGTTTTGAACCTCATATCATTTGTGCATGACCATATTTGAAGATTTTTATGTTGACTTCTACTGATAATATTATTGACAATTTTTTTTTGTAACGGGCTTCAACTTAAAAATATATGGTGTTATGTTTGAGCTCAATAATTACTTACTTAAATCTTTTAAATCGAATTTAATTATGATCGGTCCAAACAATCGTAATTAGGTCTCTTAAATGAGTCATAACTACAATAAATTCATAAGCCTCTCAAATTGTGCTTAACAATCATGACCAAACATTCTTCTTCTTTTTTCAAAGGTGAAAAGAAATTTTATTAACGCAATAAGCAAGTACAAGATATGATTTGGAGAGACCTGCAGGGCCATTTCCAGATTACAGAAACATACTGCTGATACAGATTGGAGAATAAGCACCAAACAAAGAGTGCACCATCACCAATAGGGATCCAAAAACAACAACCCAAACCAAAAACTCAGCGAAACTATAACCATAACACCCCCAGGCGAAACAAAAACTAGCAACCACCAATTATGGATAAGAAAAAGATAACCCTTGCACACCTCAACTCGGCCCCCAAAGCTTTTTTAACCACCAGCTTAGAAGAGACCTGTGGCAACACTTTTTGATCTTTGAATCAAAACAGTATCTTCTCCTAATATTTCAACCAAACCAACAAACACCATAAAAAAAAGGCTGTCAAAACAAAAACTCCTCACCAGAAAATACCAGACAGCCAACTACCCCCAATGCAGAACAAACCAGAAGAAACAACAGAAAACTTTACACACAACAATACAAACAGAGACACGCCAAGATGAACCACATCCCGAAACTGCAGAGCCTCCTTCCAATTAGTCCTTATTTTGCTTTCAAGTGTCATCATCCAATACCTCTCCATGTTGGAATTAAATCTCAATATGAAATTACACCATCCCAACAATCACCAAAGTTAAATTAAGAAAACGAATTAGATATACATTGTTTAGGATCCATCTTATAATACACAACAGAATCTTCAATAGGTACCAAGAACAGATCCCCCAAAGTACTTCCCCTCCTTAACTCTTTTTAAGTCATTAGCTTTTGATGATAGAAGCTTTTTTATAGAGAGAATGTATTTCTCTATCTTTTACATGTCAATTAAAACAAAAAAATGTATTAAATTTTAAGTCTTGGACCGAGAATTTCTTGGATCTTCAAAGAAAAGACTTTGTAAGTTTCAGTATGAATAATGATATGGATCGTGAATTATTCAAATCAGTATACCTTGCTCAAGGATACTCATTTGTATCATATATACTACCAAACTTGCAATAAGAGAAAAAATTATTCTCAGGTACGCTTGTAAAAGAGTAGGATAAATGAAAAAGATAACAAAATGTTGAGAGCATGAGAGGATCTAGCCTTTTATTTTATATAGCTATCCAAATTTCTCATAAGATCAGCTATAACCCACATTATACATTTAGAATACCAAGCCCACCAAGCCATTATTGTCTCATTTGATAGACCAATTACTTAGTTCATTTGTAATAAAACCCAAAACCTAATTAATTTAAAACCACACATGTAGAATAATTCTAACACTCCATTCTTAATGGTCTTCTTTTACTTCCGCTTCTTCTATTTAGACATCAAACTGACACTAACCGAACCCATGCACCAAAACAACTCCTAAGAGGCTATTAAATTGGGCTGCATAAATCCAATTTAAGTAGGAAGTGAATCTGCCCCCCGCAGTAGACTTGCTTTGGATGATGATCAAAGCTAAGCACATATGTCTCCTATGTTCCACCGGCGGTTAAGAGCTACGGTCAAAAAAAGGAAAAGTGGGTGAGAATAAAAATTGTTACTGAAGTTAATTTTATAAAGAGATAAAGTTGTACAATCAAGTAAAGATAAAATTTACATGGAATTTATCTCTTGGAGGAAGAAAATGAAATTCCATCCAAAATCTCCTGATGAACCTAGACAGAATAATATTTAAGATTCGTTTTCTAAAGGGATAGAAATTCAACAGAAGATGAAATGATTGGGTTGAAAAAGTCACAACTCTTTCAAGACTCCTCTATAAACCATTCCTCAAAAAGGGAGAAAAAGCCCTAAAGCTCTGTCGGTTGTAACAGCCAAGTTTATTCTAGCCTAGAAAATTGTATTTCATGTTTTAAATATTATAGTGACGGAGAACATGTAAGAAATATGTTCTCTTCATCTACCCCTTTGTAATTTCTATAGCCCAAAAGGATTTTATAATGAAATATCTCTTTAATTCATATCTTGTTTCTTTTATTAGTCTATTTAATCGGATGTTGTAATTTTTGGCGTAATTGACAATCAAGAATTTTCTTCATAGGATTTCCCCAATATCCCTAAATTTCCGAGGAACTCTAATTTTTTTTCACAAACACAAAAAATCTTGTTTACAAATTTTGGCACGCTCGATGGACTTACTCCTCTCCCATCTTTAGAAAGAGTAATTTCTTTCTTCCTCTACCAAAGAATAATACTAATACACATCTTGGTACATGAACAAAATTATGATAGTTCGTCTGGGCTACACCTTGGTGGTTTTCAAACCAGAGAAGACTTGGTGGGATGTCCTGCTGTCATCACCCCCTTCAACGGTGATGACTAGCCATCCTATTGACCGTCTTGTCACATGGTTCAGGTCAAAGATCCACAAAATGTTCGAATGACTCATGTGCCATATTCTGGGTTTATCATGCGAAACCTATGCAGTCTTTGCAAAAGGACCCACAGATGACATGCTGCAGTTATACGCCCAGCATATAGGGAATGAAATTCAAACCTTTTGTCCTCCACTGTGAGGTCTCAAGGAAAAAACATACTTGCCAGTCTTTGAAAAAGACCCACAGATGGCATGCTGTAGCTATATGCCCAACATACAAGGAATCAAAGCAATCCCTTCAAAGCTTGCGTCCTCCACTGCAAGGTCTCAAGGAAAAAATATACTTGGTAGTCTTTGAAAAAGGACCCACAGATGGTATACTGCAGCTATACGCCCAACATACAGAGGATCAAAGCATTCCCTTCAAAGCTTGTGTCCTCCACTACAAGGTCTCAAGTAAAAAATATACCTATGCAGTCTTTGAAAAAGGACCTGCTTATGACAAGTTGCCCAGCATGCAAGGAATGAAAGCAATCCCATCAAAGCTTGCCTCCTCTAGGAGATCTCAAGCAAAAAATATTCATGTGCAATCTTTTAAAAGGGGCCCACAAGTACAAAGACCACGTTGAAGCTATACGGCCAACATACAAGGTTCACAAAAATTGGACATCCATTCTGACCATGTGTTCCCTATAGTGGGTTCTCAAGATAGATAGATAGATAGATAAATATATATATATATATATATATAATTTTTTTTTTTTTAAAAAAAGGCTATGAATCAAGGAAATCTGCAAGAAAGAAAAATATGTTGCAGCTTTAAGCCCAACATGAATGAGTCTGTTGAACACCTAAAACTAAACTTTGTACATCCATCCAGAAGAGGGACGTAAATAGCAGATACACGTTGCAACCATGTGCCCAGCGTAAAAGGGCCTCAAGCAATAAGTGCTTCCTCTACTTCTGCATCCACAGCACATAAGACTCAGAGGAAGCGTAACACATTACTCCTTAGATCCATCATAGGAAGAACGCATAAACCATACTATGATTTAGCATCTCCAACAAGGAAGTCAGAGAATCCTAACACCAAGCAATCAAATATAGGATGGAACCTATAAGAGAAATTCCTAAACAAAATATATAGGAAGTTTCTCTAAATAGTTCATCTATAGCTTGGGTAGAGAAGGTTAAGCCTGCTTCTGTTTTGCATCTTAAAAGATGACCACGACAGTGGAGGAGTCGTGAGAAACTACTTTGTTGAAACCCTTGCTCTCATCTACAGCTTGACGTCTAATGGCTTTAGAAGCAACATGAGAAGATGAAAAGTTCTTATGTGATGTTGTTTCACCGATAAGAGTTGTATGGTGACCATAGTCACACTGCAAGGTTAAGGATTAACATCCATGAGCATGGATTGAAAATTATCAACTATATCGATCAGTTGGACGGATCGGACGTTAGTATGGATGAAGAATTATGTAATGACTTGATTCGATAATCCCTTCTAGATTCATTCTCATAGTTTGTTATGAAGTATTACATGAACAAGATAGAAACTACACTTCCAGAGTTTGTTAGCATGTTAAAGACGGTAGAAGCAATGATCAAGAAAGGTAAGGCACCCGTTATACTTGTCGATGGGTTTTTTTCTTCCAAGCCTAAGGGCAAGAATGTCTCAAAGAAGAACAATAAAATATTGAAAGCAAAAGGAGGTGTCAACAAGGTCAGTTCTTCAAAAGCCAAAATGGAAAGGGATGGTGCTTCCATTGTGGAAAGAATGGATACTGGAAGAGAATCTTGCAAGGAATGTCCGAGTTATGACTTGTTGAAATTAACTTATTAGTTAAAGAAGCTTTTACTAGAGTATTAGATACCAAATGCGGTTCTCACATTTGTAAAAGATTGCAAGTGCTGAGAAAAAGCAAAAAACAAAGTAAAAGAGAAGTCAAGCTTCACATTGGAAATGTAGCAAGTGTTGTTGCATTAGCCGAAGAGACTTTTTACTTAGCTTTACCATCTAGAATTGGATAGTAGAATATTTGATATTAAATAACAATGTAATAAAAAGAAGAAAAAAAAAAGATGACATTAATCCTTCATATGTATGTTATCTTAAACTTAGTCATATCAATGAGTGTAGGATTAACAAGTTCTAAATGAAAATTTCGATTCATTGACTTTCAAGTCATTCCCAACATGTGAATCTTATCTCATGGGTAAGATGGCTAAAACTCCATTTAGTGGACATGAAGAAAAAGCTGTTGACATATTAGGATTTATCCACACTGATGTTTATGGGCCACTAAGCTCAATTTCTACATGTGGTTATTCTTATTTCATTAACTTCACTAATGACCGTTTGTGGTTAAGGTATGTGTATCTTATGAAGTACAAATATTAATCCTTTGAAAAGTTCAAGGAATTTAGATATGAAGTAGAAAAACAAATTGACAGAAGTATCAAAGTTCTTTGATCTAATCGAGGAGGTGAATACCTGACCAGTGACTTTTTCGATCATCTCAAAGAGAATGAGATTCTCTCAAAGTGGACTCCTTGTGGAGCACCTCAGCTGAATGTTGTCTTCAAAAGGAGAAATCGTACTTTATTGGATATGGTTCGATTGATGATGAGTTACAATGATCTTCCAATTTCATTATGGGGCTATGCCTTAGAAGCTCCTTTTAAGTCAGTACCTAAGACACCATACAAGATGTGGAATAGTAGAAAACTTAGTCTTAAGCATGTTAAGATCTAGGATTGTCCTGCCATATGTCGAGAGATTTATTGTAGACAAGTCAGAAGCAAGGTCTGATAAGTGTAGATTTATGGAATATCCGAAAGAAAGTTTGGGATATTACTTTTATCTCCCTAATGAGCAAAATGTGTTTGTCTCTAAATTTTCTAACTTTCTGGAGAAAGAATTTGTACTAGAAGGTAGTAGTGGTAGTAAAATAGAACTTGAAGAAGTATCTCAAGAACCACAAATTAACAACGATTAACCTGAGGAGTCTATTGTAATAGAGTCTCCTATCACACAACCTCCTCGTAGATCAGGTAGGATACCTAGAGCACTAGAGAGATATGGGTATCTTCTCAAAGGTGACGTAGAGATACACCTTATTGGAAATAAAGATCTTACAAACTATAAGGAAGCGATGTCAGACATCGATTTGGGAAGATGGCTTAAAGCCATGAAATCAGAAATGGAATCCATGCATTCTAATCAAGTATGGACTTTGGTTGACCCTCTTGATGGTTTTGTGCCTAATGGTTGCAAATGTGTCTATAAAAGAAATATGGATGCCAATGCAAAGGTTAAGATCTTTAAGGCAAGGCTTATAGCAAAAAGTTACAAACAAAGACAATGAGTTGACTTTGATGAAACCTTTTCTCCTATAGCCTTGCTTAAGTCCATTAGGATCTTACTTGCAATAACTACCCAATACGATTATGAGGTATGAAAATTTGATGTTAAAACTACCTTTCTCAATGGCAATGTAGAGAAAGATATATAAATGGAGAAACCAAAAGGTTTTTCATTCAGTGGTAGTGACCACAAAGTGTACAAGCTACATAGATCAATTTATGAATTAAAGTAAGCTTCTCAAAGAAGGAACATCTTATTTGATGAGGTAATCAAAACGTTTGGTTTTCTCTTAAATGTGGATGAACTATGTGTATAAGAAGACTAGTGAGTGCACAATTACATTTTTGATATTGTACATTGATGACATATTACTTATTGAGAATGATGTAGGTATGTTACAATCAGTAATGTATGGTTTTCAAGAAACTTCTCTATGAAATATTTGGGTGAAGCATCCTATATTTTGGGAATAAAAGTCTATAGAAATAAATCTAGAAGAATGCTTGGTTTGTCCTAATCTATATTTAACATAAAAAAAATAATAAAAAAAACTCTAAGAGAGGATTACTACGTTTCCGACATGGAGTATATCTCATTAATCAAATGTCCCCAAAGAAACCTGAAGACAGAGAGAACATGAGTCAAATCCCCTATGTTTCGTTAATAGGAATCTCATGTATGCTATATTATGTACTAGACTTGATATCAGTCATGCTATAAGTGTTACTAGCAGATATCATTCTAATCTATGTTTGGAATACTGAGTTGTTGTGAAGAACATTCTTAAGTACTTAAGAAAGACTAAAGATTTGTTCATCACATATAGAGGAAGTGACTTGAAATATGATGGGCATCTTGATTCAGAATTTTAATCTGATGTTGATGATAGAAAATCCAGTTCTAGATTTATGTTCACTTTGAATGGTGGAGTAATGAGCTGGAAGAGTTCTAAGCAAGATACAACTACAAATTCTACCATTAAAGCTGAATACATTGTTGCGTTTGAAGCTGCAAAAGAAGTTGTTTGGATGAAGAAGTTCATCACTGAGCTTGGAGTGGTTCCTAGCATTGAAATCTTAATACCTTTGTACTATGACAACAATGAAATGATAACTCAAGCCAAGGAACAAAAGTCTCATCAGAAATCCAAGCACATTGAGTGTTGCTTCCACTTGATTGGAGAAATCATTAGAAGAGGGGACGTAAGCATACATAAGGTTGCCTTAATAGAGTATGCAACAAATCCACTAACTAAAACATTAACACGATAACACTTTGATCGTTATCTTAAGAAAATGTGTATAAGATACATGAGCAACTATCTTTAGTGCAAGTGACGATTTGTTAGTAATATGCCCTACAAACTAATGATGTTTTATGTTTATGCATGTTATTTGTAAAACAATCTTATTCAAATTATTATCATAATTAATGACAAGTTTTATTTATCATGAATATTTGTTTAATTACATTGTCATAATTAAGTGCATAGAGTAATAGAAATGGACACAAGATTGTGATTAATCTACTGTGATAAATCTGCTCAAATAATAAATGAACTTTTCATAGCCATCGACTTCCTAAGCTAGTAATGCACCAATAGATTTATCTGTTGAGTTAAATATAGCAACAAAGGCTTTCCAGGTGTAGGTGCTATCATTGTATTTGTTGATGAAAACATTAGCTTGATCTTCTCAAAATCTTGTTGTTGGTGCACTCCCCACATAAAAAGAATGTTGTTCTTCAGCAGATTGATCATGGGTGATAAGGGCTCGATAATGCAAGGATGAATATTTGAATATAAGAAACATGACCCATGAATGACTTGAGTTGTTTTTTGTTAGCAGAAGGACTCATATCTTTGATGGATTTAACATTTTCTGTATCAAGTGTTAGTAGTATGCCCTACAAGTCAATGACATTTGATTCTAGGAGTATTATTGGTAAAACAATCGTATTCAAATTATTATCATAATTAATGACAAGTTTTATTTATCATGAATATATGTTTAATTACATTGTCATATTAAGTCCATATAGTAATAGCAATGGAGATAGATTTATGATGAGATCATAATTTTAAGACCTAGTCTTCTCAAAAGCTTTTATCTTTAATGTTCCTAGTCGTATGATACTAATTGGATGTTAGTAATCCGGTTAGATTGGCACATACTATGTTTGGTCAATTATGAGGGTGATTCATCTCAGTGTCACTTGTGTGGTGGATTCTAAAACAAGTATGTGGGTGCTCATTGGAGAATGAATTCATTGAGCATGATTTGACTTAAGAACGCCTACATGAAGTTTTACTTATCTGTTAATAGGTAGTTCTTATGTTTCAGTTGTCCATGTGATCCTTAAACCTAAGGCACCATTGTTATCTTGTATACGACTTATTATACTTTAATTCTATTTAATATGGTTTTATTCATGGATCATTAATTAGTAGTAGTTGGGTATAATGGGTTTTGTATGAAGGTATGAAACTGTACAATAAGGGATCTATCACTCTTAAGTGAGAGAATGTCCTATGTGATCTACTAAGATATAATTCGGGAAGTTCTTTGACTAAGACATGATAAGAATTAGAAAGGAATTTCTAATTTCACCATTAGAATTATATTCTTGAGATATAGGCACATAAAATTAATGCTAAAGGTTTGACAGAAATTTCATACCCTAATTAGCTTAAGGGGTCACACACAAAAGATGTAATGTATAATTAAAAAATAACTATAAGAGTTTAGTTTGTAATTAATGTTTAGTTCCACTTAACCCTAACATTATAAATAGTTTATGAGTGTGCAAAATTTTTGCTAGAACATAATCTACATAAAAGTTGCTCCTGTAGATTGAGTTCTTCTTCCCAAAAGAGATAGTAAATTTAGAGAGAAATCCTATTTCGGGATTTCCCCTATGTGGATCAACCTTGGAGATCACATACGTTTGTTATTGTTGTGAATTCAGGAACGTGAGGGAATTTGGATTCGGGCATATCCAAAGAGTCAAGAACACAACAAATCAAAGGTAACGATTCTAAACCTTGAATGTTCTTGATTATGATATGTTCTACACAAATCGTAAGGTGATTAGGGCTTAAGGGAATCGATGAAAAACTTTAAATTTTCACAACATTTTCTAGATCAATTTCCTTCATCAAGATCAATATCTTTTCTATGCACAATATACCTAACAAATTTGCCAACTCCAACTCTAAAGGTGCATTTCAACGGATTGAGTTTCAACTTGTATGTCCTGCACTTATTGAATATTTTCTAGAGGTGTATCAAATGCTCTTCACTTCTTCTAGACTTGGCAACCAGGTCACCCACAAGCACTTCCACCTTCTTTATGAATTAGTTCATTGAATATCATCATCATTTCCCTTTGTAATGTGGCTCCAATATTTTTGTAGTCCAAATGGAATTACTATGTAGCAATAGTTGTCAAATGGAGTTCTAAAAGTTTTTTTCTGCATCTTCAGAAGCCATTGCTATCTGATGGTAGCCACTGAATGCGTCCATGAAAGAGAATACCTTGTTGTTGCATCAATTAGATGTGGATATCACGGATTGCACTATTGATCGCATATCCACTTGGAGGTCTGATCCTTCTATCATTTTCCAAGGGTCAATTCTGAAAGGGACATATCTGAAGGGACAAGACAAAAGAGACAAACCGAAGGGACATAGTATCTCTTTAAAGAATTATCCAAAGGTAATTTTCGAGGGGCATGCCAATAACATAAAGTCATCGGCAGATAATCCATGAAGAATCGTCACTTGGTTTTAGGGACAAAGAAGCCATATAGCTACTGGTCGTTTACAAGATAGAGATTCGAGTTCAAAGATCAAGTATGTAATGAGATTATCATGGATGAGCGGGCCAGGTGCGCCAAAGACTCAATGGATCTAGCCCATACTCTTGCAAGTTAATAGATTTCCTTTAATTCAATTAATTGATTGGTTGGTTCTTAGCTATCAAAGATTTTACAAGAGCACAATGTAAATGAGAAGTTGAGTCACACATAATATCATGAGCATGCAACAACTTATATTAAGAATCCATCCATAGCAAATAAAAGTGCACGAAAAATAAAGTGCAATTACAAAGGAAATAGCGGCCAAAATATTCCACTCTAAAATTATAATTTTTCTAAGAGTGATAAAAGGGAAAGTAAATAAAAAATCACCTAACCACGATACTACAAACCCAAAGAAAATTGCATAAACTTCAATAAAAACAGTAAATAAAATAAATCATTCACGAGTGCATAGAAATAAACCATTCATCTATAGCAAGTATAAATAATATAAATTGACTCGATTCATCCATCTATGAACAATAAAATAAATAAAAAAATAGTAGCTATTCTTATTAATAATGCACACAAATTTGTCTAATCATAGCAAAATCACATATGATCCCAATATGCTAGTATAAGCACATTATCAATCTAGATTGAGGTATAAATGGGCAAACCATATGAAGATAAAAACAGGGGAGCTACTTTATGATGAAATATCCATATAAAACACTAGCTATTTCATGTCCAATCAAACATGTAATCAAGATTAAATAACTAAGGACCATATGAAGCAAAGAGAACATTATATGAGCCATGTAAACTAGGGTTTAGCATGCAAAATCCTAAACTAATCAACTAAACATGTGATTATGCATTAAAACAGAAAGTAAACAAATCTACATCCTTATATTTAACCTAGAAACATCTAAGATCAAATCATAACTTATAAAGTCATTTGAATTCTATCAAAGCATGTTCCTTTTAATCCAAATTTAATTAAATTTCATTACTTTGATTACATGTGATAGACATGCTAACCTAAGGTTTCTAGATGTTAAATGAGTGTTTTAAACTAATTAAAATGAAATAAACATGCATAGGAAAGCAATCGAAGCAAAAACGACAAAAAAAAATGAAAATTTGAAAAACACTCATATCCTTGAATTCTAAAAATTATTCTAACATGAAAGAACAATTAAAAAATAATATGGAAGAGATATTTTAACTTCTAAACATGTAAAATATCATATCAAGCACAAAATTAATAAAATATAAATAACTATGTCAAGAACAAAACCTAGTAAGAGAAAGAAGTAAGTTTCTTCCTTTGAAGCGTGTTTAATTTTTGTGAAGATCAAAGCATGAATTTGAGATCCTCCTTAAGCAATTAAATATGGATAATTAAAGTATCAGAATCCACCTTCTTCTCAAAATGGAGGTGGGGGTTGTCTTCTTGTTCCTTCCAAGAAAATGACGATCCTAGTGCAAACAATCTCCGATGCAATTTCAAGTATTGTTTCTTCTTTGCTTTGATTAGAAAATTAAGATTTTATGGAGTATATTTTCTGTATCTTACGTGTAAGATCAGATATTAAGGGTAGGGTTAAGTTTAGGGCTCAAGAATGAAGGTTTCTCACTCAAAATCTACTCTTTAGCACTTTTTTTTCTCTCAATTTGCTCTCAAAAAGGGGATTGTAAGTGTGCAGCTTTCTAGAGTCTCAAAAGGTCAAGAGAAATCCCTAAAAATATCTTAAGAGTGGTGTATATAAGCCTCCTTAAGGCTAGGTATCATCTATAGCCGACTTGAAGAGAAATTCTCTCCATTTAGGCAACTTATAAATCCTAAACCCGAATGGAATAGAAAATTTTCTAGATTCTAAACCTCAATTTCAAACGAACCATGTGAACTCATCTGGATGAGTTTTGGCATGCTACTTGATTTTTTGAAAGGTTAGAGAGTCCTATTTTAATTCATATTGGTTTGAAATTCAAATTCATCATGGATTTTAAATGAGATCCCAAACACTAAAAATGGCTAGCCTCAAACCTGTTTCAGTAAATAATTAAGCTCTCACACATCCCTTATCACAAAAATTCCCTTAATATATCATTGGAAATATAATTAAAATTTCTATTGATCTAAAAAATAACAGGTTCTATAGATTTGGAAATAAAAAATTATTAAGCTCGAATGACAAACCCTCGACACATTGAAAATTGACATTTTTTTCCTTTCTATATTTACTCTCTTTTGAGAATTTTATTCTTCCATTAAATCATTTCTTAATCATAGAAAATATCTCAACTTGGCATGGAATACATCTCAACCACATACACAAACCATCTTTTCCGTCGAACAACAAGAAAATGAACTATTGTTTATTATCAAAAGGGCGACACTATGTCTATAGTTTTCCACTATTTGAGAATACATACATGATTATGCATGCAGTGATCAAAGCCTCAAAAGATATTTATTTTTCTCTTTGATACTTAACAATCGGGAGATCATGCAAAGAAACAAATCACTCAAACAATCAAACAAAATGGTCACATTCAAGCACATGAGTTGCCTACGTACCCACTAGGGATCGGACTAAACATAGTTCAACAAACATGGGGCAGAACAATCATTTCCAATTTGAGATATAATCTCGCCTTATAGTTATGAATTTAAATTATAACATACTTGACTAACTGAAAAACTCATACAATTTCATGATAATGGTAGATAAGGGGGTGAAACTTTGATTTGGTTCATGATTTGTTTCTCACAATGCTTTCATCTTGTGTGTTTGTCCATATCCATTCTAGCTATATCTTCATTTGACATGGTAATCCAGGGTCCTCCCCGACAATACTTTCATTTGGTAGATCAGTCCATAAAATTTTTGACAATGCGTTTAGCATGTCAAGAAATTGGGTCCTCCTCAACTATACTTTCATTTGATATAGTGGTCCATAAAATTTCTAACAATACATTTATCATATCAAGAAATGGGGTCCTCCCTAACCATACATTCATTTGATATAGTGATCCATAGTTTTCCCTAACCATACCTTCATTTGATACGATGGTTCATAAAATTTCTTAAAGCATTTAGCATGTTAAGAAATTGAGTCTTCCCCAACTATACTATCATTTGATATAGTGGTCCATAAAATTTCTAATAATGCATTTAACATGTCAAGAAATTGGGTCCTACCCAACCATATACATTCATTTGATATGGTGGTTCATAGTCCTCCCCAACCATACCTTCATTTGATATGGTGGTCTATAAAATTTCTGACAATGCATTTAGCATGTCAAAAAATCGGGTCCTCCCCAACTATACCTTCTCTTGATATAGTTGTCTATAGTCCTCCCCAACCATACCTTCATTTGTTATGATGGTTCATAAAATTTTTGACAATGCCTTTGGGATGTCAAGAAATTCGGTCTAAAACAATTTCCAAAATTATATATATTCCAAAAATTTTCCAAACAATTTCAAGCAAGACATTTTCGATAAATTCAAAAACAATATCCATTACAATCAGTACGATTTTCAAGACAAAAAAATCTCAGAGTAACTTTTTATCAAAACAATTCTAGGGACAAAACAATTCCATCATTTCCATGACAAAGTAATATCCATAACAAAACAGTTTCAATCAACATAATTTTCAAGGCAAAACTATCTCAAGACGAGTTCCAATCAAAAGCAACTCCTAAGACAAAACAATTCTAATTAATATAATTTTCAAGGTAAAATTGTTTCAAGACAAATTCTAATCAAATAATTCCACAATTTTCATGATAAAATAATTCACATTCCAATCAGTATGATTTCCAAGGCGAAACAACCTCAATGCAAGTTCAAACCAAAAGTAATTCCTAAGAGAAAACAATTGCAATCAATATAATTCTCAAGGCAAAACTATTTCAAGACAAATTCCAATCAAATGATTCCTAATTTTTTTTCTCAACAAATCTTCATCTCTTGGTCTATATTTCTCTACAATTTTTCTTTATCCATAGTCTATCATGGTTTTTCACTACTTCACAAGGAAATGATCATAAAGACAGATTCACATATTCATAAAGAATTGATCCTAAAGGTATTTTACCACTTCACAAGGAATTGATCATAAATTCACCACTTCATAAAGAAGTGATCCCAAAGACAATTTCACCACTTCACAAGGAAGTGATCATAAACTCACCACTTCACAAAGATGCAATCCCAAAAAAAAATTCACCGCTTGATAAAGAAGTGATCATAAATTCACCAGTTCACAAGGAAGTGATCCCAAAGACAATTTCACTACTTCATAAAGAAATAGGTTTGGAGTGTGCATAATAACATGCGTCGCGTTACGATGCCAAATTCTAGACTGAAACAAATTCTGAAGTCCAACGCTAGGAACAAAACTCACAATTTCAAATTGCTATTGGAATTGAAAAAATCACAAATTATCGAAAAACAAGATATCAATTTTCTTTAAAAAAAAAGACCTTTCACGTAAACTAATCAAAAACCATAACACAACATTTGCAATAGTAAAAATGATGACTGATTCACAACCCAAAAACCTACCTAAGCTGAAGTAAACACAAAATTAACACAAACAAGAACCCAAAAACCTAGAAATGTCACCTTAAATATTAAAGAATAAAGAATTGATTAGGCATTTTTCCATTCAGTTTAAACTTTTGGAATAATTGATAACTCGACTATTCTTATCATGGTACCAAAGCTCCACATTCTTCATCAAATAATTTAGTGTTTCATCATATTTACACGTGAGTGGGCGTGTTAAAGTATAAAAAATTAAGTAGACCCTTAAATTCTTATCGCCTTAAACTTTTGGGTAATTGATAACTCAGTTATTCTTATCATTAAAGATGAAAAAGTTGGAAACCTAAAGCCTCAATTTTAGAATCAAACAAACCCAACTTGAGTAATGCAGCCCCAAATCCAAAACCTACCATGACCTTAATTTAGAGCAAATTCTCTACACCCAAAAAACCAAAAACCCCACAAATGAAACTTTTTCAACCAACCAATCAACCTAATATGCAGGTGGAGTATTGCCAAAAATTGAAGAGATAAGAGAAAAGACTTATTTTGGTTTGTTGTTTTTTTAGCAAAATCCATTGTGTATCTATGTTTCTCTCTCTTCCTCCTTCTTTCTTTCTCTATCTCTCGCTTTCTTTTGAATTTTCTCAGATTGTTTCTCTAAAGGAAAATAATTTGTGATAAAAAAAATACTATCAATTGTATAAATTTTATCATTAAATGTAAATTCATTTTTACTTTTAAATATATTGTTTTATCAAAATTTATGATAGTAAAACATAAATGTAAATACTTTACTCTTGAGCGAATCATAGTAAGTATACACCACTAACTGGGTTGTATCAAAAAATTTCACTAAATTCCATTCTAAATTTTTTAACTTATATTTAATATCATTAGCAATTCTAGAACTCGGTTCTAACATATATTTTCCCAAAAAAAAATTCAGCAAGCAACAAACTTGGCAGTTTGCAGTTGGCACCATATTGTTCGGCCACTTAACCTCTTGTCTGCTAGGCCTCAGAAGGAGAGTTGCATTGATAAACATAAGCAAACGTGTCATTTATCCACGAATCCACATCACAACCGTCCACTGCAACTGTTACCCTTTATTCCACTGTCGGCAAAGTTGTTTGTTTGGTAGTATAATTAAAAAGAAACTCAGTTTTGGTTAAGTTAATGTAATGAACTTTTTTTTACTGGAATACAATGTTGTAGATCTGTACAAAAAATCTTTAACAGGATATTCCATTTGCCAAACAAAAGAATGTCCAACTCCAGATCCGGAATCTTTCTTTTTTTTTTCTTTTGCCCTTTTTCTTTAGCATAGATCTGGAATCACCTCACTACCCATTCAATTTTTTTTCTCTTTAAGAGCTGAAACATTTTTTTTTAAAAGGTAAAGGAATCTATATATTTGCCTTATATTTCAAGACCAGTTTCACAGTATTAATTATTATGAAATGCTTTGTATGAAAAAAATCAATGTTTTTTAATTTTCTTTTCAATTTATTTTATTCATTTACTTGTAAGACAAGTATTCCATTTTAAAGTACGTAACTTTGATGCTAAATAAAAGAGGAAAAGTTAGCAATAAAACAGGACTAGTCATTGTCCAAAAAAAAAAAAAAATACTCCCTTCAATTATAAAAAGTGAATGAATTATTTTAAGGTGACTTTTAATTAAACTTTTGTAACCCAAATAAAACTATATTTAATCAATAACAATAATTAGGGATGCAAAGATCATTTTAAAAGAAATTTTTAATTATTAACAATTAAATCATATGATGGCCACATACTAAACACAACTTATAGTTTTTTTTTTTGGATAAAAGTAAAACTTATAGTTAATAATGATACTTTATAAATATAATAACTAAATAAATTAAATTAAATTAATGTTGGTATAATCATTTGTCGTCGTATAAAAAACCTAATATTGAATTCTGTTTACACTAAATATTGGAGAGAGAAAAAAATGAGAGGGTTATTTCTCGTTATGGATCTCTTATAAAAAAAACTATGAAAAAGTAACGAAAAGGATTTAGAATAACTAAGTTGATTTTAGTAAAAAAGATCAAAGTTGAGACATTCGTAACCACATGATTTTAGGTTTAACTTCCATCTATGTGTGAGTTATTGTTGTAATTTACTAATTACTTTTTCATAAGTAATGTGCTAATATTGTTATCAAATCAATTTATCTATCGTTTGGTTTGATATTAAAGTCAACTTAAAGCAAATTAACTTAAATTGATTAGAATTAAAGTTAACTTAAAGCAATAACTTTTTTAAATTGGTTATTCCAACCCAGACAAACCCCATTGTACTTGTTTACATTGATGATCTAAAATCATTACTTTAAAAAAAAATTATCTAACACAAGTCCATAAGATATTTATCTTATTCTTAAATAAAAATAAAAAATATATTAAAAAATAACTTCTCTACTACCTTAAGAGTGAAAGTGTTCAGCCAAGATTTTCTTTATTTTATAAAAAATGGCTACGCAATCGAATGTAATCTTTTCTTATACTCTATATTTTTCATATTTGTTGTAAGTGAGATCTCAATCATAGTCCCTAGCAAGTTAGCTGGGAACCACTTTTATTATATGATTAAAATAAATCAACCATAAAATGGTTTATCAAATCAACTTACGTTTTTCATATTAAATTTATTTTTTAAATGGAACAAAAATATACTTAAAAATTTTGTAAAAAAAATCTTATGACTTAAGGTATACAAGGATTTGACTAAAAGTTATTGCACTATATTTAAAAACAATTGCATATAGCCAATAACAAATCTCACATATCAGCTTAAATGATTTACCTTACTCGATTTAAACTGAAGTCAATTACCTCATAAAATAATTTTCATAGGTTTCATAGATTAAAAATAGGTAATTGAAAAATAAAATACAGAACATTTTTAAGTGACTTCGTGGTCCAGTGAAAAGGAGCCAACCTACATATGTATGACAAATATAATGATTGATTGGTTTTATGTCGGGGATCTGTCCTTACGTAGTTTTCAAAGGTTGGGCTAGAATGGGTGCGGATATAAAAGCTTTAAATCACGCCAACAGAATTCCCCAGAAACCTCACTTAGCTTCGTTTTCTCTCTCTTTGGTTTTCTTTCTTCATTCGTTTTTAATGGTATCACCAAAGGAGGATGACGGTGGCGGCGGCAATCCGATCAGGGGCCTGCTCGGATTGGGGTTCTGGGTCCAAGGATTCAGAGGCTTCCCATGGATGGCGGTCAATTTCTTCTTAAAAGATGGGCTCAGTGTGGACCCCTCCACTCTTCAGCTTCTACTGAATTCCGCCAATCTTCCCATGGTCGCTAAGCCCTTATACGGTGTCGTTTCTGATGCCGTTTACATCTCTGGCCAGCACCGCGTTCCGTACATCGCCATTGGAAGTATGTCTAAAACGTTGCAATTGGATTCTGTTTATTGGATCGTTTCTTCATTTTTTATAAAAAAAAAAATGTTTTCATTTTTATGATAATAATCATCTCTGTGTTTTATTTGGTTATTTTTTCGATTGAATTGGTTTTGATTGATTGAATCATTCCATGTCAAGTATGTTGGTGATAGGAATATGTCAATTTATTTAAATACGATTTTCATATTACTTGGGATAAAGCGCCAGTAAATAAAGGATGATGCGCCATGAAAAGTGGTAACGTTAAATGTAATTCTGGTTTTCATAATTTTATTATTTTCATCTGAGTAATCATCTAATTTATTTTAATAAATTAATTGATAAAATACCCTTTTGAGGTCGAATTGTCTGCACTGCTCTGATTTTCTTTAAGAATAGGTTAGAAAAAAACTAAACAAAGGAAACAGAGAAACAGTTCTTAAGAATCCTGTTCTTCTTTCTTTATTATAAGCAATATGGAGTAGTCTTCTTTCCCCCTTCTAAATCTGATGCTAAAAGCTAGAATGTCCACTGACTTTTCATCACACCTCAATTTGAATTTCATTTTCAATTTTTGATCGGGTTTCTTTTTGAGGTTATTTTCAGCTAATTAGCTAATGTAAAAAATTTAGGCACTGCTAATTTATTTGATTATTTCGGTAAGCAGCGCTTGTGTGTACGTGAGATTGTGCCAAAGGAGTGCTATAATTTTGTAAATGTAGCATGTCGGGAGCATATATTTTATTATGTATGTATGTATAATGCTGGATGAAGATCCAACTCTCTTCCAATAGGGGATGTGGAAATGAGGATGGCAAGTGATGTTTCTGGGAGTGAAAGCTGCCTTCTACATCACATTTAATTCTGATTTTTCTTTCTCATAGTTGTGAAATGAGATACATTTACAAAACTGCCTTCTAAAATGTTTTGTTCACCGTGATATCCGCTTTGACGTTTTTGTTATAGTTCTACAGAAGAAATGAAATATTCCTCAGTGAAGGATAAAATCTCTGGCTGGATTGTAGAGTCATTTTGAGATCAGCTGTCTCATTGCTTCTTCAAATTACAACTAGAATGTAGATTAGTATATGTCTAATTCATGACCCATCTCACCAATTTCATAAATTAGTTGTGTTACTGGAATGTCTGATATCTCTATCCTCAGTAATCCAGAACTTTATTCCCAGTGTCATGCACTGCATGAAAACTAGTATTAAGTTTCGTAATGCAGCTAGAAATAATGGTTCTGAGTTGTTATTCTGCAAAATAAGGTTTGGTTCCATGAGAAAACTTTTGATCTGAACTTACAAGCTCTTTGCCATTTGCTAAAGTATGTTGTATCTTTGTTTTATTTTCCCCAAGTAATTTCCAATACGATTTTTCAGATCTGAGTCTAAATTTAAGAGTTCTAACCATTTGCTTTCATTGTTTTTTTTTTTTGTTTTACTTTCCTCAGTCATTTGAAATTTATTTTTTCCTAATTATTTCCACTCATCTATTGTTGCAGCTTTCTTACAAGCAGTGTCATGGCTAGCTGTAGCAAACCTCTCTCAATCAAACACCTCAATCTTCATAATGTCCCTATATCTCCTTCTTAGTAACCTTGGTGCTTCAATAGCTGAGGTTGCGAATGATGCCATTGTTGCAGAGACTGGAAAACAACCCACTGCCTCTTCTAAAAGCTCTCAATCATCTTCCTCCGGTGAGCTTCAGTCATTCGTTTGGACGGTTTCCTCTGCAGGAGGAGCCCTCGGGAACTTGCTCGGTGGTATTGCAATTGGCAGATTCTCACCCCAATTAATGTTCCTTTTTTATGGCCTTCTTCTTGCTTTTCAATTTTTCATAACCATCACTGTTCGTGAAAGCTCTCTTAACCTTCCAAAAAGCCCATCAAACATGGGGATTAGAAAACAGCTTTCAGAGCTTTCAATTGCATTACGGAAACCTGATATTGCATACTCATTAACCTGGTTTGCGGCATCATATGCCATAATTCCAGGACTGACAGGAACCATGTTCTTTTACCAAACACAACATTTAAATATCGATGCCTTAGTGCTGGGGATCTCTAAGGTCTTCGGCCAAGTAGCAATGCTTTTTTGGGGTGTCATCTATAACCATTCTTTAAAGTCAGTCCCACCAAGAAAACTGATTTCTGCCGTTCAGGTAATGATGGCAGTTTTCATGATATCAGATGTGTTGTTTGTGAAAGGTATTTATCGTGAGATGGGGGTTCCTGACTCACTCTATGTTGTCATTTTCTCAGGCCTTTTAGAGGTCTTGTTCTTTTTTAAGATTCTACCATTCAGTGTTTTAATAGCAAAGCTCTGCCCACCAGGATGCGAAGGGTCTCTTGTAGCGTTTGTCATGTCTACTATAGCCCTTGCATTGATAGTGAGTGGATACCTCGGCATTGCACTTGCTTCATATGTTGGAGTATCAGGGAATGATTTTTCCGGGTTTCCACTTGGCCTTCTAGTACAGGCAGGTTGTACACTTTTACCACTACTTTGGTCATCATGGATACATGGTGATGCAAAATCCAAAACAAAGGGGAAGGAGGAGTAGTGTTAAACGGTAGAAGTTTGAAGAATAATGTGATAGTCCAAAAGTAGTAGCAGTATGAGGAGCAGTTGTGCTTCAAAATTTCTGATTGATTTCTTATCAAAAAGAAAAATTCTGAATGATTTTTTTATTTTTTTTGGGTAAGTGGTTGATTCTTTTTGCCTAAAGTTTTAGATTTTTATGTTGTTATGTTGCATACCAATAACAATAAGGATATCCAGAAGTAGTTTGTAGAGTCTTGTTGTAAGGTTGCTCGAAGTGATATAAACTATGATTGTATTTATACAGAAGATATGATGAAAGTGTTTGTGTCGGACCATGGAGTAGGGATGCTTTTTCCTGTTTTAGTTTGATGTTTTTTCCTGTTTTCAGCTTCATTTGTATTGAAGATCTGAGTCTCAATTTTTAAATGTTTTTTTTGTTTTTATTTCTGGGGTAAATCTTACAGGCCTCTTTAAGGTTAGAGGTAATATATGATGTCCCCTTCTTATTTTTCAAAGTGGCGTATCTCCTGATTCGATCACATGGATTGTGGTTCACAGTTGAGATTGTTGCAATTAGAGGTGCAGGGGTAATTGAGGAAAAATTATTGTCTATCCCGAGTCCATGAAAGATACATAGTATAAAGGTTTATCTCATCATTAAATGAAAAGAAAATATTTATTTTTCTCTTCTTTTTTTTTAAAGGGGGATATTTCACCCAAAAAAAATCATATTTCTTGTTAAATTAAGGTTATTAGAACCCAAACGTTCTTATTCTCCATAGCATTTTCGAAATTACAGTAGAATGAGTGGAAGACAGAAAAGAGAAAAATATCGATCAAGAGAAGAGAAAAGCTTGCATTACAGGTACAGAGAAGGGATAAAGAGGTATTAAGAACTCAACTCTTGCCATGAAAACTCTGATATCAATGTGTTTTTGTTGGGTATACGCTTTATTGAAGACCTCATGGACTGAGGTAAATCTTGACATAAAATTTCTTGGATGTTCTAATTATGGGATTTGTATGATTCCTTTCATAAATTGATTTCTTCTAGAAGTGTGATTTTTTGGGAGATTTGATTTATCCCTTCAGATTTTGGTGTGGTTAAAAAATGCCACATCAATTTTCCGTTCAAGATTTGATGGAGAAACCCAATAAAGAGATTTGATTGATTCAAATTATAAATGTTAAGGATGAAATTATTGATTTTAGAACGTTAATGAGAAAAGTAAGAATCCATTGAAACGTTAGGGGTCAAAATAATATTTAAGCCTTTAACCACGTTAAATCACGAGGAATAGCAAGATTGGCACCATCCTCAATAGATGAGAATTTTGATTCATACCCATTTGACTTGTAACCCACACCCATTAAAATACGAGTATAGACATAAAAAAAATAAATCCATTAGAAATCAAACATTTTAACTCGCGCTCATTGAGCCGTTTATCCTTATTTTCCAACCCATATCTGGCTTGGCCCGCCTATTTCCACCCCTATTTCTAAATTGTAACTCCACCAAACTAAAGGTTGAAATTTATCTCAAACTTTATTTGTTTCGATGTATCCACTTCAAGAACAGGAGAAAGAAGCTTAACCATTGAATTGTACTCATGCATGGGAGAAATTTCTGTATGCATCTGGTGTAAACAAAGAAGTATGCATTGAGTCCATCTCATCCACCTAAAGGAGGAGAAAAATAGAAAACAATAACACTTACTCTCTTTCAGGATGAATGAGATGTACTGGAAGCACACATCTCATTTGCACCGGTACATTTCAGAATTCCTCTGTGAAATGGGCTAATGGCCCTATGACTTGTCCTTACACTTTTGCCACTTATCATCTGTGTTACAAATTCTTGTAAAGCTTACATAAGGAGCGTGAGTCTTTCTTTGTCATTAATCAAGCTTTTATATTATTGTGGGATAAATGGCTCAACACTAATCGACTGACAGTCTCAAAGACTATCAAGTGGATACAAAAGAGGCGAATGATAGTACAATAACAGAGGAGATGAGAAGTACCATGGGAATGTCAACATTAGCAGAATGAGAACAATGCTGGAGACTCTACTTTAAGTGCGCTGACATTGGAACCACCACCACATACACCTTAGAAGGTCGGTAAATTACTAGTAGAATGTCCACAAATTAACGCACACCTTGGAAGGTTGGTAAATTACTAGTAGAATGTCCACAAATTAACGCACACCTTGGAAGGTCGGTATATTACTAGTGGATTGTCAACAAATTATCAATGGACACTTCAAGATATACATTTCGGTGGTTCAAACATCGATTATTCTGCTGGAAACATAGCCACTGAGATTTGGCACTGAAGTAGATATGGCCACTGTAGAAGAGATGGTGGTTTTATGTATTTGAACCATAGATATAACAATGAACAATATTATGAGAACAATTGGCAAGATATCAATGGTCTTTAACAGTAAATATGTGTGACGGAAAATTTCCTAAGCTTTGACATAGTTAAACCAGACCATCTCCGAAACAAAAATCATTATTGAACAGGCAACTTGCAAACTAAAAACTCTACCATTGGGTGAAGCTTTCTTCAACAATCAAGATGGTGAATACAGCGGAACCATAATCGCAAGACCAAAACCAACCAGTACACCATATAAAACTGCATAAACAACCATATGCAAAATATTTTCCATTAAGATCAGCAAATTCACTAGTTCATTTAAACATACAAATAGTAACTAACAAGCACAGCCAGAGGCTGAACATTTCAGCTAATCTAGAAGAGGCACAACTTGCAGTAATTCATTGAAAATGAATTAGATTTTAACGATACACAGAAACATGCTAGTAATAGATACTAGACACGGCCATCCCACAAGCATTCTTGCTGAACCTTATCACCTTTCAAGAGGGTCTCAATTTCTTTTGGAGGGTTTAAGCCTAGACGACAAGCACGCTCCCACCGATCAAATCTTCTCATACCAAGGCAAGGGCCATATGCCATGTTCATGTCGAATTGCCTCAATACTTCCTCATTCTCATCATAATCATCTATCACGCACAAAAATACAAACAACACCAAACACACATCTTTAATAATAGCTACATTACTCATTAATAACATTAATCATTCAAAAGAATTTAAAAAAAGAACACTGCTATTTTTATGTTTAGGGAAATGAAGGGTTCAGCACCAGCCTTTGAACCTCTAACTTCATGGTTATAGGATAAGTAAATAACCACGAAGAAACAAAGATGGCCAGTGCAAACACACTGCTATTATGTAAAGAAAAATTAAAATAAATTAGAGCACATTCAATTGTCGAAAAATCTTCAGTTCGTTTATAAATTTTTTCCCAAAAATAGCTTCCAAAAGCAAAAGTTTTCCTTAAAAATTGGAGAATTTTCTACAACTGAAGGCTGTGTTTGCTTTGTTTGCAAAACATGTTTTCAAGAACTTCTTCCAAAATTGACTAAGGAAATTAGCATTAAAAATAAAAATAGTCAGGAGATTGTTTAGACTCGGCTTAGTAAACTTTTACCGACAACTACCAAATTTTTATTTCAATTTTCTTTGTGTTCTTACATTTAGCATAAGTGGCTTCAGGTTAGAAAATTATTTTGAAAAATTTGTAAATAGGCATTAAATATGATAAATAACAAAATCCCATCTCAAGACTTGTCCCTTCCTCAAAGAAAAAAGATTCATTTCCCAGAATAGCTAAACATTTTTTGCGAATCGAGACCAAACCCATTAGAGACAAATCTAATACAAAACCCTAAAGAATGAAACATCAAAACCTGCACGTATTTACATTAATATTCACTAATAACGAGAAAAAATTAACAGCTAGAGTAAAAAAAAAAACAGATACCCTTGAGATCGGCAGAGCCGTGAGAAATCAGGGCCATCGGTTGGGTAACATCAGAACCGAAAGCGGCCGCGATGGTAGGCGAGCTTTTCTTGTTGGAAGAAGATTTTGATTTGGTTATGCCTCCAGTAGTGTTTTTCTTTTGCTTGTAGAAACCCTTGAGGTTCTTTGATGTTGTTGCCATCTCTCTCTACTTTTTCTCTCTCTAAAACTTTTCGAATTTCAAATTCTTTCCTCTCTCGTCTCTTGTTTGAAGAGAGAAACGGGATTTGTTCTGGTATTTATATGTGGCCCTCTGTCATAATTTCTTGTCGTCCTATTGCTGCCCTTGTAATTTTCACATATTTCCATTTGTGTCCAAATTTCACAGGGCTGGGCCCATATCGCTTATGAACAAACTTTGGGCTTTAACTAAGAAAAAGAAAATTAAAATAAGAAAATGCGAATATTTTATCTTAGGAAAAGACATATTTGTCTGAGCGACTCTTGAATTTGTGGGGTAAACAAGAATAGATATTTCTCAATTTTCAAGAATTCAGTATTTCATGAATTTATTAATTCCTAACTTTAAAACTAACTAAATGTAAAAAGTTGAAATACATCCGAAATTAGGTTGAAATAGAATTATCAATTCCAAAGTATATAAAAGTATTTTATGTCATTAAATATTTGTGTTTTGTGTAAGAGTGATCACTAAACGGTTAAAATTAATTAATCGATTAATTTAATAGTTTTATCATAAAGTTTTAATATAAAAAAACATCAAATTATAATCATAATATACATTATGAATTTAGTAAAAATAGTTTGATAAAATCTATCATAAAGTATAAAGAATCTTATTGAATTAAAAATTTATCCCATATGTAATTTTTAATGAAAATTAGATTCAATTTCAGCATGTTTTTACATTGGTAAAACATGCAATTTAGAGTATTAGATCTCAAATCTTGACATAAGCTTTTGAATTTTATGGAGTTACTCAACCTACTAGTTTTTCTGATATTCGTTGTGACATACCCGAACTTAGGGGAGATAACTATAAGATATGAAAGGAGAAGATTCTCCTCCATCTAGAGTAGATGGACATATATTATGCTATTAGGAAGTACGAACCACCTGCAATCGCTGATAATAACACTCCAGCTGCGGTCAAGCTATATGAGTGATGGGAGCGATCCAACCGGCTCAGCGTGATGTTTATCAAGACTAAGATAACTGCTGGTATACGTGGTTCTATCAACCAGCATGAGAAAGTTTGTGATTTGCTGAAAGCCATTGATGGTCAATTCGTCACTTCAAAAAAGGCATTGACAAGCATCCTGATAATGAAATTATCATCCCTCAGATTCACTAGCATAAAAGGTGTGCGCGAGCGAATAATGCAAATGCGTGACATTGCAGCTCAACTTAAGAAACTCGAGGTTGATATGTCAGAGTCTTTCCTAGTGCACTACATTCTGAACACCCTTCCAATTCAGTATAGGCCTTTCAAAATCTCGTACAACACACATAAAGACACGTGGTCAATTAATGAATTAATGACCGTGTGTGTTCAAGAAGAAGAGAGACTTGTGATGGAACTGGGTAAGAGTGCAATGTTGGCTACTACCCATGGGAAGGACAAAGCTAAACCTATCAAATCTCAAGCCAATCACAAAGCTAATCAGAAGGGGAAAAGTAAAATACCACCTCAAGCTGATATCAAGAAGGAAGAAAAGTGTTTCTTTTGTAAAAAGAAGGGACATATGAAGAAGGAATGCATCAAATTCCAAAAATGGCTTGAGAAGAAAGGTAATCCAACCTCATTTGTTTGTTATGAATCTAATATGGTTAATGTTAATATTAACACCTAGTGGATTGATTCTAGATCTACAATCTATATTGCAAACTCCTTACAGGGTATGCAAAACCTAAGGAAGCCATTGAGAAATGAGCAAAGCATCTCATCAGGCAACAAGATGGGCTCACATGTAGAGGTGATTGGAACTTGCATTTTAACTTTAAGTAGTGGCTTTATTTTAAAATTAGAAAATGACCTTTTATGTACCAAGCTTCTCACAAAACTTGATTTCTGTTTCTGGACTTGTACCATTTGGATATTCCTTTAATTTTCAATACACATCTTTCAGTTTATTTTATAAAACTGATTGTTTTGGGAATGATATTTTGTCTGATGGTCTTTATCGTCTTTATTTACAAAATGATGCCACTTATAGTTCAATGCATGTTCAAACTGGCGTTAAAAGGTGTAATATTAACAAGGGCTCCTCTATGTTATGGCGCCGGAGATTAGGACATATCTCCATAGAAAGAATTAAAAGGTTAGTGAATGAAGGGGTACTTAGTACTATAGATTATACTGATTTTAAGACTTGTGTGGACTGCATTAAGGGAAAGCAGACCAACAAGTCCAAAAAATATGCTAATAGGAGTTCGGACATATTAGAAATCATTCGTACTGATATATGTTGTCCAGACATGGACGCACATGATCAAAAATATTTCATCACTTTTATCGATGATTACTCACGATATATGTATATCTATTTACTTCATAAGAAAAATGAAACATTGGATGCCTTCAAAGTCTTGAAGGCTGAAGTTGAGAACCATTGCGGAAAGCAAATACAAATTACGAGATCCGATAGAGGTGGAGAATATTATGGTAGATATACAGAAAGTGGACAAGCACCTTGTCTTTTTGCTAAGTTTCTTTAAGAACATGAGATTGTTACCCAATACACTATGCCTGGTTTCCCGGACCAGAATGGTGTTGGAGAAAGAAGAAACCAAATATTGATGGACATGGTGCGGAGTATGCTTAACAACTCCAACCTTCCTACAACCTTGTGGACTGAAGCACTAAAGATGGCTGCGTATATATTAAACTGAGTTCCAACCAAGGCTATTCCCAAGACACCATTTGAATTATGGAAATGTTAGAAGCCGAGTTTGTGATATATACGCGTTTGGGGATGTCCGTCTGAGGTAAGGATTTATAACCCACAAGAGAAGAAACTGGATCTGATGACCATTAGTGGGTGTTTCGTTGGATATGCCAAAAGGTCCAAGGGTTACAGGTTTTATTGTCCAACTCATACTACTAAGATTGTGGAATCAAGAAACACTAAGTTTCTAGAGAATGACATGATCAGTGGGAGGGATTAGTTCAGGAACTTAGTTCCTGCACATGATCATACAGAATCTCAACCTTCATCAAATGATAGATTGGTTATAGTTCATAACACACCTCAAGTACAAGCTCGTGTTGACCAATCGATCATTGAGGTTCCACAAGCTGCTGACAACATTCTAATAGATCAAGCAGTTCAGGAAATACTATAAGCTCCTGAACAACCAGTTGAACCATAAGCTCCCCTGAAAGACATTGGTACAACATTAAGAAAATCTACTAGAGACATGAGATCAGCAATTCCTAGTGATTACATTGTCTATCTATAAGAATCTGACTATAATTTTGGAGCCTAAAATGATCCTGAAACCTTTTCACAGGCCATGAGTTGCAAAGGGTCAACCTTATGGCACGATGCCATGAAGGAAGAGATGAATTCCATGAAAAGCAAAGAAGTCTGGAATCTTGTAGAGTTACCTAATGGGACGAAGGTCATTGGTTGTAAATGAGTCTTTAAGACCAAGAAAGATTCATTAGGCAACATTGAGAGATACAAAGCGAGACATATTGCTAAGGGATTTACTCAAAAAGAAAGAATCGATTACACGGAGACTTTCTCTCCTATATTTAAGAAAGATTCTTTTCGTATTATTTTGGCATTAGTTGCTCATTTTGACCTTGAGCTGCAATAAACGGATGTGAAAACCACATTTCTTAATGGAGATCTGGAGGAGAAGATTTACATGAAACAACCTGAAGGTTTCTCCTCTAATAATGGTGAGCATTTGATTTGTAAGCTTAAGAAATCTATATACGGTTTAAAACAAGCCTCCCGTCAATGGTATTTTAAATTCCATGAAGTAATTTCTTCATTTGGTTTGTTGAAAACCCCATGAATCAATTGATATACCAAAAGATTAGTAAGAGTAAAATTTATTTTCTTGTTTTATATGTAGATGATATTTTACTTGCAACCAATGATAACGGCTTGCTGCATGAGGTGAAACAATTTCTCTCTAAAAATTTTGATATGAAAGATATGGGTGAGGTATCTTATGTCATTGGCATTAAGATCCATAAAGATAGACCTCGAAGTGTTTTAGATCTGTCACAAGAAACCTATATCAACAAAGTTTTAGAGAGATTTCGGATGATAGATTGTTCACCAAATGTAGCTCCCATTATGAATGGTGATATGTTCAATTTGAACCAATGCCCGAAGAATGATTTTGAGAAGGAATCTATAAAAAAACATTCCATATGCTTCTGCAGTCGGAAACCTTATGTATGCTCAGGTCTGCACTAGACCTGATATTGCATTTGTTGTAGGGATGCTAGGGCGATATCAGAGTAACCCAGGTACAGACCACTTGAGAGCTGCAAAGAAAGTAATGAGGTATCTTCAAGGAACTAAAGACTACAAGCTTATATATAGATAGACAGACAATCTGGATGTGATTGACTACTCTGATTCAGACTTTGCTGGCTATGTTAATTCACGTAAATCAACATCAGGGTACATTTTTTCTGATGGCCGGTGGAGCCGTTTCTTGGAGAAATATCAAGCAGACATTGACTGCTACTTCTACTATGGAAGCCGAGTTCGTCTCCCGTTTTGAGGCCACTTTACATGGTGTATGGCTTAGGAGTTTCATTTATGGGCTTAGAGTCATGGATTCTATATCTAGACCATTGAGAATTTTCTGCGACAATTCAGCTGCTGTCTTTATGGTTAAAAACAATAAAAGTGAAAGTCGAAGTAAACACATCGACATTAAGTATTTAGCCATAAGAGAACGTGTAAAAGAAAAGAAAGTGGTCATTGAACACATTAGTACTGAATTGATGATCGCTGATCCTTTGACTAAGGGCATGCCACCTCTGAAATTCAAAGATCATGTAGAGAAAATGGGACTTGGTTCCACTTTGTAATTGTATACATACAGTTTATTAATGAAACTCTTATATATTTTGATGTTTTCTCATATTCATGCGCACCTTAATTTCTTTGAGAAAATTCATCTGTATAGAACCAAGAATAAACATAGGGTTTATTCATTAAGAAATGTAGTCACGTGAAGAATAATACTTGAGGAACTAAATGCATCGTAATACATGGAAGGTAATACTCACTCTTAGAGGACTTATCGCAAAGATTCATGTATTTCCTTCTTAAAATATAATCAATGGGATTAAGTAAGGTTAAACGTATGGACCAAGTGGGAGAATGTAACCAATCCATTTATGGTCCATGTTCAACATTTTGGCTGTCTCAACCTTTTGGCTGCCCATGAACCTATTAGTTGTCTTAACCTTTTGGCTACCTATTGATTGTGGTAACAAATGTATTGAATACGAATTGATGTTCTTGATGGGAGAACAAGTATAAATACAGGTTTGGTCCCTAGACTCGGGACTACTCATTTTTCTTTCACACACCATCAAATTAGAGAGTTCTGAGAGTCTAGAAGAACTAATATCGAGAGGATACCAGATTGTGTAAGTGAAAAATTCAATGGCCGGAGGTATGTTTACGGACCTTATAATTCCGCATTTGATCTATATGCTATTTAAATTGTTTAGTATGTTTAGATTATATTTAAGTTTTACAGTTTGATGATCTCCTGCTTTGTAGCCAGCAATCTTGATATGGTTATAGATATCATGGAGTCGAATTTCACCCAAATAGTACTCAAATAAAAAAGTTGAGTTCAAGTTATTGTCTAAAAGGTTTCGAACTGCAATTCACATAAATAAAATCTTCTTCTTTTGTGGGTTTTTCCCCACTTTTTCTTTGATCTAAACAGGTAACCTAAACACAAATGCAAATATAGATTTCTTTTGGGAAAAAGATGGTTTTTCAGAGAAAATTTCTTATTCCTTTTTCATTTTAGTGCATAAGACTAGATATTTGGTGTATGCCAAGAAAAATGTAAGGGAAAGAAAAAGGGAGGATTATAAGTGTAAAGCAATGGAGAGGTGTTCAGGTTTTGTGTGATGAACCGTTTTGGTGAATGTTAGATTAGTTAGTCACTGCAAATGCAAATGTTTTTCATTTTGTGATTGAGAAAAGATACTTGGTAACTTTATCTGATAAGTATCCCGTTTGGTTGTTAGGAAAATGTAGGTAATGCTGTAATGAGAAGGAAAATTTTGCAATTATATACAGTTTCGGTTTGGAGATTTAGGTGTCTATTATCATTACATTCAAAATTTCCCTATCTTTCATTCTTCTATAGTTTCTCAAGAACCAAACAGGCGGTTCTGTAAAAATGAAATTGTTGATTTTCCTTCTCTCTTTTGGGCTTTTTTCCCCTTATTAGGACTTCACATTGCATTGAGAAAAAAATTCTAGTACTCAGGTTGTAGTGAGTACTGACTGAGTACTACTACTTATTGTATATCGACAATTCACATAGATAAGCACTTAAAAGTAAGGACATTACTTCAAAATAATTTAAGAAAGATCGAAAGAATATTTTTTTGAAGATATACTCTCTCTTCCTACAATTGTGTATCGGAAAAAAAAGAAAAAAAAGGATTGTTCTCCACTTATATTAATAGGAACTTAAAAAAAATAAAAAGGAGATGATGATGATTGTGATTTTAATCATAGTTTTAAAAAACGTTTCTTGGGCGCATCTGGGGGCGAAACATGGGCAAAAAGCCCCGAGGCGTGAAAGTTGGGGCGTACGCCCCAAACGCCCGGTGTAATTTTTTTTATTATTTTGCAATGTCAAAAACGACGTCGTTTTGAATAATGAACCCTCATTACCTTCTTCTTGAAATGCCAAAGACTTTACCACTAAGCTAGTCCTCTCAGTATGATATTATTACACTTCGTAAATATATAATACATGTTATCTAGTTTAATAATAATTACAAACTATTTAATTAATCATTTACAAATCACAATAAAATAAAAATATAAGTTATACTTCATATAATTTATATATAAATATTTATAAAATTATAATTATCACACTATAGAGAGTTAGTAACGTATTAAACTTTGATAAAAATTAATTAATTAATTAAAAATTAAATTATTTTTGTTTTACTATTCTAATTAATTAATTAATAGTATTTTATTAAAGGTCAAAACGCCCCAAAAGATTCAAAAGACTTATCCGGATTTTCAGCATTTTAGGTCAGAATTTTAAATTTTCAACATTTTGATCGGACGTCATTACAAATGGAACCACTATGTTGGAGGACTATAGTGTAAAATGTAAATTGATGAATACATATGCAACAAACAATAGGGTACGTTTAATATCATATTTGATTAAAATTTTCATCAAATTATTTGATATTTGTGTAAAAATATTTTGATAAAGATTCATTCATATAGGTCTTAAGTTAGTAAAGTTTATTGATAATTAATTTATTTATATTATTTCAATTTTTATATTTTTATAATTTAATTAATATTATTTTATTCAAAACGCTCCAACGTTTCAAAAGGCTTACGCCCCAACACCTGGGGCTTACGCCTCGCCTCATTGAGACAAAACACCTCGCCCAACACCCTCGCCTCTGAAAACACTGATTTTAATACGCCAATGTTGAATTCATTTCTGCGTTTAGTATCTATCATTAAGAGTCTGTTTGGTTTAGTTTTTTATTATGTTAAAAGTGTTGTCAAATTAATTGATATGTTTGGAAAATAAGTTGTAAAACTGCTTTTAGATGTTGAAATTACTTTTTAAAAAAATGTACATGAGTATTATTTAATTATTTGGAGGTCTTTCTGTCATTAAATTTGTACAATATAAATATATTAATTTTATTCATAAATAATTTATTAATAATTAATTTAAATTCAATTAATAACAATACTATTTTTATTAAACAAATAAAATAATATATTTATTGAATAAAAATATCAATATTCTAATAATAATCATATAATCTTAAGGAGAGAGTGTGAGGGAGAAAAAAGAGAGAAGCAGGCATATCTTTGAAGAAATATACTTTCCTCAATTGTTGTATAGTAGGTAATACTGAGAAAGAGAACCAGTACAACCAAGTATTAGTTGTAAACTTTTTAATTTATTTTTAAATTTTAAAACTGGCGTGTCAAGTTTAACGCCATTGTCCTTTTTGTCGGACAAACAGAAACGGATGGCATTCTCTCTACCAATAAAAATCAGATTCTTATCCTTTCCGCAAGAAAAATCTCAGAAGATTGTGATCAGTACGGGAAATATTTTTAATCATAACAACAATGAAAACGACAACACGTGCAAGGATAACCCTTGGAGAAGTAACTTCCACTCAACTCAACTCAACTCTACATAAAACCATGGAGAATCCTATAATTTCTTCATCTGCCAGAAAGGAAATCAAAATTAATTAATTAACCATGGAAACCTGGTTCATCATCTTAATCTCCATTTCCATCTCTCTCCTCCTCAAGCCCATCTTCAGCCTTTTCATCTCCCCAATAATTACCAAAAAACCCTCTCATCCCCTTCCTCCGGGGCCTTCCACTTTCCCAATCATCGGCAACATCATATGGCTTAAAAAGAATTCCTTCTCCGATTTCCAACACATCCTCCGACAACTCCACGCCACTCTCGGCCCCATCTTCACCATCCACATCGGCTCTCGTCCCGCCATCTGGGTCGCCGACCGCTCCTTGGCCCACCAAGCCTTAGTCGAACACGGCGCTGTTTTCGCCGACCGCGCTCCAGCCCTTCCTACTACAAAAATCACCACCAGCAACCAGCACGACATCCATTCCGCCTTTTACGGTCCTACATGGCGTTTATTAAGACGCAACCTGACTGCCGAAATGCTGCACCCTTCGCGCGTGAACTCATACTCTAACGCGCGCAAGTGGGTATTGCAAATACTCATCGAATGCCTCAATTCGGAGCAGGCTGAGTTTGGTCATGTGTTTCGCGTATTGAATCACGTCCGATACGCAATGTTTTGCTTATTAGCGCTTATGTGTTTCGGGGAGAAGCTGAGTGAGAAAGAAATCAAAGAAATCGAAGATGCTCAGTATCGTTTGCTGCTGAGTTATAGAAGGTTCGCTATACTGAATTTCTGGCCAAGAGTCACAAAGCTTTTGCTTCGTAAACGGTGGGAGGAGTTCTTCCAGCTTCGTAAAAATCAAGAAAACGTATTGATTCCTCTGATAAGAGCGCGAAAGAAGTTAAAGGAAGAAAACAAAATTAGTACTAGTAGTACTAAAGTAGAGTACTCCGTTTTATCGTATGTGGATACGTTGTTGGATCTGGAGCTACCAGAGGAGAAGAGAAAGCTAGATGAAGGCGAAATGGTGAGTTTGTGTTCGGAGTTTCTTAACGCCGGCACAGATCCTACGGCCACGGCTATGCAATGGATCGTGGCGAATTTGGTGAAATACCCAAATATTCAAGAGAAGCTATTCATGGAAATCAAAGGAGTAGTGGGAGATCAGGAAGAGGTCAAAGAAGATGATTTGCATAAGTTGACTCATTTAAAAGCGGTGATTTTGGAAGGATTGAGAAGACACCCACCTGGGCATTTTCTATCTCCTCATAGAGTGAGTGAAGATACTGTTTTGGGTGGTTTTTCGGTGCCTAGAAATGGTACTATAAATTTCATGGTAGCAGAGATGGGGAGGGACCCAAAGGTGTGGGAGGATCCAATGGCGTTTAAGCCTGAGAGGTTTTTGAATGATGATGGTAAATTGGAAGGGATTGATATCACTGGGAATAAGGAGATCAAGGTGATGCCGTTTGGAGCAGGGAGGAGGATTTGTCCAGGGCATGGAGTGGCTATGCTTCATTTGGAGTATTTTGTGGCAAATTTGGTTTGGAAGTTTGAGTGGAAAGCTGTGGATGGAGAGGATGTTGAGTTGTCAGAGAAGCAGGAGTTTATCACAATGGTGATGAAAAATCCAGTCCGAGCTAACATTTATCCAAGGAAAAGATGAAAGCCTTAATTAGATGATTCCCTGCCATGTATTTCCTTTTCTTTTACCTGGTAAATTGTAGTAGTAACCTGATTAGTACTTCAATTAATGCTTGCTTTAGTAATTATGATATATATCTCTCTTTGTTTGCCAAAACCAATCCTATGATTCCTCTACCCTTCAACTGGAGCTGTGTGATTAGCAAGTGGTTGGTGCACAATTGATTAAAATTCCACCACCCATCTCCTCCTGCCATGTATTGCTCGATGATGATGCCTATCTCTAGCTTGTTGATCATGAGACCAGTTCATTGAAATACGAGCAGGCAACTGATGAGGAATAGGAATTAAATATTTGAAACAAGAATCATATCTGGCTAACAAGATAACCTACATAACTGTTGAGAATCAAAGAGAAGGACAGATGAATTCATTTGAGTTCTCCAATCTCCTTGAATGAATAACACAAGTGAATCACTGAAAGGCATAGCGGCATGACAGACAAAAAAAAATCAACTTTCCTTCTTTATCCTTGCAATATCATGTTAGCCAGCTGCTGTTTTGTGCAAGATTTTATATTTTAAGTGTGCTGACAGCTGATGTCTTTTAACAAGTTAATTAGGAGTTCTAGATTTGGATTTTTTTTAATAAGTTAGATTTGGAGATCTCTAGAATCTTGGTCTACCCACCACCTCCTTTTGCAACTTGTGATCGTTTGGGGCATCCTCAAATAATATTGTTATTGCTAATTTTAAGACCTAACATTAGTAGTATCATACCACCAATTTTGAGTTGCAAAGAATCAACTGAAACAACTAGAAGAGTGTAAGATTGCTATATTAGTGAGATTCTTTTGGTTTGAATGTGAATGTCTCACACCTTGAGGGGTGACTAGTTCACAATTTGTTGATAATTTAATTTAAAATTTTATTTTTGAATTAGCTTAACATTTTCTCTATCAGGTAGGGTTAATATGGCATATAATCGTCCCTTCCTATCTTTAAAACAAAAAGAATTAGCATAACGTTTTTCAAAATCATTTAACATAGTTCAGTTAATGACATGAATTTATTCATTTGTAGGTGGTTCAACTCAATATGAGTTAGGAAAAATAAAAGGGAGTGAACTGGTTGTACAAAACAAGTTGTAAATATTAGCACAGTAAAATCAAATCAAGTTACCCAAATTGAAATGCTAAACAAGCTAAGAAGTTAAAGAACAAGGAAATTGGACACATGAAATTATAGTGGTTCGGCAATGTGTCTACCCCACTTCTTCAATATACATGTCTCTCCAATCTACTAAATTCCACTAATTAATTAATGTTACACTTATTCGACTTTACTGGTACCAAGCAAACCTTACACTACTTGAGTTTACGAGTACTAAGCAACTTTACACAGAGTCACACTATCAACTCCCAATCTCACAGCTCACTCAATACGCACTACACACAACAGTAAACTGAACTAATGCTTGAGACTGATCTTTAGACTCGTGCTTGACTTCATGTCTGCATTCACTATTTATAACCTTCAGTTGTGCCTTCAAGAAAGGCAACTCCGCTCCCCTGTGAATTCAAAAATCCTTTGGACTTAATTATGACGGAGATTCTATTTAAATAAGGATCTTTCTGACCTCCAATGGGTGTCTTCAGATGTCTACCAAGACATCTAGCCAATCATCTTACTAGACGTCTTTATTTTTTTTATGTAGACTGGGGCTCTTCGGGCTTCGGTCTTTAAATAGGGTCCACTGTGTCAGGCGCCTAGGACTGCCTCAAGCACTTAGCCCTGGCACTCAGCTTCTTCAGTCATTTCCTTCAGCAATCTCCCATTATTTTCTGGCCATTTACTGTAGAGACTTGTATTTTAAATTGGAATATTTTAGTTTCGGAGTTTTCGCCTTGACGTGTGAAAGTGTGCACCTGTTCAATTTTGAGTAATAAATAAATTATACTTGATTGTGTAGAGCTTGGAGACAAGAAAATAAAGAAAGTTGTTATTAAGAAATTTGTGTTGGGGAGCTTTTGAAGTTTTAGAAATGTTTGAGTAAGTAATGAAAGAGTTATAAAGTGGAAGGATAGTTTTATATTTTAGAAAAGTCTTGTGGTAGAAAATAAAAAGATGTGTAAGTGAAGGGATGTGTATGCAATTAAGGGAGAATTTTGCTATAGATAGGGGAAGGGAAATCAATTTTTTCCTAGGAAAGGTCTAGAGACAGAGAGAGAGAGACAGAGAGAGGAAAAGAAAAGAGAAAAAGAAAAGAGAAAGAGAAAGGGAGGAAGAAGAAGAAGAGAAAAATGAAAGTTTTTGGCAAAGCTTAAGGTAAAAAAAATTTCCTTACTTCTTCTTATTTAATCTTCCATGTTTAGTTAATTAAGATTTGAGTTGGGATTTTGAAAAATCTAAGTGTTCTTGAGAAAAGTTTAAGAAAAATGGGTTTATGTACAAAGTGTGTTGAGTAAATGATTTTGAGTTCGATTTCTCTTTTGGGTGGTGTTAAATCTTTGACTTAGAACCTTTGAGAACTTGTGTTTGAATTGATTTGAAAGTCACATGAGAGATAAGGATTTGGATTTGAAGAAAAAAATGTTTTTGCCTTAAAATTTTTAGATTTCATGACTAGACAGTCGACTGTCCATTGAGCACAGTCGACTATGAAACTCTCTAAACCTTAGACAGTCAACTGTCCTAGCAGTCGATTGTCTGAGTCCCTGAACCTGTTTTTCAGTTTATTCTTCGAAAATAAGTGACTTTTATTAGAGTATTTCAATCTTAAACTTCTCCAAAGTACTATGAGTTTGAATACATGATAAGGTTTTAAAATTTAAGATCTTGAAGGGATTCCTTTGGTTTTAAAACATATTATAACGATTTTTTTATAAAATTCTTAAATAGGATGAAAAAGGGTTTATGATTTAACCTATAGATTTCTATATACTCGTATAAATTCCATGATAGGCTTTGGGTGTTAAATTCTTGTACGATTTTCAGTGATTATACTAAGTATATATGTATTTGTTTAGTGCGATTGAAAGAAAAACTCAAAGGCTAGGAAGTAAACCCAAAGTTGGATCTTGGCTCAACAAAGGTGAGTACACCTTACTTTTAGTAAGCATGTTAAACTGTATAATAGAAATAAAATTATGAAAATATCATATGATTGTATAAATCCTAAATAATAGAATTATTAGAAAAGTATGTACATAAGATTTCAGTACGTAAATGATAAAGAGAAATGTTATGAGAATTATATATATATACACACACACACGTTGAGATACTAGTTTAGAAATAATTTGAGGTGCTTGTGTTTGAGGAATTGTAATGTATCTAATTGTAATGAAAGGGATTGATTTGATTGCTATGAGTTTGTTATGCATATTATTGTGACGAATATGATTTGGTTGGTACTTGATTTGTAAATGCATGTTTGCATGTTTGTTGCTTGGTGAATGCATTGTCATGCTATATATATAGTTAACATATTATAAGAGAAGATCCATGTTGTTGAGGACCCGACCCGAAAAGGGGTAGGGAGGAATCCGCTATATATATATATATATGTGTGTGTGTGTGTGTGTGTGCGCGCGCGCGCGCTAAGAGATGAGGATCCCATTATGAGGTAGGGGAGAATCCCAATAAGGGGTAAGGGGGAATTTAAATGATGAAATGACCTCACCTAGTAAGATATATCTTGAGGTATTATACTATATATATATATATAATCTTTAGGTGTGATGGAAGATCGCAACAAGGGCAAGGAAGTAATTCAAGAATAAGCTTGGTGCTAAAGGTGAGTTTCATATTACTCTTAGTAAGCATAATGAAATGAATGATAATGAAAGTACCTTTATAGTTCGATGATAATTTTATTGACGCATATATATAAAGAAATGACAATAGACACATTACAATATGTTAGAAAATATGTTGTGGATTGAATGATGATGATATGTTTGATTGTGGATTGTGTGTTGAGATAATTGTTGCACTACATGAATATAATTTATAGTAAGATAATGGAAAGAATGATATTGGAAAAGACACGATCCCACCTATGTAGGTTGTACCTAGGTGGAGAAGATTATAATACCTCACCTAGTGTAGGTTGTGACCTAGGTGGAAGGAATGGATGAATCTCTCCTAGTGCTGGTTGTACCTAGGTGGAGAAGATTATAATAACTCACCTAGTGTAGGTTGTGACCTAGGTGGAGGAAATTGATGAATCTAGCCTAGTGTAGGTTGTACCTAGGTGGAGAATATTATGATATCTCGCCTAGTGTAGGTTGTAACCGAGGTGGAGGGAATGAATGAATCTCGCCTAGTGTAGGTAGTACCTAGGTGCAAAAGATTATAGGACCCCGCCTAGAGTAGGTTGTTACCTAGGTGAAGAGGATCTGATGAAATGAAAATGCTAAAAGTACAGGTACATAGGGAGACATCCCTGTTATGATATAAATAAATATAAGAAATGGAGAAAAACTTTAAATTTGGAAATATATTATTATTCTTAGCATTTGTAGTACATGATATCTTTATTAAAATGTTTATATTAAGTTATGGTTTGTAAATGATTGAAATCTTTCGATGAATGATATATTTTATTTAATTATGTGATGGAAGTGTACTTTGTACCTTTATAATATATCTTAGACATAACTTTTATGAAGTACAAGTGTTACGTTGATTGATAATTTACTTTATTCATTAAAAAATGTTAGAAATATTTTATGTTATTGTAGATCTATTAACAGTTACTCCGTGTAATATGATTACTCCTTGAGCTCTTAGCTCATTATTTTTCTATATATATTACAGGAAAATCCTTTTGAAACTTTAGAGCCATCAAGTGAAGGAGAGATTAAAAGAAAATTCTCTTCGGTAGATTACAAGCAAGAAGTTTGCTCTAAAAAAAATTTCTTTTGTTTTGAATGATGAATGTACTGGCTATGTTTATATGTCTCCATTTTTGGAACGGTGTATAGTTTAGTTTAATTTGGATGTAGTAAATGAAAGAGTTTGTATATTTGTAGACACTTGGTTTTAACCAAGAATGCTTTATATAAACGGTAAGTGAAGTTATGGTTGTATATGTATGTGTAAAGTAAATCATAAATTTTACAACTAAGATCCAAGTCACAAATTTCATCATGTTGTGAAATGTGCAACGATTATGATGGATAATACAAAAAACAAAGAGATAAAGAAAGCAATTAAATCAAACAATCTCCACCTTGGCAAATATCCACCCCTTAGGAGAAAAAAACATAACCTGGAACTCCACCTAGGACATTAGGTTGGGACGCCTCCCATCTAGCACCTAGAGGCATTAATCAAGTCCAAGCAATGCTTGAACTTATCCATGGTAACAGGCTTTGTCAACATGTCTGCTGCAATCTCAGAAATGTGAACTTTTTCAAGCAATAGTTCACCAGAAGAAACCAATTCCTTGATCCTGTGAAACCTCACATCTATGTGCTTGGTTCTCGCATGATACACCTAGTTCTTTGCCAAATAAATGACACTTTGACTATCACAATGCAACTGAACTCCACCTTGGTGAATACCTAGCTCCTTGACCAACCCTGTAAGCCACAAAGCTTCCCTGGCAACCTCAACCACTGCCATATACTCTGACTCAGTAATAAATAGTGCAACTAGAGGCTGAACCATGGACCTCTAACAAATAGGCCCCCCCACAAGGGTGAATACATAACCTGTGGTAAACCTCCTATCATCCAAATCCCCTGCATAGTCTGCATCCACATATCCCATAACTGAAGGATCACTATGTTGTCTGCCAAACATTATGCCATAATCTGTAGTACCCCTCAAGTATCTAAAAATCCACTTGACTGCATCCCAATGCTGTCGTCCCGAACTTGATAGAAACTTGCTTGCCTGTCCACACCTCCTCTGCTACTTTCCCATCTAGTGTTGCCCTAGGTGACCTGTTAATCAAGAAACATGCCATATTCATTGCTTCTGCCCAGAAGTTCTTTACAAGCCCTGCATTCAACCTGAGACTCCGAGCTCTTTCAGCTATTGTTCTGTTCATCCTTTCCGCTACACCGTTCTGTTGTGGTGTCTTACGTACTGTGAAGTGTCTCTTAATCCCATGCTGATCACACAACTCCATGAACTTTGAATCTGTGTACTCAATACCATTGTCGGACCTGAGGCATTTGAATCTGCCTCCCTGTCTGGTTTTCTACTTCAGCTTTCCACAACTTGAACTTGGCAAACGTTTCTGACTTGTGCCGCATGAAGTACACCCAAACCTTTCGTGAGTAATCATCAATAAAACTCACGAAATACATATATCCTCCTTGTGATGCTCCCCTTACTGGCCCCCAAACATCTGTATGAACATAGTCAAGAATTCCCTTTGTCTTGTGTGCGGCTGTCTTGAACTGTACCCTATTCTGTTTCCCAAGAACACAATACCTGCAGAAATCAAGCTTGCATGTTCTGACACCCTTCAATAGATTTCTCTTATGAAGCTCTATCATCCCACACTCACTCATATGACCTAACCTCATATGCTATAAGATTGTGCTATCTGACTCAGACTCTGCAGCTGCAACTCCACCTACAACTGTGGTACCTAGTAGTGTATAAATATTTCTTGCAAGTTTCTGTCCCTTTATCACTGTTAAGACACCTTTACTCACCTTCATTACTCCACTTGCAGACTTGTAACTAAACTCATTACAATATAAAGTGCTCAATGAAATCAGATTCTTCCTTAAATCCGGTATATGTCTAACATCACACAACATTCTAACAACAACATCAAACATTTTAATTCTGATATTCCCTATTCCAACAACTTTGCATGATGCATCATTACCCATCAGAACATAACCAAAATTTACTAACCTGTAGGTGTCAAACCAATCTTTATTTGGTGTCATGTGATATGAGCATGCTGAATCCAGAATCCAAGAATCTATGAGACGATCTGAACTGGATCAAACAGAAAGTATATCCCCGTTACCGCTCTCTGAGTCTTCTTCTTCCACTACATTCGCAAACTTTAATGGACCATCTTTATTCTCTGTATTCCCCTTCCTTAAATCTGGACAAACTAGTTTCATGTGCCCCTTTTTTTCCTCACTTAAAGCATTGTATGTCGTTCCGCTCCGTTCCACTCAGTATGTTACGCTCCCCTCGCTCCACTCCGCCTCACTCCGGCATCAGCCTTAATTTCTCTGTAAATATGTTCCACTCAAATGAGCCACATACTACAACACATCAATTTTAGGCGCTTAATGTTCAAAGGTAATGATGCCATTACGAACGGACCCATGCGGTTCTTTCGGGATGAGTCGTTACAAGCATAACATTATAGCAGAAGGTACACCATTGTGTAGTGAAGGTGGTTTTCTCTCTATCCTCGAGTGCTATGAGGATTTGGTCGAAAGCTGAGTATTCATCCATAAATGACAATAAGATAATGACAATTGTGTTGTCTACTAAGGCATCTATGTGAGGTAAAAGGAAGTCATCCTTGGGGCTAGCTTTGTTTAGGTCTCTGTAATCTACACAGAGCCTAATCCTTCGCTACACACCAAGGTACTTGGAAAGCACAAGGAAATCAACTCTAAGTTGCTTAAGAACCTCCTCTCTGATCTTAACCACCCAATATACTCTCATTCTTCTCAACTTTTGCTTTATAGCCTTGACTCTAGGTTTAATGGGATCTAGTGTTCCACGATCTCTGAGTCAATACCTGCCATATCCTCATAAGACCAAGCAAATAAATCTTTGTACTTTTGCAAAAAATTTATTAGACGTTCATTTTCTTGTTTAAATAATGTTAAGCTAATACAAATTTATTGTGAATTTTCTTTAGTACTCAAATTAATAATTTGAGTTTCTTCTATTTTGGGCTGGACTATACTTTCTTTTTCATTTTCAACCATTTTGACTATCTCCAATGATAGTGGTTATTCGTCATTGATTTCTTTTAAAGCTTTTTCTTCACACCAGAAAGGCTAATAATATCTCATCATTTTATTGATTATTTTCAATAATACATCAATGGACTCATCTTGGCATGGCGTAAGGACATCACTCCCCTACTCACTCTCGGAATCAAAAAAGAGAAACTAACCATTGGTCAACAACGAGCAAGTATTGAGCTTAGAAATTTGAGGTTTCCTTTCATCCTAGGTTGCATTGAACTCAAAGCATTTTCAATATTTGAATCTTTTTTTTATAAACTATCAGAAATATCATTAATTATAAATAAACCCATTTTACATAACCTTTTCTAGCACTTACAGCCAATATGTGAGCCTCTTTAACATCAGCTCTAGGAACTTTAATTATCTTACAAAATGATAAAGAAGTTGCTATTATCCTAGTATCATACAAAATCATCGCAATTTGGTTCCCAGGCTGCTGCATCAGTATAGATAATAAGCTCATCCCTTCTTTGTTCTTTCGCCATAACAGCGTCTGCAAAATAGCCGTAGCTTCTACTTGAATAGCTGACTGTGCCTTAATAGAGACTGGCCTTCTATGTATACATCTTCCTTGCGCAAAAACAACAAATCCTACTCCTGCCCATTCCAGCCTCTGCTTCCAAGCATGATCTGTTTTTATGAGGAGTTTACAATCCTCATTCTCCCCATTCCTCTCTCCAAGCTGGATCTCTACAGGAATTAAAAAAAGAAACTCCTAATTACTAGTTTTGCAACCATCAAAAGCCATAACGATGCTAGAGAATTAAAATAGAAAAAAATTGAGGCCTCAACTTAAATGGCTAGTGCATAACTAGACCAATGGTCATTCCCTGTGTTAAAACATGAGAGATCACATTTACCAGGAACAAGATACTTTTTACAGTCAAAGCACAATCAAACTCATGCTAGTACAAAGATAAATGTACCTGCTCCTCTAAGCAAGTTGTGGCTCCACATTAGTTATTGGTAGCAGGGGCTGCAAAAGAGTTGGTATATTGCTGAAACTGCAACCACCATACACGCATTTGAAAAGTAAACATGAAAAATACAACTTGGTGAATGGCAACACATGCAAGGATATGAAGTTAAAACCGTACAGATTTTCCTGGTTGAAAAATGCAAAACATTGTTAAAACAGTAAAAGTCTTATTTATACAACATGCTCCAATACAAGATTTTAAGAACTTGTAAGTTCCATAGTGGCTCAAGAAAAAAAAGTAGCATTTTCTAGTTAGTATTATGTTAGAAGAAAGAATCTAGTAAGCGGATTGTATGCTAGTTCAGTTGGACACAGAACCCATGCTTCATTTTCATTACATATTATTTTTTTTCTTCTTTTCTTTCTTTTCTTTTTATTTTGCTTGGTAATTTCATGATAAAAGCATATAGACAGATTTTTTAAGGGAAACAACAGAAGGAAACCTGTTTCACGATCTCATCAGATTTACTAGCTAACTCTTGCAGTTTAGCTGCTCCAGACTGTTTTATCATGTTACTCTTCGACGTTATGGCATCCACCTATTGATGAAAAAGAAAATTAACAGAAGATAATTTTTACCTTGTACAAAAATTCAGAAAATGAAAAGTACCTCTGCCACTATGGATTCAATCTTCTTTTGCCTTGCTTTGAGATCCCCCCTCCTAGATTCCACGTCCAATTTGGCATCATTCAATTCTTTCGTAGCCTCCTCAAACTTGAAATCTCTTTCTTTTTCTAACTGCTTAATTAATTCATCCAACTGCCCCGCTGGGGAAAGAGTAGAAAATAAGGGTTTAAGCTCCAAAGTTGAGGCTTAGATTAGTGACAAAACCTCATATAGAATTCATAAGAACCTGCCTTTGGCTTGCCGTTCAACCAGTTTGGCCTCAAGTGACTTATCCAACACTCCATCATCACTCATCTTAGCTTTTAGAACCTTGCAGTCTTTTTCAATGGACTTTGCAGAGTTTACCTACAAGCGGTGTCAACATTATAAAGTATGATAATTTCGGATAGTGGGAATATGCCAGCGTTCAAAAACCCGCTTCATTAACAAAGTTACATGTATTAGTATAGATAATAGTCTAATTTTCAAAGTGTTCATGTTCTTCCCCTTGCCAGAACAGTGATGAAGTAGGCGAACCATGCAACCAAATTCCAGGAGCAACACAAAAAGGGCTATACACTTACCTGTTCATTTACTGCCTGCATCTGAGCCAAGTGCTTTGACATTTTTCTGAAAGCCTGTGAAGAAGCACCCAGAGATCCCATCAAATATTTACTATTTTAACTATATTGATCTGACCTATAAATACACATAAGTGAAGTTCATTCAAGAATGTTTACTTCAATATTTGTCAAGATAATTTTCCTACTCGCCTAATAATCAAATCACTCTGTTTTTTTGTTTGTTGGGGTGGGGGGGACTGCTTTAACTGTATGAGTTGCCTTTTTCTCCCCTCTTTAAGTTTTGAGACACCCATACGATATTGATATTTGAGAAGAAAATAGTATTCCCACAGTATGTCAATTAAAGCAGTAAACAAAGAATCCAATGAAAATATAAGGTCAGAATGACTGATAGATTTGCTGTGATCTTGAGTCTATTTTTTCGTAAGTACTGTGATCTTTTGAGTCTTGAGGGATATATGCATGTAGAATTGCATAGAATTTTCGTTCAAATTATATCTCCTATTCCAATCTAGGACACTCCATTCCCATAAATCATAGGTCACAGGATACTAATAGCACTCTTGTGATTGGACTTAGTTCATATGTAACTGGCTACTAATTATATGAAACCAGATAAGATTTGATCATCTACAAAGAATACATGGTCTTGCAATATGCCACATAGATGACAAAAACTTCAGAACTTAATAAAAGTTCCAGAACCACATGCCACAAGCATTTCAGTGAAGAAGTTAATAAATGACTTGGTTGATAATAGCATAGTTAGCAGTTAAATCATGGCATTGAAAGTCATTTCTTCAACTAAAACATACATATATATGAAGAGTCCAGGGAAAACGCTATCAACATTAAGGAATCAAGATACTTTATTCCATGAAAACTTTCACAACATACAAGAAAGTTAGACTGTATTATATAGATACCACTTTACATGGATTCTTCACTTCACTCTTATGTACCCATGTCGGGCACATCCAAAGCATATAATTATATGAAGAGTCCAGGGAAAAAAGATTGATGAGCATTCTAACACTATCAACATTTAGGAAATCAAGATACTGTTTGGCATGAAAACTTTCATAACATATCCAAAAAGTTAACTGAATTATATAAATAAAACGTTACATGTACTCTTCACTTTACCCTTGCGTAACCATGTCGGACACATCCAAAAATATGCATATGGATCTCAAACTTTCCAAATCGATGGAAAACTTACAAAAAATAGACAAACTCAACACTAAAACACATACCCATATTCGACACTTGTACCCAAGTTTGAGTGATAGCATAAATATAACTAGGTAATAAATTTATAAATTTCGTAGCATGGCCAGCATGTGGATGAATGATAATAAAAGGTTAACGTAATATACCTTCGTATAAACCTCAAGCATGGCAGTTCTCTCCTGGAAAAATTGCATTGCTGATCTTTCAGCATTCTTTGCCTCCTCGCGTACAGATTTCTTCTCCTCTAAAGCCCTCTTCAATACCCAAAAAAATGTATTACGTGTCAATACATAGAGCATAGAGTAGAACTGAAGTGTGCAAATCATGTAAACCACACGAACATAATACTAGGGAAATAAGTTATAAATCAATTGAAGCTATATAATATCCTCTAATCAACATGACAACAGAAAGGTAACTGTGTTGAATTACTCCAATGAGGATTAGAAAAATTATGGAACGAGAATGATACCAACCCTTCTTTGGAAGTATATTATATGATATCAAGGAACAGAACTGCCACATGCATAAATCGAGAAGTGAAAAATTAGAAACATAATAACTGTTACTAAAGAATTTGGCATACCAGAGAAAAGAAAGTTTTAAGAAGAAGAAGAGAACAAGTGTCAGTAAACATTGCCCACTTTTTATTTTTTTTAACAAATCACCATCTCGAGGGTTTTAGCATCATGAATGTATATGCTGGCAATAGTACTGACTTATAAACACGAATTTGGCTGCATATCCAAGGTTAATAAATATGATACAAAGTGGTTGACTAACAAGTAAAATAAGGGAATACCAAGAGGGAAAAGAAACAAGGAAAATCCAAAATAAAAATAAAAGAAATTCCTACTTTATTCTCTTTTCAGAATGCTAGATGCACTAAATTGGTCATTTGAGCCACCACACAGGGACAACACAATGCCATGTTTCGTTTCAGTTTGAGTGAGCAGCATCAGGCACCTCATCAGTGTGAGCATCAACATCACCTACCCACAGACCAAAAGAAATCCAAGATATTTCATATGTATTTGAAAATTACCCTACACGTCCAGAGCATGATGTGCAACTTCTCTGAAATTGTTCAGACTTTTACAATTGGATGGCAGTCACTACTCCAAACAACTCACATGTCTTCTAAAGTGTCCATCCCTCCAGCTTCTATTGCAGCTGGAGGGATGGATACCCACACACCAAAAGAAATCCAAGATACTTCCTATGTATTTGAAAATTACCCTACACATCCAGACTCCAGAGCATGATATGAAACTTTTCTCAAACTTTTCAGACTTTTACTAATTGGATGGCAGTCACTACTCCAAACAACTCACATGTCTTCTAAAGTATCCATCCCTGCAGCTTCTATTGCAGCAATCAAGTTGCAATACCAGCCCTCCTGCTTAGGAGTTCATTCATGCTCATTTCAGTGGGGTGTGTGCATGTTTACTTTCATCGATTGGTGGGGTTAAGGAAATGAAGTAGCATCAAAAAGAGATGTGGTTCTAATAGTTTTCCAGTAAAGTTGTCCTCACTATCACAGAGAGTGAGGAGAACTCAACAGCAAAACTGAAAATTAACAGGTGGAACTCAACTGCTGGTTTGGGTTATTGAATAATTTTTTCCCTGTATCTATGCCTTAGGTTTAACAAAAAGCATCAAAAGGAATATATCTAATATAGATGGATATTAGAATCTTTAAGTGCTAAAAAAACACATCAGATGATCCTATTATTTCTGGCAAGCACCAGCTATTATGTTGCTAAGAAAAAAGCTTAAGCCATTGAAAGATCATATTTTATATTTACACTAAAAAATTGTAAAACCACTCCTATATTCCTAGCTGACTCCAGCTCAGAGTTAGAAAAACTTCACTACCCTACTAATCCCACAATAACATTATTACATATCAGATGAATCACCATTACTAACAGCAACAATATGAACAAAGGTACCTGCAATTTATCTGGTGATTGAACAATTTTTGAACGCAAATTAGCATTTTCTTGGACAGTTTGCACCAGCTCGAACTCAGCTTTAGAAATCTAGATAAGAAAAGGAAAGAGTGACAATAATGATAATAAAAAATTAAACAAACATAAAGGAAGTACACAATCTAAGCGATAACCTCTACCCAATTCACATCATGAACCTTAGGCTCCATTTGGTTGCGGTAATGGGATCAAGGTTGTAATGTAATCAAAGATATAATGGAATCGAGATTGGAATCTGATTATATTGTTTGGTTAGAATATGAAAAAGACCATTGAATTGAAACTGGAATCAATTACAACATTTGTTTAATATATTCATACCATTAGAATGAAATCAGATTGATTAAAATGTGTTTAAAAATAAAATATATATAAAATTAATCATATTAATTATTATACTATATCATATTAATTTATTTATAGTGAACATATTATTTTATATTTATTATTTACTTATTACTTCTTAATAATTTATAATTTTATCATAAAATTATCCTATATTAGTATTATTACTTTTATATTATATATTATATTATTTTTATTAATATATTATATTTTTACTATAATGATATTATGTTATTATTCGTATTTTTTTATTTTATGATATTTAATATTGTTTCATTATATATATCATATTATTTACTATCATAATATTATATTATTTAACTATATTATAATAGTTAATTATATTATTTTCAAATATTCAGTATTATATTAATATTTAATTATATTATATGTTTATTAATTATTAATATTATATTACTAAAATTTTATATATATTTTATTATTTATTATAATAATATTAAATTATTTAATGATTTTTTGTATAGTATTATATTAATATTTAATTATATTGTGAATCCATGAAGAATCAAGGTTGTAATATAATGGTTATTACACTCCTTCATGAGTGTAAAGGCCATTACAACCATTTTAAACCAACCAAACAACGTAATGGTCATTACTGGATGAATGAGTATTCCATTACAACCTTGATTACCACAACCAAACAGGGCATTAGTCTTAACCTTTCATGGTAGCCTAAGCAGATGATAAAGGAGTTCAATTCTAAATAAAAATAGGAGAAATGTCAAACTGATATATCATATGTATGAGAAGACTCAGATCTAGAGATATAAGAAGATTTCAAAACAATAAAAAAGGATGATAAATAAATTTTTATTGGAAATAAATAGAAATATTGCCACAGTGAAGCTTCACAAGCCAAATAGAAAGATAACAACTAAAATATCTGATGGTGTAGTTCTAAATTTCTTTCTCTTTACCTTTTCTTTCTGTTTTTCCTATCAATGATAAAACTTGAGTCAGAACAAGCAAATAACAAGTCCTGCCGTTAGCAAATAATTAAAGACAGGACAGTCCAATAGAACATATGAAACTCCACACTCACCTAGGCAGGAAAGTCTTTAAGGTTCAAAAATATTGAGACTTTGTGAATGTTATAGTATTGCATCGATAACACTGAGGCCTAATTCGGCCAAGCTAGAGATTTTTCTGTGGCAGGGTAAAAGGGTGGTGAGGAAAGCTTTAGCCGTGACCAAGCTTTTATAAGATTCTATTAAGCATTTGGTAAAAACCGAACCGTGATATAAGTGCTCCCAAAAAGGACTGCAAAACCTATTGTATTAGGTTGATTAAACTGCACAAGTGCTTTTAAATGTTAAAATTACCACAAAACGGGGGGGGGGGGGGGGGGGGGGGGGGGGGTGGGTATAGCAAATGAAGTGCTCTCATTAATTGATTGTTTGGCAAATCATTTATACAGTTTTAAGCTTTCTTTAGGTAATGGCAAATTATTTAAAGCTTCCATTCATTTTAGATACTCCACTGAAAATGGATACTAATTCAAATCATATCCTACCACCATTAATTTTACTTTGCACCCTCATTATCATGTCTGTCATTGTCCTACACTTCAACCTCATCAAAAGTTGAAATGGCTAATGATGGAAAAAAAGAACTTTTACATACTAGTGTTGTCTTAATGCAAATGTGGTACGAAAAAAAACAAAATAAACTATTTCGAATAGAAACAAATTGATGCAGGAAGATCCGAGTCAGATGATGCAGAGTTGTCAAATAGCACGCTGTTGGCATTGAAGTACCTAAAGTCGGCAGATCAGCACAAAACTGGCAGATGGACTACCTAGAACGGGTCGTGCGCTCAGATCGGGCCCCGGAGACCCTGGTCTGATTGGAAACGGGCTTCCGGGCAAAACTTAGGCCCTCAATTTGACAGTTTTCAGTTTTTAGGAAACTTTTTATTTTATTTGCAATTACTTTAAATTTGGCCTTAATTTAATTTTCCTATTTTAGCTTGACCTTATAAATAAGATTTTAGGGTTTAGTAAACATTAGTATTGAGTTGCATAATTTTGAATAAAATTCAAAGTTGTTCCTCTGTTTTTTAGGGTTTTTTCTCTTGTGTTATTTTCTTCCCTGTGAATTATCTGTTGAAAACTAGCCTGCAGAATAATCGCTATTCTACCCAGTGTCAATTGGTATCAGAGCTTCAACATCTTCTTAGGATGAGATTTCATCAGTTTCCATGGTTGGTGATCGTGGTCGTCGCGGGCAGGTTCTGAACGAGGAAGCCCCACACCGTGATCGTAACGTTCAGGATGCAATGATTGAGGGTTTACAGAGGCAAGTCACAGAGTTAACCCAGTGTCTAGCGGTGCGGAATTTCGGTGATCGTGAGACGGAAGATCACGATTCCGATTCCAGTTTCGAAAACCCGTATCACAGTCCTGGTCGATTCAGGGAACACCGTGGTCGGGAGGATCGTTATGGAGACCTCGGATTCAAAGTAGATCTGCCCGAGTTTTCTGGTACGTTACAGGCCGAAGGATTCGTCGATTGATTGAATGAAGTAGAGCGTATTTTCGAGTATAAGGAAGTCCTAGATCGTGTCAAAGTGAAACTGGTCGCCATCAAACTCAAAGGCAGAGCATCTGCGTGGTGGGAGCAGTTGAGGCGCTCACGGGATCGGCAGGGCAAGACCAAGATCACAGATTGGGAGAGGATGAAGAAGAAGATGAAAGGTCACTTCCTTCCTTTCGGCTACACTCAAACCTTGTTTCAACGACTTCATTCGTTGAGGCAAAGCACGAGATCAGTGGATGATTACACGGAGGAGTTCTATCAATTGATAGCTCGGAATGATTTATCCGAGACAGACGAGCAAATGGTGGCACGGTATTTAGGGGGATTACAGCAGCCCTTGCAGGATGTCCTCAGCCTTCACTCACTGTGGACCATTTCTGAAGCATACCAGCGTGCACTTGCGGTGGAAAAACAGCAGAACAGGAGACCAGTGATCAGAAGCGATCAAAGCAGTTGGCCAGTTCGCCCTCAAGAATTTTGTCCTGCCCAGCAGCCACCCCAAGGTAACCTTAACTCAAATATTAGATGTTTCAGATGTGGTGAACAGGGACATAAATCGACTAAGTGCAGAAAGCCTGCTAGTCAGAATGGCAAAAATCTCCTAATTGAGGACGACGTGGTAAACGAAACTGAGGAGATTGGAGAACCTGAGTATGATGATGATGAAGATGGAGATGTTGGGTATGTGAAACAAAAGATTGCAAAGAGGACGAAAGAATTTGTTGATCTTGATGAGCAGGAAGTTGTTTATGATGGGGAGTGATTGGAGGATCAGAGGCTTATTGATGACATCAGTAAGCACAATAATGCAGTGTTGCATTTGTTGGTCTAAAAATCTGCAAAAGTTCGGGCTAGGCCAGTTGAGAAGAATTTTGAATTGTCCATTGTGTCCCCAAAGTTGAACGATAAAAAAAATTAAGATGCTCCTGTGGAGAACAATAGGAGACACTATGATGCCCGTGAAGAAAATGATAGGAGAGTTTATGAAGTTAATTGAGAAATTGTACCAAGGAAGCCTCCTGATAGGCATTTCTCTTTGGAGCCAATCATCATTAGTCCCAAGATTGAATTACCATCAGTGATTTTGGATATGCTTAATTCCACTTTTGATGGATTAGATAGTGGGAACTACCCAGTCAGGTCCAGGGAAGGTACAGGAGGAGTTTATTTCATGCTGGATTCATCAGGCCAGAAATTTGTTACTGTTTTTAAGCCAATTGATGAGGAACCATTGGCCGTGAACAACCCTCAGAGGTTGCCATTGTCACCAAATGGTGAAGGATTAAAGAAGGGAACGAGAGTTGGAGAAGGAGCACTTAGGGAAGTCCTGCTTACATATTGGATTATCCGAAGAGCGGGCGCCGCTCGTTATTTGGTTATGAGAAAGGCTTTTCTGGGATACCCCCACAGTTATGATTAAGTGCTTGCCTCAGGGATTCAACCATCCTGGGGAAATAAAATTCAAGATTGGGTCATTATAGATGTTTATGGAGAATGATGGTGGTTGTGAGGATATGGGTCCTGTAGCATTCCCAGTTGAGGAAATCATTGACTACATAAAATCACTTGATGCTAAAGAAGATATCACTCTTCTGGAATTCCATGGATGGGACATACCACTTGAATGTGCCGGTACACTCCGCATCTCCACCATGCTCTTGAAGAAAGGAATTAAAAAAAGGCTGACTCCCTTTGACATTGGAAGCATAATGTACAGAGAAACCTTGACAAAGGAATCTATCCATGAGCATATGAAGCTGGCCATTCATGAGAGTAATGCCAAGTACAAGGCTCAGAGCGACAGTCATCGCCGTTAGGTACTTTTTGATGTTGGTGATTTTGTTTGGGCAGTATTAACTCGCGATCGTTTTCCCGTGGAAGAGTATAATAAGCTTAAGGAGCGAAAGATTGGACCCTGTGAGATCCTATAGAAAATCAATGATAACGCCTACAGATTACGCCTCCCCGATCATTTGAGAACTTCTGATGTCTTTAATGTGAAACAACTGAGTCCTTGTTTTGTGGATTCTGATGCAGCTATTGTGAACTCGAGGACGAGTTCTTTCCAACCCGAGGCGACTGATGCAGGAGGATCCGAGTCAGATGATGCAGAGTTGTCAGATAGCACGTTGTTGGCACTGAGGTACCAAGAGTTGGCAGATCAGCGCAAAACTGGCAGGTGAACTACCTAGAACGGGCCACGGGCTCAGATCGGGCCCCGGAGACCCTAATCTGATTGGAAACAGGCTTCCAGGCAAAACTTAGACCCTCAATTTGGCAGTTTTCAGTTTTTAAGAAACTTTTTATTTTATTTGCAATTACTAGTTTTTAGAAAACTTTTTATTTTATTTGCAATTACTTTAAATTCGGCCTTAATTTAATTTTCCTATTTTAGCTTGACTTTATGAATAAGGTTTTAGAGTTTAGTAAACATTATTATTGAGTTGCATAATTTTGAATAAAATTCAGAGTTGTTCCTCTGTTTTTTAGGCTTTTTCTCTTGTGTTATTTTCTTCCCTGTGAATTATCTGTTGAAAACTAGCCCGCAGAATAATCGTTATTCTGTCCGGCGTCACAAATGTTTGCGGCTTTTGTTCAAGATACCATCGACATAAAAATATTTTTTTAAAAAAAATATCAAAAAGATAAATTAACTAATAAAGTTTCAGATTATTTCATATCAAACATTTGAATAAATAAATTATTTAATAATAATTATATTGCTATGTTGTATCAGTTTTATTATCTTGTATATATTTTGTTTCTTTCTCTATGAAATTTCTCAATAAAAATATTCAAATTTAATTAGATGTATATGAACACGTTTAATTAATTTCATGCATATGCATGCATGTGAGTATGTATGTGTATGATGAAATTGATATTCTTAATGCTATTTAATTAATGAATTTTGTTTAATTAGATATATATGAATACGTTTAATTAATTTCATGCATAGCTTTTACATGGATTGAAAGAAACTTGAACCAGAGACTTTAGAGAGAGAAAGTAGAGAGAAACGAAGGCAAATGAGAAGAGTTGGGTTTATTTCAGATCTCCTAAAAAACTTGATAATACTTTAGAGACTCTCACATCACTGAAATATATATATTTGATAATTCACTCACGCCACTGATATTAAACTTATGAAAGGAAGCTAATTGTCAAAACTCTCACCTCCTTATCCATATCTGCACTTTTCTCCTTCAATTTTCGAAAAGAAGCTCTCAGTGACATCTGGTGACCATTGAGGCCTGCAATGTTCTGACGCAATTCTTTAACTTTTGTATCTACCTCTTCAACAAGTGGTAACTCCCTTTCTCTCACTTCATTATAATCTGCAATCTCTGCATTCAACTGAAAGGCAAATTTGGTGAAAATCAATGCTAAATTACAGCACCAACAGTATATCCTCCAATACCTGCGAAATCTTAGCCTCCAATTCTTTCCGCTGCTCATCGAAGAGGGTCAATTCCTCCACAATTGGTCGTAGAAGATTCATTTTTGTATCTCTAAGATTAGGAACAAACAACCAACAAAATGAAAACATAATAAAGCACACACATTATACATTATATAACTAATTAATGAAAATTCATTGCTCATGTCTCAAAAATGATACCATAAACTTTCATCCATAGAAACAACATAATAGCCGTTTCTGTAAATTTCCAGAATATTCAATTGATGAGATTCCCTGATTGAATTTGCAGTCTATGATCCCACCAAAAGATAAATATTTGCGTCTATCGCATCTCATTTTTGCCACAAAGACAGTTATAGTACCTCAGTTTTGCCAATACTTGGACAGAACTGTATGAGGACTCGCCCACTAAGTTTAAGATAGCTTAAATTATGACCCTTACAATGACACTCCTTGTATGTCAACTGGGTTTTAGATTCTAAAGGCAATATATTCCAAGTGAAGTGAGAATCTTTGTTCTATCTTTAGAGCATAGGCATACTAAGAGAAATGATCATCTCCGTCAATTTTAAGGAACAAATCCAAAGTCCATATTCATGTTTAATTATATTTCCAGTGTCTTTTAACTCTTTTTGGCATCAAGTAAGCTGATATACTCAAAGACTATCGACACTACGAACGTGAAATAACCTATAACAAGCATGATTTATAGAGCTGAATCAATATTGTTTCACCTTTATTTCTTTATATATATATATATATATATATATGTTGTTTTTCTTTTATTTCAACTTGAATCCGTACAGGAATTGTCAACAATTCTTACTAATTTATTCTCTAGTGCAACTTAAGTTGGGAAACATACTTGTGAAGACAGAAATTCAGGATTGCACTGACAAAGAATTCGGTCCGAGCTGCATCAGGCCTGATCAGATCTTTAAGAGTAAACTTTAACGGGCAATGCACCGAGGCCATCATCTCCTTTACCTTGCTGTACAAATTCATGGTTTGGACTGACCCAACATGATGGTCCGGGTTCTCAAGCTGCTCCAAAGCAGCAAAGTCAACTTGCCCGTGATCTTCCCTGCAAAAATGAGAAAACCCACAAAGCATGAGTGTTTACTATTCAGAGGCTTAGAGCTATAAATCATTGTAAAATGAAGAAATTGATTAATCGACAAAAAGGAAGCGTAATTTGGAATTAGTATTTTGAGACTAACACTTTTAGGAAAATCTATTTGCAAAATCATAATTGTACATATCCCTCAAATTTTCTCTAAACAAAACATAGCACCTAGGCATCTAACTTATCCACTTGTTGAGAATGCTAAGTAGATGAAAGGAAATTGATAACGATAACGAATCTCTACTTACTAGGGGCAAAAAAAAAGAACCCAATGATAATGAGAGAAAATCAATCAGCAAAATTTTCAAGAAAGAGAATCAGGGTTTTGAAGCGTACTCGTGGAGTATGTCGAGGTAGATAAGAAGTCGGGTGTAGAGATCCGAGACGAAATTCGGGTTAGGGTTCTTGAGATCGTTCTCCGAGATAGTAGCGATCTGTGACTCCGCCAATATCGTCATCATGTCGGTGCGAGAGAGCCTAGGGTAATCAAATTTCGACATAGCTTGCTTCAAATTTTTTTCACGGATGGAGTATAACTCTCCAAGTGTACCAAACAAGTCCAATTTCCTCGGAAAAAGAGAAGACCCTTTAGAGAGAGAGTAGAGAAGTGATGAGCTTTCCCGACAACACTCTCTACAAGAGGAGCAGAAAACAACAACAAAGAAAAAAGAAGAAACCACAAAATATATATAAAAAAGAATGAAGAAAAATGTCTTCCCGCCAAGTGTCAAGCATGTCAATTCGTTTCATTATACACAGATCTCAAATTTCAAAATGATAAAGGGCCATTCACAGTCATTTTATTTAGAAAAGTTATGTAATATTGTGCGAGGAGTTTTTATTTTTTTATTGTATGGTTGCAAACCGTCTTATATGAATTGAAAATTGTAAAAGACTATTGTTCTCCTTGGATGACAACTTTATTGATGATTAGTGATATTTTTTTCATATGAATAATTTATAATTTTAAATCTCATCATATTTTACATAATATAAAATTTATAAAATATGAGCCCAATCTTATTTATTGTTACATTTTCATAAATTTATAAAACATGAGCTCAACTTAATTTTTAAATATATGATACATTTAAATAGATGTTATTAAATATATACTATTGCTATGATTTTATTCATAACTTCACCTAAAAAGCTTGAATCCAATCATATCTAATTTATTTTTAAATAAATAAATAGTCATAAAAATAATTATTTAAAATAAATAAAAATATAAAAAAATAACCCTAAGTCATGTTTGAGTTTGTATTTAATCCAATTTAAAGTAACTTACCTTAAATTTGTTCAATGCAAAATTGAAGATGATTTGAGTTATATAAGCTAACTTGCTTTAAATTAATTTAAATACAAATCCAAACATCGATTCCAAATTATTTCGAAATCGATGTCTGACAAAATAAGTTCGATCAAACTGTCTTTTGAGTTAAATAAATCAGGCTTCTGACTTAAAATGTCCATAATCTTTGGGCATTTTTTTCTTTTTATTTATTTATTGAGTTTTATAAGTCACTGCATATGTGGATTTATTGTTATTTCTCTCTCTTCACTCTTGAACTCTATGACAATTATCTCTCTTCTCCAAAAAAATCAATTCTCTCATCTCTAGTGATGAATTATTTAAACTTAATTTTTTTTGTTCTTCTCTATTTTTCATGAACTACAATTTGAGTATAAATTTAACTATTTTTTTTTAAAAAAAATATGAAATATCTATTTTTTCATGCCTAAATATTCTTCTTCTTCTCCTCCTTCTTCTTCCTCCTCCTCCCTTCCCCACCATCTCTTTCCTCTTCCCCTTCCACCTGATCTCCTTCTTGCTCCGCTCCTAACCCACCTTCCCCTTCTTCTCCACATATTTGCAGCAGATCTGAGGAGGTTACTTGTTTATTTTTTATTTAAATACTTATTTATTTAAGAAATTATTAGATAAAATTGGACACACTTTTTAAGTGAAACCATCAATAAAATAGAGGAAATAGATATATTTATACACATTTAATAATAACCATATAAATATATCATGTATTTAAAAATTAGATAGGGTTCACATTTTATAAATTTATACGTAAAAATGTAACTAAGAATTAGATTGGACTCACATTTTATATATTATGTAGTATGTAAAATATTTTACTATGAATTTTTAATTATTAATGAGATTTAAATTATAAATTAACTCAAATTATTAATCACTAATCAATTGTTATTATTAACCGTAAATAATGGTACTGGATAATTTTGAATTAAAAATAAATAATTTACAATCAAATAGTAAAAAATTAATCATCTTGATTATAATCAAATAATAAAAAATGTAGTCACCAATCACCCGTCAAACAATTTTCACAACCGGCCCTTAGTTTGCCAAACAACATTTTTCAATTAATAAGTCTTAAAGAGCAAATAAATCCCATAAATAAGTAAAATAAGCCCAACCCAACAAGAGCTTAGAGGGGTTGTAGAAATGGACCAAAAATCTCACACATTTTTTGCAGATACGACAGTCTACTCTTTGCCAAAGCCAATAGACGAGTGCTTGTAAAGACAAATTTTAAGCCATTATGAGCAGTTATCGGGACAGCAATTAAATTATGAAAAATCTACTTTATTTTCAGCACGAGCACTGACTTCGAAATGAAAGAATGGTTTAAGAATGAGTTGGGAGTTCAAGTTGTTGCTAGGCACGAAAAGTACTTGGGGTTGTTGAATTTAAGAGAGGAAGTGAGACAATACAAAAAGAAGAATTATATTGAATGGTGTGTTTTACTTATAAATGGAGCTATCTTATTTATACAAGCTAATATGAGAAACAAAGCTATACACAACCAATGTGGGACTAAGCTCATATATACATTAACATCCCCCCTCAAACTCAAGGCGGTAAGTGAGAGGTGAACTTGAGTTTGGAAACCAGAGAGTGAAAGCGTCGGGGTGGATGAGCCTTAGTGAAAATATCAGCTGTCTGATCAGCTGAACTGACGGATTGTAGACGAACTGTATTCTGGAGAATGTGATCACGGATGAAGTGGATATCATTCTCGATATGTTTTGTACGCTCGTGGAAGACATCATTGTGAGCGATCTGAATAGCACTCCTGTTGTCACAGTGTAGGATAGTGGCAGCAGAAGAAGAGATACCCATGTCAGCGAGTAACCATTGAAGCCAGAGAAGTTTTTGAGTTACATCAGCCATGGCACGATATTTAGCTTCAGTACTGGAGCGAGCAACCACAGTTTGTTTCTTACTACGCCAGGAAATGAGAGAATTGCCCAAAAAAAACAGTAACCGGTGGTTGAACGTCTGTCGGTGGGGTCTCCGACCCAATCGGCATCAGAATAGGCTTATAAAATGAGGGCAGACTGTGCTGAGAAATGAAGCCCATGAAATAAAGTAACCTTGACATACCTAAGAATGCGAAGAACAACCGATTAATGGGTGGTCCGAGGAGCGGACAAGAACTGATTGACCTGATGAACGGCATAGGCGATGTCAAAGCGAGTGATAGTAAGATATACAAGACTTCCAACCAATTGACGATATAGAGTGGCATCCTGAAGAGGTGAACCATCGAGTGGGGTAAGTCTGACGTTCGGCTCGAGAGGAGTAGTGGCAGTGGTTGAGTCAGTGATCCCAGCCTTGGAAAGAAGATCCGAGGCATATTTGGCCTGAGAGAGAAAAAATCCATCAGAATTAGATGAGACTTCGAGGCCAAGAAAATAGGTGAGCACGCCAAGATCTTTCATCTCGAATTGGCCACGGAGAAACTTTTTGAGTTCAGAAATATCATGTAGATCATCTCCAGTAATAATCATATCATCCACGTATAGTAAAAGAATGATAATACCGTTGGCAGTATGGCGGATAAATAGAGCTGAATCATGAGCACTCGGTGTGAACCCAAACTGATGAATGGTAGTGCTGAATTTGGCAAACCAGGCACGTGGAGCTTGTTTCAAACCATATAGGGCACGACGAAGGCGACAAACTTTGTTTCGAGGGGCATCCAAGCCGGGAGGTGTATGCATATAGACTTCCTCAAGAAAATCCCCATTGAGAAATGTATTTTTGACATCCATTTGAAATAGAGTCCATCTTCGAATGGCGGTGACAGCAAGGAGTGTACGGACAGATATGAGCCTTGCCACTAGTGCAAATGTCTCTTCATAGTCAATGTTATATTCCTGAGCAAATCCCTTGGCAACAAGTCGGGCTTTATATCGTTCAATAGAGCCATCAGAAAGTGTCTTGATCTTAAACACTCATTTGCACCCAATAGGAGTTTTTTCAGGGCGCAGATCAACAATATCCCAGGTATGAGTTTTAGCTAGGGCCTGAAGTTCTTCATCCATTGCTTTCTGCCAAAGTGGATTAGTACTAGCCTCCTTATAGGATTGAGGCTCATGCAGATGAAGTATAGTGGAAAACAATGATAATCACAATGGTAATCAGCAAGATGAGAAGGGGCATGAGTCACCCTGGTAGATCTGCGGGGGTGATATGGAGGATGGCTCTCAGAGGGAGTTGGAGAAGACTCATCAGACATAGGAATATCCTCAGACACGGTCGATTGAGTCGGAGAGGTGAGGTCAGTTGAGGGTTCTGGAGCTGGAGCTGGGTCCAGAACGGAAAGGGTGATATCAGCTGGTGATTCGGAGGTGGACTCAACAGTACCTGAAACTGGATTCTCAGGAAATAACTCAATAGATGGATCAATAAAGAATCTGGAGTTAGTGATGGTTGACATGTCAAATGATTGTAAGGAAGCGAACATTTGATGTTCCCAAAAAATGACATGACGAGAGATACGAAGAGTTTTAGAAATAGGATCCCAACACTGATACCCCTTATGTTCAATACCATATCCAATGAAACAACATAGATGAGCCTTCGGTTGTAATTTGTTGTGTTCATGTGGTTTGAGAAGAACAAAACAAATGCAACCAAAGACTCTGAGGTTAGGGTAATCAGGAGGTTTACCGAAAAGGTGCTCGAATGGAGACTGATTTTGGATTGTAGTGGAAGGGACACAATTGATTGTGTACACTGCAGTTAAGGCAGCATCACCCCAGAAACGTTCAGGACATGATGATGAAATGAGTAGAGCACGAACGGTGTCAAGAATATATCTATGTTTGCGTTCGGCTCGTCCGTTTTGTTTGGAGGTTCCAGGGCACGAGCGGTGGGGAAGCGTGCCATTTTTGTGAAGTAGGTTTAGAAAAGCACGGTCTTTATATTCCATTGCATTATCTGAATGAAAAATTTTGATATTCCGAGAAAATTGAGTTTGAACCATAGAAGAAAAATCAGAATATATTTGAAAGAGTTCAGATATGCTTTTCATAAGAAATAACCAAGTATAATGAGAATAGTCATCCACAAATATAACAAAATAACGAGCACCACCCATTGATGCATGAGGAGAAGGCTCCCAAATGTCAGAATCTACTAAATCAAAAGGTGCAGGGGAAACAGACTGACTCTCATTAAAAGGTAAAGCTGATTGTTTTGCAAGTTGACAATGAATACAATGAAAAGACTCATGCTGAAGTGATCCTAACTGACCACTAGAAATAAGAGAACGTAGAGGGCTGGATGAAGTGTGACCTAACCGAGAGTGCCACAATTCCACGGGAGAGAGTGCTGGGATGGATGCGGCTGATTGGTTTGGTGATGGTCAGGATGAGACTTGGAGGTGAGTAAGCTCAAAGAGGTGTCCAACTTTACGGCCGGTTCCAAGGAGTTTTCCTGTCTGAGGGTCCTGCACACGATAACCAGTAGAAAAAAAATGCAAATCAAGTCCAAGATCACATAGTTGTCCAACAGATATAAGGTTAAACGTAAGATTAGGAATCAAATATGTGTCAGGGAGAGACAAACGAGAACTGTCAACATGTCCAGTGTAGCTGACCAACATATTTGATTCATTGGCAGTGTGAATAGTAGGTGCATGCTCATCACGGGTTTTAGAGGAAAATATGGAGGTATCAGAAGTCATATGATTGCAACAAGCAGAATTAAAATACCATCGAAATATACCTGGTGTAGCTGATATGACTATATTGTTACCAGTTTTTGTTAGAGCCCTCTGTAAGAACAGTGCATAAACCACTCCAATCAGGTGAAGAGCTGGATGAAGTTGGTGTAGCATCAGTGGCTACAGCAGCAGTATTCTTTGGCTTGGAATAGAACCGATTGTATGAGCCTCGTGAGCGATATTGGTTCCCATTTGACTGATTTCCAGAAGGAAGTTTACTGCAGTCTTCAAGATAGTGACCCGGTTCTCTGCAGACTTTACATAGGCGAGAAGGACATTTGAGCAATTCATGCCCTTGTGAATGACAATACTTGCAATATAAGGGCTTCTGGTATGGGTTTGTCTTGGTAGCTGGTGTGGCAAGAGTAACAGGTGCTGCAAAGGTAACATCTGTATGAGATCCTTGTAATGTGATGAGACGTGTTTCCTCACTGAGTAGATCAGAAAGGACGTTGTTTATGGGAGGTATCGCGCCCCGGTGTAGGATTGAAGCTCGTACAGGTTCAAATTTCTCTCTCAAGCCCATCAAGAATTGCATAATGCGTGTCTCAGTTCGGTACTTTCCATGAACATCGGCGTCTTTTGTGCATTCCCAAGTTGGCTCAGTGAGAGCTAACTGGTTCCACACGGTAGTCATCTGAGATAGAAAGCTGTTGAAAGTTTGTCCAGGTTTTTGGCGCATACTATGAAGGATGGAAAGAAGACGATACCGATTTGAGATGTCTGCCCTGGTGTAGCGATGTTGGAGAAGATCCCAAGCTTCTTTAGCTGTATGGCCAAATTGAAGTTTGATTTCTGCGATAATAGTGGCACGAAACCATGTGGGAATCTGGTGATTTTTACTATCCCAGTCCTCAAGACGGTCAACATATTTGTCAGCATCTTCGTCGTCCTTCTTCTTGGGTTCAGTGATATCTCCAGTCACGTAACGCCACAATTTTTGTCCACGGAGGAAACCAGACATTTCTTTAGCCCACACAACATAATTAAATTCATCCAGAACAGTAGTAATAACCCGAGGTAAGTACGATTCAGCCATAGGCACAAAGAAGAAGGTGAACCTCCAAGAGACTGGTGATGTGGCTGTCAACTGATGATGTGGTGGTCAATGGGTGACGTGGCACTGACGTGTCAGTGAGGTGGCGTTGATGTGGCTTTTAGGGCTGACGTGACAACAGTGTTTCTGAAACAGGAGCGGCAGCGGATATGATGTCAACAGGTGACATGACACTGACGTCGTTGTGAGGTGGCGTTGATGTGGCCTTTAGGGCTGACATGGCAGCAGTGTTTCTGAAACAAGAGCGGCAGCGGAGATGATGTCGATGGAGAATGAGACTTCGACTATAGTGATGACCCGACAGGTATGAAAAGGGTATACTATAAGTTTTTCTGATGTGAAGGATCCACTAATAGTGGCAATCACAGAGCATACTCAACTCTTAATATACCAAGAATTTCTGATGTGAAGGATCCACTAATAGTAGCAATCACAGAGCATACTCAACTCTTAAAATACCGAGAACCATTATGGCTCTGATACCATGTTGAATTTAAGAGAGGAAGTGAGACAATACAAAAAGAAGAATTATATTGAATGATGTGTTTTACTTACAAAGGGAGCTATCTTATTTATACAAGCTAATATGAGAAACAAAGCTATACACAACCAATGAGTTGGGAGTTCAAGTTGTTGCTAGGCACGAAAAGTACTTGGGGTTACCAACTATATATGGTGGCAAGATCGAAAAATGCTTATTTTTGGTCGATTAAAAAAAGAGTGTGGAAAAGAATGCAGGGGTGAAGGAAAAAATTACTTTTAAGGCAAGCAAAGAGGTGTTTAGTGGCTCAATCAATTCCTTCCTACATCATGAGCCTGTTTAAGCTGCCCAATACTTTATGTGATGAGCTACCTTGACCAGAAACTTTGGTGGGATCAACTAGAGAACGACCGAAAGAGTCATTGGTGTAGGTGGAACCGATTGTGTGCATCAATGGAGGAAGGAGGGCTGGGTTTTATGGACTTACAATGCTTTAATCTGGACTTACTAGCTAAGAGAGTTTGGGGGATTATCAAGGAAACAAACATCCTTTGTCGTAGAGTTCTTAAGACACGTTGCTTCACTTGCTCTTCTTTTCTAGAGGCCAAGTTGGGAAAGAACCTGTCTCTTACTTGGAAAAGTACATGGGAAGCCCGAGCTACACTACTTAATGGTCTTAGCGTGTGGGTAATGGACGTGCTATTCGGGTATAGAGGATGCATTGGTTCCTCGGGTATGGCCAAACAAACCTATTCCACAGTCAAGCATCGAGGTCCAGGAGGCACTGGTTGCATCTCTGACTGATTCTCAAACTAGAACTTGGAAGGCAAATCTGGTTAAGGAGTTGTTTAGCACAAAGGTAGCAGATGATATACTTGCTATACCACTGGCTAGAGCGGAAAATATGATTTGTCATCACAGTAAGAAGGGCAGGTTTAGTGTGAGAAGTGCCTATCAAATGGCTTGGGTCAAGACAGAAGGGATAGAGCTCAACAAAGCGGTAACAATGGTAGAGAAAAGAAGGTGGAAGACTATATGGTCTCTGGTGGTGCCCTACAAAATCAAAATTTTCACTTGGCGAGCCTGTCTTGACATTCTTCCGACTAAAAAAAGGAGCTTAATCAAATGTGGGATTGCTATGGATGCCCATGTCTGATGTGTCTAGAAGATGAAGAATTAGTGTGGCACGTTTTAAAATCTTGCAGTTATGCCCATAAAATTTGGGAGTTAATGGATTTGGGAGAGGATGAAAGAGAATGGGAGGGTCATGGATTTGGGGAATGGGTGGATTGTCTGATAGGTAGGATGTAAAAGGAGAGGCTAGCACAAGTCTTAACCACGGCATGGCTGCTCTGGCATAATAGCTCACTAAACGTTGGGAAGAAAGGCAGAAGTGAGGCTGAAATGGTATTTACAGCAGCAAAGGCCCTTGGCGATTTTATTTCTGCTCAGGTGCGTTCTTTCAAACCAAGAGTGATCCAAAAGATTAATAAGCCTGTTACAGAGTCATGCGGACATAGGATTAATGTTGATGGTGCGTGGAGGGAAGATGGAAGCAGGGGAGGACTAGTAGGGGTGGTGGTTAGGGACATGGAAGGAAGGTTTGCGGGTGGGTGTATGAAAGACTTGCATGGCGCCACACGACCTAATGTCGTGGAGGCTTAGGCAGTTTTACATGGTCTGATGATGGCTAAAGATCTTGGACTCCAACAAGTTATAGGATAGAGAGTAACGCGCTGGGTATTGTCCAAGCTTGTAGCTCGGAGGAGGACTTCTCTGCTCTAGGTCCCGTTATCCAGGATATTAAGGACTTTGGCTCTATCTTAGTGGAGACAAAATTTTGGATAGTTTTTTATTTTTATTTTTTATTTCCTTCTGGGTTTTTGATTTGGATCTGGGTTCACTTCATGGGTTCGTTTCTTCTCTACCGCCGTCGCACCACCATCGACCACCGCAAATCTTTTTCCCGTTTCAGTCAAAGAAGAGGCAATTTTGTTCTCTCTCCCTTTATTTGTGAATGTAAGTTGTTTGCAAAAAATTCATGACTTAGCTAATTTTTTATAATCCCCTAATCATAATTTTTCAAGTGAGCTTTATTTAGGGATTCTCTTGATTTACTGTATATTTGTTAATTTAATTTTCTCTTCCCACTATTTATATTTCTAAGTTTTGATTTTATTTCTGATTCGTTGACAGTTTTGGTGATGCTGTGGCTTGTGGATGAACTTCAAGCAGTAGCAGGATTTCAGCCATGTTGAGGATGGCGCCCCCTGTACCTCAAGTTACTGAATTGTGCTAACATCTATGGATCGTTTGAGTTATGATTTATGGTAGGACAACTACAGTTTCCTTAACTAAAGACTTTTTGTCCTTTATTTCACTCAATTTTGATTTCTTTTTTCTTCCTAAAATTGAAGTGTTCTTTGGTGGTGGTCGCTTTCTTTAGTAACCGAAGAACAATATGAATTTACTTAATTCAATTTTTTTATCTCTTTATTTTGGTACTTATAAACATGAGATGATGCTTTGATACACATTTCAAATTGAATAGAAGTTGGTTTTATGATTTTTTTAGTTCCAAAGCTGGATTTATGATTTTTTTCTTCTTTTCTGGAGTTCTTAATTATTGATGTGGAATTCCTACTTATTTGTTAATGCTTACGTTCCGGTTCATGATGTTGAATTCCCACTATTACCAATAATGGTTCATTTTTTTTGGTGTCTCTAGAATGAATTACACGATAATTTAGTGAAAGATTTAATAATGGTTTTAAGATGATAGCTTAAGAAGATGGAAAGAGAAGCTGCTTGGTTGTGTTCAAGGCGATTTGAATGGTTTGTATATGGGGTTTTATTTCCTCATCTTTTGATCTTCATCTTATGTAATCTCATAGTTGTCACATGAAATTGTTAGATTGAACAAAAGTTGCAGGAGCAAAAAGTATAAAGATTATGATATTATGTTTTGATTTTTTATTTTAGAAACAAACTAATTGGGGATATTTGAAAACCGATTTGCTTGTAGTTTTTAGTCTTTGGTAAGATTAGGTATCGTACAACCTTTGGACTTCAGTGTTAATTTGGTCAACATCTTATTCATAGAAATAAACTATCAGTGTATCCCAATATTTTTATCTGTCATCATTTCCTTTATGATGCACTTGGGTGCTAAGATGAACTGTGGTAAGTAGTTTGCAGCGGCAGAAATTCACTTTTGACTGGCAAAAGAAGCCATTGTCTTGAACAAATCTTCCTGTGGGGATTGCAGGTTGTTAATCTTCTGTGAATCTGCTCAAAATGATGCATTCTGCAATGGGGCTGGACATCCGGTTGCTATAAGTTACCTGAAAGATTGCATTTTCTGAAGCCCCAGTTTCCATTTATTGTACAGCTACCATTGCTCATGACAAGCTTCCCCCCCACACCCCCCCCCCCCCCCCCCCCCAAGGATTGAGACCTGCGTGTAATCACTTTGCACATCAAATAAATTGAAGTGGTTTTGAAACTGGTTCATGAATTTTTTTTACCTTCGTAGTTATTGCTCTATATTACTCTTCCTGTCAGATTGTGCTCCTGATGTAGGTTTAACCTTCCTTGGCGATGAGCAGATTATTACACCTATTCAAAGGAGCAAACACATCCAATGCCATTATTGTTGAGATATGGGTTTTTTAAGAGATCAGAGGAAAACATTATCTTTTTGTACGTCATTTGCAACTCATTTCAGCTTGGCCTAAGATCATGAATCACTGTATTTTATATTTACATCAATGTCTTATGCAATGCTTTCACACGTCATGCAATATAGCAGGGAACTTTTTAGCTCCTTATTTAAGGTTTTATCACGTCTTTCTTATTGATCTAATTATGAATCAGCAGTTGAAGGTAATCCAGATGAACCCACCTTACACATTTTTGATATGTAGAAATTAAGTGTACCTAAAAAGAATAAACATTTATCAGCAGAGGAAAAATGCTAAACCATGTGAAAAAATAGAAAGCTTCATGCTTATTTAATTAAAGAGTAAATATCACCTTGTCGAAACTGTCATTTGCTATCCATCCTTCATTTTGTACCATCACAAAAGAAATAGTAGCCTTACCTTTTCCTTGACGAAATGTTAGCTTGAAGTGGATTTTTCATCACCGTTGTAAACCCTTGCTTCTCTGATAAATCAACATCATCTCCATCGATAGCCTTCCACTCAAAATTCCAAACCAAAAAGGCCACAAAATACTCCAAATGAAGCATAGCCAAAACAAGCCCTGGACAAATCCTCCTCCCAACCCCAAACGGCATCATTTTAATCTCTCTACTCCCTGTGATATCAAACGCTTCCACTTTACCATCGTCATTATTAAGAAACTTCTCAGGCTTAAACGCCATTGGATCCTCCCACACCTTGGGATCCCATCCCATGTCAGCTACCATGAAATTGACAGTACCATTTTTAGGCACCAAAAAACCACCCAAAACAGTATCTTCAGTTAATGAATGTGGCAAAACAAAATGCCCAGGTGGGTGTCTCCTCAAACCTTTCAAAACTATAGCCTTCAAATACGGCATCTTGTTCAATTCATCTTCTTTCACCTCTTCTGCTCCTTCTCCCACAACCTCTTTAATCTCCATAAACAGTTTCTCTTGAATATTCGGGTATTTCACCAAATTCGCCATGATCCACTGCAAAGCCGTGGAGGTACTATCCGTGCCGGCGTTAAGAATTCCGAGCACAAGGTCACCATTTCGCCTTCATCTAGTTTCCTCTTCTCCTCGGGCAGCTCCAGATCCACAAACGTATCCACATACGATAAAACAGAGTACTCTTCTTTAGTAGTAGTAGTACTAATTTTGTTCTCTAGTTTCTTTCGTGCTCTTATCAAAGGAATCAGAACCTTTTCTTGATCTTCACGAAGCTTGATGAACTCCTCCCATCGTTTACGAAGCAAAAACTTTGTGACTCTTGGCCAGAAATTCAGTATATTGAACCTTCCGAAACCCAACAGTTGGCGACGTTGAACGTCTTCGATTTCTTTGATTTGTTTCTGATTCAACTTATCCCCAAAACACATAAGAACCAACAAGCAAAACATGGCGTATCGGAAACGATCCATTACACGAACTGGATGAACACCAGATTGACCACGCTCCGACTTGAGGCAATCGATTAGTATCTGCAATACCCACTTGCGCGCGTGTCCGTAGGACTTCACGCGAGAAGGGTGGAGGATTCCAGCGGTCAGGTTTCGCCTTAACAAGCGCCACGTAGGGCCGTAAAAGGCGGAGTTGATGGTGTGTTGGTTGCTGCTTATGATCTTGTTGGTGGGAAGCGCTCGTGGGCGGTCGGCGAAAACAGCGCCGTTTTGGACTAAAGCTTGATGGGCCAAGGAGCGATCTGCGACAAAGACGACTGTACGAGAGCCGATGTGGAGAGTGACCATTGGACCGAGCCTGGCGTGGAGGGCTCGGATGATGGGTTCGAGGTCGGAGATGGATTTTCGGAGCCATACGATGTTGCCGATGATTGGGAAGGCGAGAGGCCCTGGAGGGATTGTGCGAGTGGGCTTTTTGGTGATTGAAGGGGAGATGAAAAGGTTGAAGATGGCTTTGAGGAGGAGAGAGATAGAGATGGAGATGAGGATGATGAACCAAGTTTCAATGTTTTTTCCTAGTTAACCAAAAGGCAAACTGACAAGTGATGGGAATATGTTTCCTAAGAAATGTTTTCTCGTAGGTAAAGGTCTTTTTTTTCTTCCTTTAATATTAAAAATAATTAGCTAAGATAACAAAATCTGCTTTTAATTGGCGCAGAGAATCTCGCTTAAATGTAACTTTTTGCTTAATTACATAGATGGGCTTTGATTAAATTTTACATTTTCTTTTCCTGATATGGATAAACAGAAGTTTTTGGTGTTTGCATCAGATGATCTCTGGGAGAGAAGGTGCGTATGGAGCACTATGGCTATGTACATGTTCAATTTACCCATTCCTTTGGGTTTTGGTGACTTATCTATTGTTGGTTGTGTATTGCAGCAAGCTGTCCTTGATCCACATACTCAAGTAAGCTGATTCTTGGTTTTTTGAGACGCATATTTTTGTCCATGAGTAGTAAATAAGCCCCTTACTCTTTGAGATAGAGGGGGCATCGATTTCATGACTCGGCGGCCATACTTGCAGTATGAACAATCAGTGTAAGGTAATGAATAGAAAGTTTTCCAAGTGCTTCAGTCCAAGCTACGCAGTATACTTTAGTGATTTTCCTTTTCTTCGTTCTAAAACCTAAAAACCAAGTTCGTGGACCTACAGCAGCCATGTACTTGACATAAGTCCCATAAAAAAAGGGAGATTTTTGTTAGGCTGTCAAGGACCTAAGTGTTAGGGGCTTTTTTGGGGAGGGTTTTCAAAAACTTTTTCAGTGTTCAAACACTGAAATCTCTGTTGAAACACTATTGTGATTGTTTGGCCAACAGTGTTTGAATAGAGTTTTGTAAAAATGGTTGTTCAAACACAGATTATGAACACTACTAAAAGGTGTTTTCGGTCTGAATTCAGTGTTCAGTTTTCACTCTCACTTTCCCAATTCACAGACCTCTTTTCTCTTTCGCGACCTCACATTCTCCTTCACAGAGCTCTCTCTCTCTCCAACGTCTTCATATTCTCTCTCCCTATTTCCTTTCTTTTCACTTTCTAACCGGGTCTCTCTCATTTTCTCTTCAACAAATCGCGACTGTGACGACCTCGAAGAAACCCAGAAGAGAGGAGAGAATTTCTTTCAGATTCAAACATGCCTACTCTTGTCAATTACAGTGGTACCTTTCGTTTTCGTTCCTTTTGATTAATCTTTTTCAGTTTTATGTTTAGATTCTTTTGTGGGTTACAGTTTTTTTTTAGATCTGTCTGAGACTTTAGATTATTTTGATTTCCTGAAAATTGCGATGAATATTGAATTTAGATGCAGAAGTAAAAGAAATTTGTGGTAATGGTCTCTGTTAGTTAAGATGGTAACATTGTTTTGTTCATGGGTTTCTATTTTTGTTATGTCAGAAACATGATTAACCGACGAATCTGTTCCTCTGCCCGTTTTAGCTATAAACTGCTAGGGGAAAATAGGGTTATAATTTTTAGGTGTTCATTACTTATATATAAAAAGGTGTTAATTTGTAATTTGATCTTAAGAATATATTTTGGGAGAAATGTCAATGTTAACTTGTTAACTTGATTTTTTAGCAATATTAATTGGACTGTGTTTGCTAATTATAGTTATATTTTATGGGCAATTTCAGTCTCCAAAGTGAGTGAGAAGGGCTTCTGAGTCATGGGTAATGCTCAAGGTTTGCAGAAATTGACGTCTTTGGTGATTACTTCCTGTCGAGGAATAACAGATCTGAGCCTTGAAGCTATGGGAAAGGGCTGCACAAACCTAAAGCAGATGTGCCTACGCCAGTGTTGCTTTGTATCTGACGATGGATTGACTACATTTGCCAAGGCTACAGGGTCTCTTGAGAGCCTGCAATTGGAGGAGTGCAACAGGGTCACTCAATCAGGGGTTATTGGTGTCCTCACAAATTGTGGAATGAAGTTGAGGTCTCTTGCCCAGGTAAAGTGCTTGGGAATTAAGGATCTGGAATTGGGAATGAAAATACCATGCCCTTGCAATTCTCTAAGATCCTTGTCCATACGTAACTGCCCTGGATTTGGGAGTGCAAGCCTTGCTATGGTGGGGAAGTTGTGCCCTCAGCTTGAGCATGTAGATCTGAGTGGGCTTTATGGAATAACATATGGCTGGGCTTCTTCCACTTCTGGAGAATTGCGAGGCTGGACTTGTCAAGGTGAATCTTAGTGGCTGCTTTAATTTGACAGATGAAGTAGTTCTGACCTTGGCTAGGCTACATGGTGGAACCCTCAAACTGCTGAATCTTGAAGGGTGCAGGAAGATTACCGATGCAAATTTGGTGGCAATTGCAGATGGTTGTATGTTCCTAAGTGATCTAGATGTGTCAAAGTGTGCAATTATCGATTCTGGCGTTGTCGCCTTGTCTAGTGCAGAGCAACTCAATTTGCAAGTTCTTTCCTTATCAGGTTGTTCTGAAGTAACAAACAAGAGCTCGCCTTTCTTGAAAAAATTGGGCAAGACCCTGGTAGGGTTGAATCTCCAACATTGCAATTCGATAGGAAGCGGAACAGTTGAGTTGCTTGTAGAGAGCTTGTGGAGGTGTGATATTCTCTTCTAATCGGGGATGGAATGAGAATGCCTATTCTCTGAATCAGAGTGGCATATATGAAAAGTTTTGAACTGGATCAGGGGATTGAAGAAATCAAGTTTACCTTTACAGACAGTAGAAGCACTAAGTTCTTATAGTCAGCTCACATGGGTATCAGCATTCAGCATAGATTTTTGGCCCGTCAGTAAGAGGCATGTTGGTAACTCAAGTGGCTTGGTAACTCAAGTGGCTTGGTTGTTTTCCAGGGGACTTTGGCAGATAACTTCTATCCGCCCTTCTTTTTTGCAGGCTTTCGTGGTAAAGCTTGTTGTATACCCCCATAGTTCGATGGGAGTTTGCCTCTTTGTTGCCATGGTTCCCTGAGAATACAGCTACCAACCCACCTGTAGTTCATTCCTTGTCATGTTAGATCCTGGTTTTGTTTTGTTTTGCTGGATTTTCGATACCTGGTGTTTTAGCTTCTTCGTCATGCATCCATTTAATGGTGTTGTTGGCTAAGCTTTCTTTGTTTTCAACCCTATGAAGTCTGTTCTTCAAATCAAAGTTTATCTTAGTTGCAGGTGTGTCCCTTTTTAAGGGTCTTCTGGTGTTTGAAACTCTTGTTGAGGATTTGGGTCCTCATGATTTTTCTTCGTGGAGTCACTGTGGTTGCTTTGGACAGTTCTGTCTTGAGTGCCTAGGATTAGTAGGGCTTTGGTGATGGTAGTGGATTCAATTCTGCTGCCTTTACAGCCTTTTGCTTGGTTGTTTTTTTTACAAAGTCCTAGTTTTGCAGGTTTCTCTTGTTAATGATTTGTATGCTGCAACTACTTGGTTACTTCATAAATAAAACTTGTTTTTTACATTTTTGGTTTTGTTTAAATGATGAATGAATATATTTCCATGCCACTGTTGTATGTTTAGAGCCTTTAAGATGGGAAAGAAATTCTGGGTTACAGTGAAGATGCAAATATAAATAACAAACAAACATGATATGACGAGAGGAAGAGTATTGTCATATTTGATTGATGATATATAAAAAATACTAACATTTTAAAAATAAAATAATATTAATTATTTCCAAGTATTTGGTGTGTGCTTAAAAAATTGTATTTAGTAAATATGAGAAATAAAATTAATTTTAGATATTAAAATTTAAACTGAACACTGAAAACAACATTTCACAAAAAACTGTTTTGGAAACAGTTTTCGAACACTGTTATCCAAACATGTTTTCGAACACTGAAAACTGTTGTCAGAAACTCTTTTCGAAAACAGTTTTCGAACACTGAAAACTGTTACCAAACATGCTCTAAATGTCCGTGAAAGACATTGATAGGGGCATTCTTTGAAACTGGTTCATGAATTTTTACCTTTGTAGTTATTGTTCTGTATTACTCTTCCTGTCAGATTGTGCTCCTAATGTAGGTTTAACCTTCCTTGGCTATGAGCAGATTATTACACCCATTCAAAGGAGCAAACACAACCAATGCCATTATTGTTGAGATATGGGTTTTTTAAGAGATCAGAGGATTACATTATCTGTTTGTACGTCATTTGCAAATCGTTTCATTTTGGCCTAAGGTCATGAATCACTGTATTTTATATTTACATCAATGTCTTATGCAATGCTTTCACACATGTCATGCAATATAGCAGGGAACTTTTTAGCTCCTTATTTAAGGTTTTAACAGTCTTTCTTATTGATCTAATTATGCATCAGCAGTTGAAGGTAATCCAGATGAACCCACCTTACACATTTTTGATATGTAGAAATAAAGTGTACCTAAAAAGAACGAACATTTATCCATCTTTCATTACGTAGTATCACAAAAGAAATAGTAGCCTTATCTTTTCCTTGGCGAAATGTTAGCTTGAAGTGGATTTTTCATCACCGTTGTAAACTCTTGCTTCTCTGATAAATCAACATCATCTCCATCGATAGCCTTCCACTCAAAATTCCAAACCAAATTGGCCACAAAATACTCCAAATGAAGCATCGCCAAAACAAGCCCTGGACAAATCCTCCTCCCAACCCCAAACGGCATCATTTTAATCTCTCTACTCCCTGTGATATCAAACGCTTCCATTTTACCATCATCATTATTAAGAAACCTCTCAGGCTTAAACGCCATTGGATCCTCCCACACCTTGGGATCCCATCCCATGTCAGCTACCATGAAATTAACAGTACCATTTTTAGGCACCAAAAAACCACCCAAAACAGTATCTTCAGTTACTGAATGTGGCAATACAAAATGCGCAGGTGGGTGTCTCCTCAAACCTTCCAAAATTATAGCCTTCAAATAAGGCATCTTGTTCAATTCATCTTCTTTCACCTCTTCTGCTCCTTCTCCCACAACCCCTTTAATCTCCATGAACAGTTTCTCTTGAATATTCGGGTATTTCACCAAATTCGCCATGATCCACTGCAAAGCCGTGGAGGTAGTATCCGTGCCGGCGTTAAGAAATTCCGAGCACAAGGTCACCATTTCGCCTTCATCTAGTTTCCTCTTCTCCTCGGGCAGCTCCAGATCCATCAACGTATCCACATACGATAAAACAGAGAACTCTTCTTTAGTAGTAGTGGTAGTAGTACTAATTTTGTTCTCTTCCTTAAGCTTCTTTCGTGCTCTTATCAAAGGAATCAGTACCTTTTCTTGATCTTCACGAAGCTTCATGAACTCCTCCCATCGTTTACGAAGCAAAATCTTTGTGACTCTTGGCCAGAAATTCAGTATACGGAACCTTCCGACACCCAACAGTTGGTGACGTTGAGCGTCTTCGATTTCTTTGATTTGTTTCTGATTCAGCTTATCCCCAAAACACATAAGAACCAACAAGCAAAACATGGCGTATTGGAAATGATCCATTACGCGAACTGAATGAACACCAGATTGACCACGCTCCGACTTGAGGCAATCGATTAGTATCTGCAATACCCACTTGCGCGCGTGTTCGTAGGACTTCACGCGCGAAGGGTGGAGGATTTCAGCGGTCAGGTTTCGCCTTAACAAGCGCCACGTAGGGCCGTAAAAGGCGGAGTTGATGGTGTGTTGGTTGCTGCTTATGATCTTGTTGGTGGGAAGCGCTCGTGGGCGGTCGGCGAAAACAGCGCCGTTTTCGACTAACGCTTGATGGGCCAAGGAGCGATCTGCGACAAAGACGGCTGTGCGAGAGCCGATGTGGAGAATGACCATTGGACCGAGCCTGGCGTGGAGTGCTCGGATGATGGATTCGAGCTCGGAGATGGATTTTCGGAGCCATACGATGTTGCCGATGATTGGGAAGGCGAGAGGCCCTGGAGGGATTGTGCGAGTGAGCTTTTTGGGAATTGAAGGGGAGATGAAAAGGTTGAAGATGGCTTTGAGGAGGAGAGAGAGAGAGATGGAGATGAAGATGATGAACCAAGTTTCCATGTTTTTTCCTAATTAACCAAAAGGCAAACTGACAAGTGATGGGAATATGTTTCCTAAGAAATGTTTTCTGGTAGGTAAACGTCTCTTTTGTTTGCCCTTTAATATTAATAATAATTAGCAAAGATAAACAAAATCTGCTTTTAATTGGCGGAGAGAATCTCGCTTAAATTTAGATTGATTAAATTTCATACTTTTTGCTTATTCTTGTGAATAAGCAATTTTAAATTGAAAAATTTATAAAAAGATTTAGTCAAATTAAATTAAATTTTATTTAATAATAATTAAATATATAATTTAATTTGATTCGATTAAATTTTTAATAAATTTTAAATAATAAAATTTTGTTTAAAATTAATTTTAAACCGAATCTAACCATCGTCAAAGGGAGTTAGTTTTATGTATTGCCGAAATAGTAATCTTAATTGTTTTTTTTTGTAAATTGCGTAAGCAATGAGATCAATAATGTATTGACGAATGCATGGCTGTGGCAAAAGCTTTCCTTGTTAACTGCTATATCCAGATGTGTGACCAAAAAAACCCTCTCTCTCTCAAGAAATAACCTCCAAATTTCTATATAATCACTCTTATGTAAGCAATGAGATCAATAATGTATTGACGAATGCATGGCTGTGGCAAAAGCTTTCCTTGTTAACTGCTATATCCAGATGTGTGACCAAAAAAACCCTCTCTCTCTCAAGAAATAACCTCCAAATTTCTATATAATCACTCTTATGTAAGAAACAGAAGATTGACTCAAACATTTTCAATTTTCAATTCGTCAGTAGATTGACTCGTAAAATCCATAAAATAGTTTCTAAATTTGATCAATGAAAAAATATTGTTAGGCAGAGATTTTAGGTAAGAAAATAAGAATTTGTTTTTATATTGACAAGGAGATTAAATGCTTAAAAAGAAGTAAAATAGAGATACATATTTACATGGTTCGGCTTATGTTTATGTTGACAAGGAAATTAAAGGCTTAAAAGAAGTAAAATAAAGACATATATTTACATGGTTCGGTTTATGAGACCTATTTTACAAGAGTAGTAGAGAATTTTTCACTATTAATGGAAGAGTACAAGGATTTTATATAGATTTCTACAAATCAATTATCCCTTGATTTTTTTTTTTTTGTATTTCTCTCATTGTTTTTTTTTTTTTTTTCTCTTTTTCTTCTTTTTTGGTTTTCTTTTTTGTTTTTCTTTTATGCTTTTCTCCGTCTTTTTCAATTAAATTTTTAAGAGATCTTTAGGTGCATCTATTACACTTACCTCCACATTTCATTTTTTTATTACAAAAACTAGTACACTTAACTCCACTGCCTATGTGTTACTGCTACACTAAATTCACTATGGCCCATGTGTTAAAAATGTTATCTACATTTAGCCCCTTCACATGTTCTTGCCACTTTGTTGCATAACATGTGCATGACTACTTCGTGAGTTTGATGTCAAATTTTCAAATCTTGACAAATAATCTTCAAGTCTGCCCTCATTTATTTATTTATTTTTTTTATGTTTTTAGCATTTAGTTGGAAATTTCTCTAACTGTTCATAGCTTACAGTGGTGCCTCAAAGAAATAAGATATTACAGTGATGCCTTGAAGAGTAAAAGGCTTATGTTTGCCTTAAAAAGAAAGTGAAAGCTTATAATATAAGAATTGCTCTTGAGTTGTATGCCTTAATTATATGTTAGTCTTGCAATCACAAATAGTATTAACCATATTTTACATTTTATTATGCATGCATGCATTGTTTTGTGCATTTTTTCTAACGCTTTGTCATTTTTGTGGAAATTTCATTTGAGATTCTATCATAATTACACAGGTTAACATAGCCAAAAGCTGTATTGTTCTCTTTTATGTAAAATTGAGTTGTTTTCACTTTTAGTTTTAAAACTGTGTTGTTTTTGTTTTTAGGTTTAAAACTGTGCCGTTTTCGCTTTAAAATTGTGTCGTTTTCACTTTTAGGTGTAAAACTATATCGTTTCCTTGTTTAGATATGAGAACCCTCAATATATAAGGCTCTTGTCGAATAGACTCCTTTATTTTTAGGGTTCAACGCAAAATATTTCCGTTACGTTCTTTGCGTTCTTGATCTGGATTTGTCGAAGATCAACGAGATTACTCTATTTCTTTCTTGTGGTTTTTCATCTCTGTAAGTAATCTTTCAAAAATATGCTTTAATTTTTCTTGATAAGTGCTAAAATTTGAGTTTTTGTTTTATTACTTTTAATTATTTTGTCGATTTTTGTCAAAAGAATGAAATATTATCTTAGTACAATTTCTTGATGGATTTAAACATAAAGAGATTCAGAATCAGGTGTTTGAGTTCGAATGATTTATGTGTTATATTATGTTTATTTTATTTTATATGTTTTAAAAAAAATTCCTTTAGATTCATGCTGAGGGAGATTTTCATCATGAAGTTTTGTTTTGTTTTTCCTTTTTATTCTTTTAACATCAAGGTAAAGGATGATAGAAATAAATGAGTTATCATGCGGAGCTTGTAAATTTTGTAAGAGGTGGTATTCAAATAGTTGAAATTTCACCTTATTTTCATTATTAGGGTGCGATAAGCCACTTTACAACAGTTCATGAGGTGTTTGGTGCCAACAAATTCTCGTAGGTATTAGTACACCTACAAGAGCATTACCGATGTGTCGTTGTAAGCACCATGATCTATGAAGCAGTAACTCGAAATAATGATCCCATATATGGGTGTGTTGCTCATATTTGGGAATTTCAACAAGAAATTTTGTCCTTTATGAAACTCTTTCATTATTTTAAAAGAAAACTAACTTGTCTTTCTTTGCAGGTAACTAACTTACGAAAAGTAATAGATATTCTTTCGAATGGAATGACTAACTCTGTGGTTGGAGTTCCTGATAGTGGTGATCTAAGCCTCCAAATGACTACTCTAGGTAATGCACAGCTTTTTGGAAACTGTGTTTTCAATAACCAAGGGAATGAGATGAAGACCTTTTTTTTATCCCTCTTCAAATCTTTTATGAGAAGTACTTTTTTTAACAATGGTAGTAATTTTGATATGTAAGCGTTTATTATTATTATTTTTTGAATGTTTTTGACCTATATATATATATATATATATATATATTCTCTTTATTTTTCAAATACAAAAAATTTATTGGGACTAAAACTTTGCTTTTTTTTGGATTAAGCAAAGTACAATACCCATTAACACAAGATTTTTTTTACTTGGAATTGACTTTCCCATTTATGAGAGAACTTTCACTGTTGTATGTTTCTCTTGGGGCCTCGGGTTTTGCCTTATATTGGTTGTAGTCCAATTATTTTTTGAAGTGTTCAACTTGCACTCAGGCAACCCTGAGCCTTATCAAAAAATTTGATAATAACATGTGCTTCATTAAGTTTACAATTTCTAAGGCTGATTGGTTACTCTAATTAACAAATAAATTGCATCACCTGATAATTAATTGACATCACTGCTATAATACTAAAAATGTATGTACCTCTATATATAGTATTTTATTCTACCCATAAGATTATATAAAAACATTAGATCATCTTTTAGTGCTATGTCACTTACAAACGGGAAGGACATCATTTGTCTTGAAAGAAAAAAACTAAAATTTAAAAAGACAAAATTTAAAATGAAAACAACATCTAAAAATTCATAGCATAACGGCGACATAACCCTAATCAACTTCTTCTTCCACACTGGTCTCTTTCCCTCTCTAAATATTCTTATTGGGATTTTTTCACCAAAAATCCATCCAAGATCAACACAAATAATAAATATAGCTATGATATTATTTGTTTTGATTTTATCACTAAAATCCACTTACTCAAATTTTAGGTAAAAAATACAACCACAATAATTAAATAGGCAAAACAAATAAGTATCAATAGCACAACAATTTAATATGGTTCGACAACCTCTTTGCCTACGTCCACCAACAAACCCCACTGATTTATTAATTTTCAATTACAACTTTAAGAAGAGAAAAATTGCTAAACTCTCATTATCTCACAACCCAAAAACCCCAGTATAACCAAAGTTTTCAACCTAACTCTAGTTGTAAGTTCTATCTCTACTTGACAACCCAAAACCCCAATATATCTAAAGCTTTCACCCTACTAGTAAACCTATCTGATTTATAATGTATATTGGAATTACGAGTGTGTCTCACACCTTCTCTACGACCCCTTTTATATAGATGATAATTTTCTAATACTACTAGGAAAATAACAACATAGGAAACTACTGCTACTTAAACAAACAACATCTAATAGGAAATTATTACTACTCTTACTGGAATAAGTAACTATAAAATACGAAACAACTTTTCTCAAACCAATTAGAAGTCCTCATTGTGGGGATTTGAGCCAAAATCCCAACAAATCTACTCCTTGGCTCAAATTCTTCACCTCATTATCAAATTTGAGTGTCTTCTTTGGTTGGTGCAATCATTCCTTTTGGTATTTCCATTTCATCCGTTTACTTTTCGAAACAATCACCTTCTCATTGTTTTGCTCATCTCTTGATATAGTCAAGAACAATTTTTCAATCTCGAACACACTTAGTCTCTTCAACTTCTCTTCCTCTGGAGGTGCTGTGGAAACCTTTCCATCCATCCAAACTTCTTTTATCTTCAATTCATCAATATCTTCATCCTTAAAGTCTAGACGATTTATTAAGGACATCTCTTTGTAGGTCCTCTCAAGTTTGTCCCACAAAATCTTTGGAGATCTCTCGAACACCATAGTATACCTTATCCCGGGAGTCAATACCAAATGAATTGTGCTCACCATCCTCATCGGTATATCTTCCCAAAATTCTTCCATCATCTCTATTGGCTTGGACTCTTTGATGAAACTTTGCCAAAGAGAGAGAAACAATTCTACCCATCAAATAAATCAATATTAATTTTACCTACATTTAGTCTTTTTGCAATCAGAATCACAACTCTGATATTAGATGTTAGTTGTAGAAAATTAAGAATAGAAAGACTTTCACATAACAAACAAAAATTGATGAGATTTGAAAGAAGAAAAACTAGTCTTTTAATTTTTTTTCTTGATTGATTACTCACATAATGTGTCAATCTTTACATAGATTTTCAAAATACAATTACTAGTAAGAATAATAAAATAAGCTAACTACTTCCACTAGGATTAGACCAACTAAATCTACTAGATGAAGTAAAATACGTAATCCTACTTGGTTTAGGTTTCTAACAAATTTTAATTGTTAAGTGTTTATAAAGATATGGTAAGTAATCAGAACTCACATATATATGGATTGGGGATATGCTTGATATATGCAATATTTGATATTTTTTAGACAAATATGAATTGATTCAACTAGCTAGAATTGAGGAATAAGTATATATAGCCATTCATTGAAAAAATATTAAATAACGCTTCACTCTACATGGCTAATGAATGAAAGTTTACACATGGATTCTGGTCTTGACCAAGTTATGTGGCTTACACATATTTCTTTTTCCTTTTACATATATAATATAATTTATCTTTTAAATTTTACTAAAATTTCGGCAAAATCTCCTCTGTCTTTCGGACATTTTCCAATTTTTTTATTAACCCGTAAACCAAAACAACTCAATATAAACTAATTCAATTTATGTAAGTCCATCCTCCAACGTCAACACCACAATACAAATTAAGATAGTACTCATTCTCTTGACCTTCTCAAAACCCAACAACCCAATGAATCTCAACAATAATTTCAACTATCAACATTCTTAAGTCCTTTTTAAGCTTTTTACTCCATTTCCATACAGTTTTGGACTAATAAAAAATAGATGTATATATGCAAAGATTTTATTTTTGTCAATTTCCATACAAATACATTATATATCAAGGCAGCAAGAAACAAACAAAATAGAGATTAAATCTGAAAGTTTAATTAAAATTTCCAATTCGAACAGTTCTTTAGTTTAAACTAACTCTTTTCAAGATATCAAGACCCAAGCAACCACTTCGAATTTAATACAGTTTCTAAATCTGAAATTCCTAAGTTATAAACATTTATTTCTCTTACCTTTTACTTTAAAACTCATGCTACTATTAAATTAGAAAATATCAATTCAATCTATAAATACCAGGTATATGTTGTATATGTTCAATCCAAAATTTATTTACAACTAAATCCCCAAAACTTTTAGAACAAGCATAACCTTAACAAGGAATTTAGATTTTACGTATTATTTTCTTTTACTTCCACTGATTAAACACCTAACACAAATCCTAATTAAACAATCCTGAACATGATGGCTACTCAGAAAGAGACACCGTCAATTTGTTTCTCACAAACCTTTTGAAACCATAAACTAATAATGTGGGTAACATGGTCAAAGATCAAATTAAAAATACTTAAAATGATGCAAAACTCTGACATAAGTTAACCTGAAATCAAACTTTAAGTTTGTTGATTAATAAAATAGAAGATAAAATTACGGAAGATAACTACTATGCAAATGCAACCATAGAGATAAATTTCTGGGATTTACCGCTACTTGGGGAAAGCTGATCGAATTTGGTACATCTGGTGGTTGATCTGAATTGAACAGCTCTGCGAGGTCTGATAGGCTGGCAACTATAGCCGCCATGCCGCAACAAGGAGAAGAGCGCAAATCACGACGGAGAGGTGATGTGTCGTGCACACATAAGAAGATAAAATAGGGAAGAAAGTCGATGAGAGAGAAGAAAAATCTTACCGAAATCAATCAGGTTTCTCGCCGAAAATAGGGAGAAGCAGGGAGCTTCCTTCCCGAAGATTAAGAGAAAGACAGATAAAAAAAAAGTCGAGTGGGGATCTCTTACCCATTTATTTATTTTTATCTTGTATTAGCTTTAGTAATTTAATATAATATTATTTGAATTTAATTGGTACAAGAAGCAACTTAGTTTTGTGGTGGGCTTCTAAGCTCAACCTTTAACATGTGGGTCATTCTTCTTTCTTTCTATTTTTTTATTTAAATAAAAAAGTCGTTCCTTATTTTTCATTTTACTTGTTATTATCATTCTTTGATATTTAATTTACTTTATTTTTTTCTTTCACAATATCTATTTTTTCCAGATAAAATTCAGCACCAAAATTTGTTTACCAGAGTAGATCAAAGATTAAAACACATGCATGAGATGTATAATAGAATCCATGTGAAATGATAACATTTTTTATCAACACCCGTACATATATTGCACGGGTTACATGATTAGAAAATATATATAAAATAGAGTTTTTGATATCTGTCATTATTATTTCAATTTTAACGTATAGTCAATCATTTTTTTTTTTAGATTTTTAAAATTTTGATCGATTCGCTCAGGATTGCTAAAAGTATCAATTGATAAAAAGATTGCTCAATATAATTTTTATTTTCATATAGCTTTCAATATCTTTTTGTGGAACTATGTCCATTGAAAAATCACTAATACTAAAAATTCATTTCAAAATTGATTAAATTTACATAAATTAATTTATTTATAAAGATAATATATTCAAGAAAACTAAATTAATTTAAACCTAACATTCCTTTTGCTTCTCATTAGTTTTCTCATTTACACTAAATATAATAAAATTAAAAATATTAAAAAATAGTCTATAAGTTTTGTCACCAATGAGAATAATAAAAATCATGTAAAAACATAAATAATAAACAAGTATAATATGAAAAAGGATAATTCATTCACCTTTAAAGAAACACTATGATATATGTACATATTAAAAATTATTAGAAAAAAACCCGTGCATTACACGGATACGTAAACTAATACTAAAAAATATTGAATAATTTCTTTTATGTCTTAAAGTTTGTTAACTCTAAAAGTTCAACATAAGTTAAGTTACCAAATGTTTCATTTTAACTCCTCTCTTTGTAACTTAGATCAACACCAGAGTAAATGCTTGGCAACAGTTAGTAAAATTCTCTTAAGGTACATTAATTCACCCTCAATTCCTTTTTATAAATTCTTACATACTTTCTTCCTTCAACCACCAAGCATAGTATTCATTCTCTCTTAATTTAGAAACATCACTGAAGGAAGGCACAGTTTTTTCCACTACTAACATGTCAAGCAAAGCTCAAGCAACGATGTCTTTATTAGTAGTGGCCACATGCGTTTCAATGTTGGTTCAATCAGGGCTCGCCCAGCAGCCACCACCCCAGAATCTACCATTTCCAGGATTTTTTCCACCTGGGGCTCCAGTAGATGTTATTCAATGTTGGACATCTGTGCTGAACATTCAAGGATGTGTATGGGAAATTTCTCATGCTATTCTCAGTGTCCAATTCGGAAATATTGGCCCTGGTTGTTGCAAGACATTCCTTTCTATTGACGCCAATTGCTGGCCTAAAATGTTTCCATTAAATCCCTTTTTCCCTCCATTGCTCAAAGATAATTGTGTCCGTATTGCAACTGCTCCACCAGTATCCAAATAGGCGAATATTTTTACAGGGATTTCAGTTAATTTAGTGCCCAAATGCGATTTTTTTTTTCATTTTTCACTTTTCTTTTTATTTCGATCTACATGAGTAATAAGATGCTTATAGAATATTGCATGTAGTTGGAGATATTGGCGTTCTTCAACAATTGTTCGATAGTAAAAGCTGAAAGTTTTTTCTTTTACTTTATTGTTTGTTCTCCTTTGCCCAACAAAACATGAAAAATCAAACATTAGCTACTAATAATCAACCAAATGATATTCATAATGTTATTCATATTCAACCAAATGATAGACCCAAAAAACTCATGCCATAAAAAAAGGGTAAATCTAGGTCCTTGAACTTTCTCCATATCGTTCATAATAATTTGCAAAGGGCAAGAACTGATTGACTCTCCACCCACATTAAATAGGGCAACGCCTAACCCATAAGCTCCAAACAATAGCCATAAACCTAATGTGACATGCACACAACCACCAACTCAAAAAGCCAGTGCCCAACAGATTCCTCTCAAACCACTACCTTGTTTGGTTATACTTGTGAAAACTGTGTAGTGTTTGAAGATGGGTGATTGATTTTTCAATTTTTTTACTTATAATTGATTAGACTGATTTTTTACTGTTTGGTTGCAAATTGACTAGTCTAAATTCAAAACTGTTTGGTACCATTATCCACATTTGATAACAACAAGTAACTGTGACTGATGATAATTTTTTCATAGTTATATTTTAAATTTAAATATGATCTATATGAATGTTTTAAAACTTTAAATCTCGTAGTAATTAAAAATTTATAGACAAAATATCTTACATATTTCATAGATTACAAAATTCATACAAATATTTTGCATATCATAAAGTTATCAAACCTCTAGTTCTACTTCAATAGTCCAATTATCGTTATTTAGTTATGATAATGAACATAAAAAATACAACCAATGAAAATAAAAGCAACACACTGTCAATAATAAGACAAAATCCTATCATGGCTCAACCACGAAACCTAATGAATCATAACTCATTATCTTGTGCCACAGTGAGGATTGCTGCCCTCATAAAACCATTGATCAAAATAAAGTTGTCCTAATGATTCTGTCAACCAAAATTGATTTGTCATTTACAAATATCATATAAAAACAATTCAATATATCAATTTACTCAAATTTATTGCATATAGATATACCGTACGCAATGGAGATTGATAGAAACGTCTCCCACTATTCTTAGGAGTGTGAGCTATATACAAGTGCATATGCCCATTTTCACATGCAAAAATTCGTGTCCTTGTCACACCACTGCATAATTATTACCAAATATTAAAATGACATTCAATAATCAATAACACACATTTATTGTAATGACTCATCCCGAGGGGACCCTATTCGGAATAACATCATTACTTTTAAGTACTGAACACCTGGACCTATAATGCAACATGTAAATCCTACTCTTTCGATCATACAATACATTCTGGCTTGCATGCATGCTTCCAAATTTCTTTAGTATATGTACACTACATTTTGGTTGAAACTAAGAATTTACACAAGACACAATCTTTAGAAAAAAATTCCATCCATAACAATTCACAAGCATATACATTTTTCCAAAAATTGAGACATACACATTAATCCAAACTCCCAAACAAATGGGGTGAGGATGCCTCACGTGAAAACCCACCTAAGGATACCTTTCTCCTTCAATCCTTTACTGATTTGCTTCAATTCTATTCAGCAACTTCCCTGAAATATTAAAAAGAATGAAGGATGAGCTAAAAGCTCAGCGAGTAATCACATTACCCGAAGTAATCATCTTCAAGAAACTTTATCACTATTTGAATGAATTCAATTAATTTTAATCACAATTCATAAAGTCACTATTATGTATATATAATTATTCTCATGCTTATCACAAGTAAAAATAATCGTTCCAAGAATACATTAAAATATTTAAAAATCATGTGAATGAAAAAGTATCATACAAGTATATCACAAGATTCAAACTATTACAAGAATAACATTTTTAAAGTATTCACATTTCACGTGACACCAACTCAAGTCCATACTTTTATCAATACATATATCACACTGGGGACATCTCCTCACGTACCAGTACATCAAACATCGCATTATACATCCACTCGGTTCCATCTCACTTTCAACTTCCACTCGATTCCATCTCACTTTCCACTTCCACTCGGTTCTACCTCACTTTCCACTTCCATTCGGTTCCATTATATCATTAAAGAGTTCAAATCTCTTTAAACATAATTCATAACACAAGAAATTTCTCAAATATAATTTCATCAACTCATTCACATTACACTTTACTTCCAAACACACATAAAGACATATCATTATTTGTTTCTTAGGTATCAGAGACACATTTATTCACACCCTTTTATGGTTTGCATTCCACACTTATTATACTTACATAATTTCGTTTTTATCATATAATTTACCATGCTTACTAAGAGTAAGGTGAAACTCACATTTGATAGGCCAAAGGCTAGTCTTGAGCTACTTCCTTGCCCTTAGCACATTCTCCAACCACACCTAAAGATTATATCATTTAGTATAACAATCCAAGAACTATGTATGAAATCAATATCCATCTTCATTAAGCAACTACAAGAAATAGTCAAAACAATAACTATGTCACAAGTTTTCTGTTCTTTTTCTACTTTTCCTTATTTTCTCTTTATTTTCCTATCAAATTTGAAGTTCATATCTTATGATAATGATTTTTTTAATTTACTCAAATAAATTTCAAGATTAAATTAAAAGAAAGCTTAAACTTCTAATTTTTAAGACTAATTAAATGATTTGTTGCATTTACTTCTAAAAAATTTCTTCTTTTCTAAAATTTTACTTAAAAAGCTTCTACCAATTAAGTTTACTCAATAACTCCTCCAATTCCATGAAGCCATACCAATCTAATAATCTTATACTACCAAACTTCAAAACTTACATATTTAACATTACCCAAACACTAACTTAAATTAATTTACTCTAAAATTTAAGATTTTTCCACATAAACTCTAAAATACCCATCTAATAGAATTCTTCCCAAAAATTTAGCTTTATCGCTAAAATTTCTCCTAACTCAAGAAATTCCTTTAACTCCAACAAGTATTTATACTACAAAACCTAAAACTTACATATCTAAAACTACCCAATCACAAGTTTAAGTTATTTCAAGCTATAGTGCAAGATTAATTCAAAGTTCCACTACAAATCATATTCCAACTTCTATAAATCCTAAATTCATCCATTTAAATCCAAATCAACTCAAACAAAACCAAAGAATCAACTTCATTACGTCAACTTTAACTTAGAATAGGTTGGAAAATGATTATACCTCAAATTTGTATAAAAAATAGCTAAGAAACAACAAGGGAGCAAGAACCCCTGTTTGTTGCGTGTACTCCATGCGCCATCATAGCCTGCTTGCAGAACCTCACCTCTCAGCCCGGAATCCTCCCCTAGCTGGCAGTAAGTGTTTTAAAACGTATGTGGGCAAGTGAGGTAGTGAGCTAGAAGAAGGTAAGAAATTTTTTGGGTTTTCTCCAAACAAATGAAAAAATGGTTTTTGCCTTCTTTTTCTCTAACTCTCTCTGTCACCCGAGCTTCCTAAAGAAGAAATGAGAGACTTTATGGTTTTTTGCGCTAAAGTACCCAGGCTTTTAGCCTTATAGCGTCCCACTAACCATTAGACTTTTACCTATCTACCCTTCATTTCCTTCTTTAATAAATTTGCAATCCATTCCTCCCTTTTTCTAACTCTTTATATTAAAACCCAAATATTCCTATAAACACTTTCTTTATACGAAAGTCTTTACTAAGTACAACAATTTCCTTTAAGTTTAAATTACCCATCAATCAAAAAGTCCTACACACATCTAACACGAAAAAAATTATAATTTACTTCATTGACATATATATATATATATAATTTAGAAATAAAGATCGGATTTTACATTTATAATTGAAATTATTTGTTCAAACCAAACATTTAAGAAAAAATAATTAAAAAAAACCATCCAACTATCAAACTAAATTCAATCCATACATCTAACTAACATAAAATATAAAAAATAGAGATGGGTTTTCTCCACTCAGGTGAAGTGGTGGATTACTCATAAAGTCTTTGCAGTCTAGGTTCTCCTATGATCATAAAAGAAATGCAATCTTACTAGAGATATTGTTTATAGAAACATAAGCAATATAACATATTAAAAAATTCAAATATATTGTGGTTATGAGAAAAGGCATGAAAATACTACATTCACAAAGAGTTCCAAAAAATCATCCACGGTAGTTATGGTCATTGTGCTTAAGTTTGTCCCAATCCTATTGTGGTCCTTTAGTTTCATCCAAGCAACCCTATCATTTTCAACTTGACTCATGTGGTTCTTAAACCACTTCTTTTTATGTGACATCTCCTCTACTGTCTTAAAATTATGAATGTTATTGTCCTAAGTTCTTGTAGTGAAAGTGCCTATTGCCCTATTCTCCTTAATTACTTCATCATAGTATCACTGTATTAACTGGGCTTTTCGATTGGCATTCCAAGTTGCTTTCTCACAAGACTGGGAAGAGGAAGTAGTTTCACTCGATTTGTTTACAATTCTTTTCTTCCCCATTCTTTACCTATGAGGTGAATAAGTGACAATTATAAAATATAACTTGATACCATTTAGTTATTTTAAAATCCAGTACTAACATGTTTATATCATTCTATATTATAATCACTACAAGATAAAAGGTCATCGCTAGCGCTTTTTTTTTTGCATATTTCAGTGCTTTAAAGCGTCGACATATGCTTTACCGGCGCTTAAGCGCCGGATAAAGTGCCGGTATGTGTAGTGTCAAAGCGCAAATACCGGCACTTTATGAAAGCGCCGCAATATGCATATTTTTTCGGCGCTTTTAAGCACCGGTATATTTCGGCGCTTCTAAGCGCCGCTATATAAGCAGCATAAACAAAAAAAATTCCTCCATTTTTCTCCCTTTTCTCGGCAACCAAAAGCAGCATACAAGTACAAAATAACCACAAAAATAAACATAGAAATATCTTAACTAAGCAATCCTCAATTTACACTTTCAACTGACTTGCAATTATGTCCAATATGAACTTGTTGTGGGAGGAAAGTGTCTTGAGAGACTGGCTTAGAAGTCTCAAAAGGGAATATGGGATGTTCTTATAAACAATCCATAAAAAAAGTGCAATGACCAAACCTGAACCATTGTAAATGCAAATATCTCTTCTTCCTCTTGGTGCATTTTCTGGAGCCAAACTTGCTGCTTGAATCGATTCTGTTTTGTAGTTCATAAACATATTGACTGAACTGTCTAAAATCAAAGAAGGGACTGAAATATGTAGACTTCTTAAAAGGGTCAAATCCAGCAAACTGCAAAATAAAAAAGAGGGAAAAGGGGAAAAACAAACAACAATATAAATTTTTTTTCCTTCCACGGGTTAAACTAATAGGAATAAATTAAAAAAAACACCAGCATACAAGTAAAGGAACAATTACAGGTGATTACCAGAAAATATTGTGGCAGGGGAGCTAGGGGCGACAGCCAAAAATTTTGGGGTTGGTGCGGTTGAGGAGGGAAAAAAAATTTGGGGGAAAAAATTATAGGGCGCGGTAGGCTTATATATGAGAAATTTTTAGCATATATCGGCGCTTGAAAGCGCCGGAATATGGACGAAACCTATTTCCTATTCCGGTGTTTTAAAGCGCCGGAATATACTCGAAACCCATTTTATATTCCGGCGCTTTGAAGTGTCGGTATATGCAGAGGAACATATTTCGGTGCTTTAAAGCGCCGGAATATGCTCGAAACCCATTTCATATTCCGGCGCTTCAAAGCGCCGGTAAATGCAGAGGAGCATAAAATACCGGCGCTTTAAAGTGCCAGAATATGCTCGAAACCTATTTCATATTCTGGTGCTTTGAAGCGCCGGTATATGTAGAGGAACATATTTCGGCACTTTGAAGTGCCGGAAAATACCGGCGCTTTAAGTGCCGGAATATGCTCGAAACCCATTTCATATTCCGGCGCTTTAAAGTGCCTGAATATGCTCGAAACCCATTTCATATTCCGACACTTTGAAGCGCAGGTATATGCAGAGGAGCATATTTTGGCACTTTAAAGCGCCGAAAAATACCGGCACTTTAAAGCGCCGAAATGTGCTCGAAACCCATTTCATATTCCGGCGCTTTAAAGCCCCGGTATATTACGGCGCTTCAAAGCGCCACTATACGTATTAAGATTCATAAGCACCGTTATATGTTCTTTGTATATTGCGGCGCTTCAAGGAAGCGCCACAAAAGAAGCGCCGACAGTTATTATATTGCGGCGTTTTTATGAAGCGTCGAAAATAAAGTGCCGACAAATGTCAATTATCTTGTAATGAATAGACCAACCAATATATAGCCATAATTTAATTTACGTAATCTATAACATAAGTATAAATAAAATACATAGATTTACATGTGGATCGATATATGTCTCAGACACATGTAGGTTAAGTTTCACTGATATACTACATTTACATTCAACAAAGGTACCTAGTGGTCATCATCATAGGCAAATTCCTAGCCTCGGGTGGCCAGGGTCCCTAAAACATGATTGGAAATGGAATACTTGAGACACACCTAATTGAAGATAATGGAATCCATGAGACACTCCTATATGAAGCTAATGGAATGCATAAACACAATTGATTGAGCAAACTGGAATGCATAAAGCACATCTAATTGGACAAAATGGAATGTATTAGACACACCTATATAATCTAATGCAATGCATGTGACACATCACTCAAGCAACAAAACAATGCATGAGTTATAATTCAAGATCAAGCTAGCAAAAGTCAACTGATATATATAATTCAAGATCAAGCTAGCAAAATTCAACTGAGACATCTAATTTAAGATCAAAACAACAAGAGTCAACTGACATAAATAATTCTAGAAGAAGGTAAAATGGGCATTGATACATATAGAACATATAGACCTGTTAAGATCGAGAGTATTTTAGACATGGGAGAACACACAAACATGAGCTTGATATACATGGATGGACACCAATACGACTCAAAAATCTAAGCTTATGAGTATTGGACCTAAACTGTAACCCTTTTTTTATTTTATTTTATTTTATTTCTTTCTGATGTTGGATAACTCATATGTGAATATCCAAACAAATCTCCTCCTCACGTGTGAGTTATATACCAAACTTTCCCTTGAATGGAACCAAGGGTCATGAGATCAACAAAAGAAATCAAATGAAACCAAACCATGGTGAGAGGCAAGCCATGGGAGTCCTCATGGGGTAGAGTAGATCACAAGGCACACATAACAGTCTTCCACATTATGACCAACTGAAACCATACTTTGATACCATTTGTTAAGATTAGAAGTACTCCACATGCAGGAGAACACATGAACATTGACTTGTTATACATAGATATGCACCAATATGACTTAAAAGCATAAATTCATAAGTTTTGAGCCAAAACCATGTATATAACATACTATTATTTTTTATTTATTTCTTATGTAGGATAACTCACATTTGAATATTTTAACAAGAATAGATCAATCAAGACAGTAGTAATGATACACACAAAACTAATATCCAATTAAATCTATAACCATATGAAAAATGAAGAGGTCGTTTGGTATTGTTGTCGCTCTCTGTTTTCTACTTCTATTTTCAAAAAATAAAAACAGCAACAAAAAATTACGTTTGATTGAGCTTGATAATGTGTTTCTCTTTTTCTATTTTATGGAAATGAAAAAAAAAAAACCAAAATTGAAAACTCGAAAGAGTTGTTTCCACCAATTTTGGAAACAAGATGAAAACACGCTAAGAGGCAAAACTTACGTATGCTTTATATATCACAGTGCATACCTAGTTTCGAGCCAAGATCAAGACACCCCTTTCATTTTACCTTTCATTATATCAGAATGGCTGACGCATTAAAGTGGGCCCTTCAAGATTGTGCCAATTAATTTTTATTTCTTTACAAATTACATATCTAAAAATAGGAGTATTTAGCCATCGTTTAGTATTATCTTTTTTAATCCATGATAAGCATCCTTTATATATATTTTTGTGTAATTATATTGAACAATAAAATCGTAAGTTGTCCAAATTAAAAACTCATACTTTTGGGTAGTATTAGATATTTGTTAATTAGATATCTAGTGATACATACATTAGTGAAATATAAATATGATTTATGAAAGATAAAATGAAAGTAAAAAAATTAGTAATTCGATTGACCAAACCTGTTTTTGGACTTCAGTTGAAGAAAATTGGAAGATTATTTTATTTGCCAAACATGTTTCTTGTTTTAAAATTTTTGAAAACAAAATAGAAACAAAACATTTGAAAACCAAAAACAAAAATTAGAAAACTGGAAACGATACGAAACGCCAAACGAAATCGAAACTTTTTGGTTTACTTTTCATTTCGTTGCTTCTTTCACATGTGGCATGCAATATTCTAGACACATGCCTTAATAATTTTCAATTTTTCCTTTTCCTTTTTAAAGTCAAATAAAAGATCTACACATCTTTTGGGCCAAATGAAAGGATGCATCTAAAGACTTCTTTACTTTACTTTATTTCGTGAATCAACTAAGTTATTGAGTTGTCAAATGAAATAAATGAGACCCCTACACTTATTGAAATCTATATCTATTCAAATACAATAAAAAAAGTTCTGGATGAATGCCGAAGAATTTGCAACAAATGATTTAAAAAATAACATGTCCATCTATATCTCTTTACTTTTATATTTCATCATTTTTTACAACAATGATCTAACCTACTCCTAATCGCTATCGACTCTAACCTACTCCTAATCGCTATTGACTCATGCAATAACCCTCTTTATCCATAAGAGAGTGGTTGCTCTGAGAAATCAAACTAAGGATATCGTTGCCTCAAATCTATACTGAATGATCTTTACAAATTAAGGATAAGATACATATACATTTACCGTGTTTGATAGTAATTATAATTTATTCTCAAAATTTTTAAAAAAATGACACTCCTCCTATTATTAAGAAATTTAACCAAAATTAGGAAAAACACAATTCTCATTAAACAAATATCCATCGCATATGTGTAACAAGAAACTCACATCTCAACGTAGATGCACTAAATCAATATTGCATGACTATCAGAAAAGAATTTTCGTTAATTTTTGCTATATCTATTAGCTATTTTGGAATATTAATTTATTGGTGGTGGGATATTTATCATTAAGTCATTTATCTATTCGACATAAAACTATACTTTATGATTTATCAACTATTTATCCATGTCAGAATTTTAAATTGGTATATAATTATTGAAGGAAAAAATCAATAGCAGTAACTTTAGTTCTTTGTGAATTAATAAAAATTAAATAAAAATCGATTTTTAAAAAAATACAACTTCTTGCACTCCCGCAGCAACGCGCGGGTTAAGTGCTAGTTCTAACTGAAACCCAAACAATCAAACAACATATTGCAGTGTGCATGTGAATCTAGATTCTAAAATTGTCACAGAATTAAATTCTAATTGAAATCCTAACAATCAAACAACAAATTGTAGCTAGATTCTAAACCCGTCACAGATTATAAGGGTATTCAAATCTTTGGTCTTATAACTCGTCTTTTTTTGACTTGTACTATAGTTTATACACTCAATTCCCATTTCCAATTTTTCTTGCAAATTTCTAGTCAATCACAAAGCCAGATCATATTCTAACAGCTCAATTTTTAGAAAACATGAAGTTAATAAAAGGAAAGTTACTCAAGAAGCTGAAATCGATCCAACCCATTGGTAACTGATGTAAGAAAAAATTTCTTCTCCAATGATATTATGACACGTGGAAACTTTCAAGGGCAAAAAAGTAATTCCATCATCTAGACAGATCAGCCAATCTAATCTACGCACTTGGGAAGGGGCATTATAATAACTTTATATCGAAGGGCATTATGTTAATCTTATGCCAATGTCCCAATAATACTACAACACTCCAACTTATTGATAAACTATTATTCAAACCCGACAAGTGGAAAATTCCAATCTTATCTAAGAGGATTATTATTCCTATCATTCTCCTAATCGGACTCTGCTTCGACACACTATAAAAAGGACTCTCACAATCAAAAGTTATATTCAATTTTCACTCAAGGCTCTTACCTCCATACAATTCTCCTTATTCACCAAAGCTCTATTCTACTTTAGGCATAAAAAAATCCCCCGGAAGCACACCCTCGGTCATCCAGCGACTTTTAAGTTCTCCTCTTGTTTATATATTTATAAGATACACATGAAATTATTCAATGTTCATGGTGCGTAATTCCTTTCATCACATCTATGTATTGTCATGATGGTTTTGGTCGTCTGCTCTTCCTCAAGAGGACTCGTGCTTTTAGTCAAGATCTCAAGTACTTGTGTCTTATTAAGATAGTATTAAATTGTAATCTGCATATCATAAATGGTTGGTTTAATCAAGATTTACTTATTTAAGTTGTAAAGTCAACTAATCTACTTAATAGACATATCACTAGATTCGTTGTATAAATCCAAATTAGGCACTTCATCCATCATTTTATTCCTAATCTAATTAGAGTATAAAATTCTTAATCAAAATTAAAAAACAACTAGTTTAATTTTAATAAGATAGGATAAGCTTTAATAACATTTATTTTATGTTCAAGTGATTCAAAAATGCAGTAGTCAAGTGACTTCTTTTCACTCCCTGGATCACAATTTCTCATCATTCAATACTTGAACTTCTATTAGTATGAGCACTATTAGTACAAGCTCTCTAATTTGGCATCGGAATACATAAAGAAATCTGGTAACATATTCTATCCGTATATAAATTAATTTGGTGTACTTAAGAATGCATGTCTACCTGAAATCCTATTTTTATTTCTCTGTTACTTTTTAGAAAAACGAAATAATTTTTTTATTTAAATGCAATAAAGCCAAAAGGCTACAAAGATTAACCCCAAGAAATAAAAGACTACAACAAGAACTTTTGAAGTTATATTGCACGAGAGAACTTCAACAATTTGAGTATTTCTGATGCAGGAGGATCCGAGTCAGATGATGCTGAGTTGTTAGATGGCAAGTGGGCTACCTAATCCGGTTTACATCGTTTAGCGGAATATAGGCTTGGATTGGGCCCCGAAGACCCTAGTCTGATTGGAAACGAGCTTTCGGGAAAAACTTAGTATTTTTTACTAAGACTTATCGTTTTTAAGCCAAAAAACGAAGTTTAGACCTTCAAATTGGCAGTTTTTAGTTTTTAGGAAACTTTTTATTTTAGTTATTTTAATTTCAGCCTTAATTTTATTTTCCTATTTTGTTTCGACCTTATAAATAAGGTCTTAGGGTTTCGTAATATTATAATTATATTTTTGGAATAAATTAAAATAAAGCATCAGAGTAGTTTTTCTGTATTGTTTTAGGGTTTTTCTTATGTTACTCCCTGTGAACTATCTGGTCGACTAGCCTGCAGAATAATCGCTATTCTGCCCGGCGTCAATTTCCCTTTAAGTCTCTAGTCATGCCTTCTATTGGTTACAGTCCAATTATTTTTTCAAGTGTTCAACTTACGCTGACGTAACCTTGAGCCTTCACAACAAATTCGATAGTAACATGTGCTTCATTAAGTTTAGAACTTCTACATGTAATTGGTTACTTCAAATAATGGAGAAGTTGTATCAACTTAAAATTGATTGGCGTCATTGGTATCAAACTAAAAGTGTATTTAACGTTATATATGGTAATTTATTCTATCCATAAGATTATATAAAAAAAATAGATCATATATTAGGGTTATGATCATGCTTAGGCAGCTAATGTTACTTAAAACAGAAACTACATATGTACACCATATACAACCATGAATCAAAAATTAAAATACATATAAATATAGATACCAACAAAACGAAACAAATGATTCAATCCATATTCTAGTTTTCCAGTAACCAAAACAGATTTCTGCAATAAATTACTAGTCTAATTTCTTGTGGTCCGTTTGTGGTTCATATAGCAGCGCTCTTACTAGTCTAATTTCTTGTGGTTCACTTGCGAACTAATCACTTTTCTCTCCAATGAGGTTCTTCATTCTTTCGTTTCAGTCTCACTCTCAACCATGGGAAAAAAATAAAATTAAGCTTGAACTGACTTTTAATGAACCAACAAGAAAAGTGACTCTTAATAAAAGAAAGGCGGGTCTGTTGAAGAAGCTCAATTAGATAACAACTCTATGCGCTGTTATGGCTTCTGCAGTGATTTATAGTAGTACTTCAGATGCAGAACCATATGTTTGGTCTTCTCCAACCAAGGCGTTTGACGTGCTTGAAAAGTTCAAGGATGTGCCTGTGAAGGAAAAAGATAAGCATATGATGGATAAGAAGGTTTTCCTTGCAAAAAGGATATCCAAGTTTAGTGAAAAATTGAATAAAGAAAGAGACGAGAAAAAAGAGATCGAAATCGGACTCATCTTGGTGAAACTCTTCCTAGATAAGAATTTACATGATTCGAATTGTTCAGAAAATGACTAATTAGGTCGTCTATTTAACAAAAAGATTAAAGCATAAAATATGTACATATTATTATGAAATGATGAAACCAAACCACGATCTTATTCTTCTCACTACAATTTCAAAACAGAACCACATTACGAATCGAAACTGAAATTGCTTTAATCATGTACATATTTAAGTAAAAGAAGAGAATGTAATCATGTACATATATAAAACAATAACTTCTTAATGGAGCAGTTATTAAGTTTCTGTTTCAACTTTAAAATTGTAATATGATAGTATATTAATTAAAAAATATAAGTTTTGGTACCTTTTTAAGTTGTAATCTATTTTAATTAAAAATATAATTATTTGGTTTCAAAAAAATTACTCTTTGAAAGTTAAATTTAATATATACTTCTCATATTATGTCATAACAGAAAATGTAGTGCCATTCGGCTTCAGGTGAAATTTCTTGCCCCGTCCCTGTTACTTGGGGAATAAGTTTCAATTTTATTGTTGGGCATTTTACAGAATGGGAACAAGATGGAAAGAAGTATAAATGTGGTCAGGTTGGAGAGAGTGGTTGTAGAAGTTATCACAAGAATGATTGATTTTTTTTTACTTAACATGCCCTTCAAATTTTATGCATGACACAGTAATACATTAGTTGAATTGCTTTTTTGCATCATCATGTCTCCAACATCAATCAGTACACTTTCTTCTTATGCATTCCTTCCATCAATTATGCATGACTCGAGTCTTGGCTCATTGCTGTCAACCTGAAGAAGATGCATTTGTGTCATTATATTGCATGCAAAATTCCAACCTTCAAGCTAATATTCTCTGAATTTGTCTTGGGACTACGCATTTTCATGTATAATATCTTGTTTTGTGCCTATCTGGTGAAATGACAAAATAAGTTGAAAAATAAATTTTGTGCTTAGTTATAATACGTTAACCAATCTAATTTCCAAAATTTTTCAGTTTCCCTAGTTTTCCCCGTTTTCTTGATGATTTATTGTTTTATATATATGTAAATGATGATTTTGTAATGAGGTATAAAAATACTGCAAAGATGCCCAATTACACTATTAACAAACAACTAATAACTGCTTTATATATAACCTAACAAAATTATGAAATACTTGGAGAGGAACAAAATTTTCTTATTTTTTGGATGACAGAATTTGTAATTACAGATATATAAAGTAGTGTGATCACATTCATTTTAACAATTTAATCTATATAGTAGTTATTCTTTTCAAGTCATAATTGCGTTGGAAGAGAAAGCTCCATGTTGAGTGCTAGTGCAGTAGAGACACTCTATTTAGGTGCAGTCATGCAGGGGCTTGGTTAATTGTTAGTTCAAGAAGAAAGTTAAAAGACAAAATGCAGAAGCTCACATGAGGCTGTTTTTTAATAGTAAACATATTATTTATTTATTGTAGAAAACACAAATTCAAATTTGCTAGGGAATAGCCAATATTGCTATCCATAAAAAAACAAACAAAAAAACCCAGATAAGAACATCATAGTTATCTATCCTACAATAGAGGACTCTTCTTTAGGAAAGTGACAAAACAATAAAATGAAAATCATAAACAAAACATAGAAAACAAATTTGGATGAACTAAGAACTAAATGAGAAAAAAGAAAACCCAGAGTTCTGAAAACGATTTATTTCTCCAAAACAATTCTACTTTGAAGGTGTCATATTGAAGCTAGTTAAGAGCTATTTTATGATTATCATTATGATCTAGATCAAGAGCTTGCTCATCAAGATTGATCCTTTGTGGTTGAGAAACAAATTGAATGACTTTATGCATGATAGGAATAGGTGTTGTTGCATGTGTACCATAGAAATTGATAGATAAAAAATAGATATCTTAAGAGTGATAATTAAATACCATTAAATAGCAGGTACCTTTGGTAGATTACTGATCTGATCTATGGCTTCAATATGTGTCGCTATCTTCCTTCGGCCTCATCTGTTGCATCATCTGAATCAATTGTCATGAAATATAAGTGGTTGGTAGCTTTAGGGGTTGGGTAGAGATCAAGGGAAAGGAAGTAGCTGCGCTCAGTCTCAAGGCTTGAGAGGTTGTGTAGAGATAATTAGCCTTATATACATAAATGTAATCTAGAGTTAGAACATAAAGGGTAGTTTGGTAATTAAATATTTTGTGTGATGGGTTTATGGTTAAATGTGGTTGGTGGGTTTACCTTTGGTCTAATCTGCTCTCTTTTCTTTCATTGAAGTGTTTTTTCTTCTTATAAATTTAAAGTTAAGTTTGAACAACTCATTTAGAAAAAGATTGTGTTGGGTAAATTGCTATATCTGGCCAAAACAAATGAACTAAAATGGGGTTGATGCATAATAACAGTATCTATCAAGATAAGAATAATTTATATTTATCCACCCCCGGCATTAAGGTTTGATTTTTGTGAATTGTGCAATGGTGAAGGTAAGTACTTGCAACCAGTCTGGCAATGCATAAATATTTATAAGATATATATGAACTTATTCAAGGTTCATTCAATGTTCACCTTGCGTTATTCTTTCCATCAATCTATGTATAGTTTTGGTTGTGTGCTCTTTCTCAAGAGGGCTCATGCTTTAGTCAAGATCTCAATTACTTGTGTCTGATTAAGACAATATTAAATTGTAATACGCATATCATTTATGGTTGGTTCCATCAAGATTTACTTTGTTAATTTGTAAAGTCAACTAATTTACTTAGTAGACATATCACTAGATTCATTGAACTTCCATTAGTACGGGCACTAATTAGTATAAGCTCTCTTATTTGGCATCGGAATACATAAAGAAATCTAGTAACATAATTCTCTTCATATATAAATTTGGTGTACTTAAGAATGCATCTCTCTTAAATCCTATTTTTATTTCACTGTTACTTTTTCGAAAAAACGAAATAATTTTTTATTTAAATGCAATAAAGCCAAAAGGCTACAGAGATTAACACCCTGAAATACTAGATATACAATGAGAACTTTTGAAGTTAGTTTGCACGAGAGAACTTCAACAATTTGTGTATTTCCTTTTGGGCCTCGAGTATTGCCTTCTATTGGTTCCTGTCCAATTATTTTTTGAAGTGTTCAACTTGCGCTCACGTAACCTTGAGCCTTCCCAAAATATTTGATAGTATGTACATGTGCTTCATTAAATTTACAACTTCTAAGTGTAATTGGTTACTGCAAATAACGGAGAAGTTGTATCAACTGATTATTAATTGACGTCATTTCTATCACACTAAAAGTGTATCTAACTCTATATATAGTAATTTATTCTATCCATAAGATTATATAAAAACAATATTTCATCTATTAGGGTTATGATCATTGTTAGGCAGCTAATGTTACTTAAAATAGAAACAACATATGTACACCATATACAACCATGAATCAAAAATCAAAATACGTGTAAATATAGACACCAACAAAAATCAAAATACATATAAATATAGACACCAACAAAAAGAAACAAATGATTCAATCCATATTCTAGTTTTCCAATAACCAAAACAGATATCTACTATAAATTACTAGTCTAGTTTCTTGTGGTCCGTTTGTGGTTTGTATAGCAACGCTCTTACCATATATATGTTTCCTTACATCTATATCTATATCTAAAGACTGGTTAAGGGAATTTGAAGAGAGCAAAAAAATGAGTCTGTATATTTAAGTAAAAGAAGAGAACGTAGTCATGTACATATATAAAACAATAACTTCTTTATCGAGCAGTTATTAAGTCTCTGTTTCAACTTAAAAATTGTAATGTGGTAGTGTACTAGACTTATATGTGGGTTATACATATAATATTAATTAAAAAAGATAAGTTTTGGTATAATTTTAAGTTGTAATCGATTTTAATTAAAAATATAATTATTTGGTTTCGAAAAAATCAATCTTTGAAGCTTAAATTTAATATATACTTCTCATATTACATCATAATAGATAACGTACATTCAGCTTCCTCAAGGTGAAATTTCCTGCCCCGCCCCTTTTATCTTGGATAAAGTTTCAATTTTATTGTTGGGAATTAATTTTGGCTTGGGCTTTTTACAGAATGAGCGCTCTCAAATTTCTCTCTTACTTGCAAATGAGTAAAGCAAGAGCAAGGGAAAGCTCTCACCTCCTTATATAAGCACCTCGTCACAATAAACGAGGAAAAATTAAATAACCTCAATTGTAACATCCCTTCCATTCACATAATCAAGGGCATGCGCTGCCATTTAGAAACCCAAGACAATGATCCGTCACACTATAAAAAGTCAAGGCTCCAACCCAGACGAATAAAAAATTCAAGCCCAGCCATGGAGCCCAATAGAATTACAAGCCATGGCCTTTTTGATGAACTAAACAGGACAAAAATTCTTAGCTAAAGCTTTTCAACATTTCAAAAGGACAAGTCCATTCTCCACGGAAACTCCGAACAGTTTGATTGAGTGTCATCTCCTCAGACTTTATCTCCAAACTCCGAGCGGTTTGACTGAGTGTCATCTCCTCAGACTCTATATTTGACGTCATTACTTACAGGTGAGATAGAAGAAACATGTGAATATGAGAGAGGGTTTATGCGAAGGAAAGACATCTTTGATGCTCCTGTAAAAACCTTTATTCGGGTTTGGGTTTTGTTAATTTGGGAAATTAAGCACATAAATTCACAGAAGAACATAGATCAAAACCAACTTAAAAAATAAACAATCAAACACATACACATATTCACATAGGGATGGTAACTAAACAGAGAGAAAATTTTACTTGTTCCACAGAGAGATCGAGTGCCTTAGCTGAGAGCAACCGATATCAAAAATCAAAAATGAAAAATCGAAAAATTTACTCTCGTTCTAACCCAAAATCCCCCCGTATCATTAATTATGTTAGAAACTATTATCAAAGAAAAGAAAAAACCATTGTGAAGAAAGAAAAAGAAGAAAGGGAAGGAAAAAGAGTTACCTTCGGTCGAAGGCCGGCGACTGAATCAACGAGGAAGATAGTTCAGGGCGGTCAAAGGGTGAGGGAAGTTTGAGGGAAAATTCCACTGAAAATTAAAGATTTGGAGATGGGAGCTAAGTTGTTATTAGTCTCAGTTTTGATAGAGCAAGTGAAATTTGGAGATGGAGATATAGGAATTTGGGAGCGCACCGGATGAAAGATTTGGAGATGGGAGCTAAGATGTTCTTGGTCTCAGTTTCGACAGAGCAAGTGAAATTTGGAGATGGAGATTTAGGGATTTGTGAGCACGTGGGATGAAAGAGGAGCAATTTAGCGCGAACAAGTTTTACTTTGGCGCCACTGAAATTTTCAGCAAAAAGGAAGAGATAAAAGCGCCATTGACATCAAGGCGTTTTTTGGAAGTGTCGCATGGTTTGGGTTGCTCAGCCAATTTTATGACACTTTTTAAAAGTGCCCGGGAAAGACTCTTTTTGTTGTAGTGTTAATTTATTTAAAGGAATAGGTGATTCTGGTCTTGACCAAGTTATGTGGCTTACACATATTCCTTTTTCCTTTTACATATATAATATAATTTATTCTTTAAATTTCACTAAAATTTCGGCAAAATCTCCTGTCTTTCGGACATTTTCCAATTTTTTTATTAACCTGTAAACCAAAACAACTCAATATAAACTAATTTAATTTATGTAAGCCCATCCTCCAACCTCAACACCACAATACAAATTAAGATAGTACTCATTCTCTTGACCTTCTCAAAATCCAACAACCCAGTGAATATCAACAATAATTTCAACTATCCACATTCATAAGTCCTTTTTAAGCTTTATACTCCATTTCCATACAGTTTTGGACTAATAAAAAATAGATGTATATATGCGTAGAGTTTATATTTGTCAATTTCCATACAAATAAATTATATGTCAAACAAAATAGAGATTAAATCTGAAAATTTAATTAAAATTTCCAATTCCAACAGTTCTTTAGTTTAAACTAAGTCTTTTCAAGATGTCAAGACCCAAGCACCCACTTCGAATTTAATATAGTTTCTAAATCTGAAGTTCCTAAGTTATAAACATTTATTTCTCTTACCTTTTACTTTAAAACTCATGCTACTGGTTACATTAGAAAATATCAATGCAATCTATAAACACCAGGTATATGTGGTATATGTTCAATCAAACATTTCTTTACAACTAAATCCCCAAAACTTTTAGAACAAGCATAACCTTAACAAGGAATTTAGATTTTACATATTATTTTCTTTTACTTCGACTGATTAAACACCTAACAAAAATCCTAATTAAACACTCTAATAAGTATACAAACCTTTTGAAACCATAAACTAAAAATGTGGGTAACATGGTCAAAGAACAAATTAAAAATACTAAAAATGATGCAAAACTCTGACATAAGTTAACCTGAAATCAAACTTTAAGTTTATGGATTAATAAAATAGAAGATAAAATTACGGTACATAACTACTATGCAAGTGCAGCCATAGAGATAAATTTCTGGGATTTACCGCTACTTGGGGAAAGATGATCGAATTTGGTACATCTGGTGGTTGATCTGAATTGAACAGCTCTACGAGGTCTGATAGGCTGGCAACTATAGCCGCCATGCCGCAACAAGGAGAAGAGCGCAAATCACGATGGAGAGGTGATGTGTGGTGCACACATGAGAAGATAAAATAAGGAAGAAAGTCGATGAGAGAGAAGAAAAAACTTACCAAAATCAATCAGGTTTCTCGCCGAAAACAGGGAGAAGCAACAGGATAAAATGCCGAGAGATGAGGGAGATTTGTGGTTGTGATCTGATTTGGGACGTTAGAGAGAGGCAACAGGATATTTGGGTTGTTGCCGGCAGAGAGATCAAGGACTAGCATACATGTAGGGAGTGGGGATCTCTTACCCATTTATTTATTTTTATCTTGTCTTAGCTTTAGTAATTTAATATAATATTATTTGAATTTAATTGGTACAAGCAGCAACTTAGTTTATCATTTTCCTTTCTTCTTTTTTTCTATTTAAATACAAAAGTCATTCCTTATTTATCATTTTACTTGTTATTATCATTCTTAGATATTTAATTTACTTTAATTTTTTTCTTTCACAATATCTATTTTTTCCAAATAAAATTCACCACCAAAATTTGTTTACAAGAGTAGATCAAAGATTAAAACATATGCATGAAATGTATGATAGAATGCATGTGAAATGATTACATTTTTTATCAAAGCCTGTGCATATACACGACTGGAATATATATAAAATTAGAGTTCTTTATATCTATTATTATTTCAGTTCTAACATATTGTCAACCACTTTATCTATTTTTTTTTACATTTTTAAAATTTTGATAGATTTACTCATGATTGCTAAAAGTATCAATTGATAAAAAGATTTTTTAATATAATTTTTATTTTTATATAGCTTTCAATGTCTTTTTGTGGAACTATGTCCATTGAAAAATCACTAATACTAAAAATTTATTTCAAAATTGATTAAATTTACATAAATTAATTTATTTTCAAAGATAATATATTCAAGAAAAACTAAATTAATTTAAACCTAACATTCCTTTTGCTTCCCATTAGTTCTCCATTTACGCTAAATATAATAAAATTAAAAATCTTAAAAAATAGCCTATAAGTTTAGTCACCAATGATGATAATAAAAATCATGTAAAAACATAAATAATAAACAAGCATAATATGAAAAAGGATAATTCATTCACCTTTAAAGAAACACTATGATATATGTACATATTAAAAATTATTAGAAAAAACTTGTGCATTACACGGATATGTAAACTAATACTAAAAAATATTGAATAATTTCTTTTCATGTGTGGCATAATGTTTATGTCTTAAAATTTGTTAACTCTAAAAGTTCAACATAAATTAATCTTGCATATATGGATTTAAGAAGGAGTACACTCACCGTTGTTAAGTTACAAAATGTTTCATTTTAACTCCTCTCTTTGTAACTTAGACCAACACCAGAGTAAATGCTTGGCAACAGTTAGTAAATGTCTCTTAACGTACATTAATTCACCCTCAATTCCTTTTTATAAATTCTTGCCTACTTTCTTCCTTCAACCACCAAGCATAGTATTCATTCTCTCTTAATTTAGAAACATCAGTGAAGGAAGAGTCGGTTTTTTCCACTACTAACATGTCAAGCAAAGCTCAAGCGATTTTGTCTTTATTAGTAGTGGCCACATGCATTACAATGTTCCACCTGGGGCTCCAGTGGATGTTATTCAATGTTGGACATCTGTGCTGAACATTCAAGGATGTGTATGGGAAATTTCTCAAGCTATTCTCAGTGTCCAATTCGGAAATATTGGCCCTGGTTGTTGCAAGACATTCCTTTCTATTGATGCCAATTGCTGGCCTAAAATGTTTCCATTAAATCCCTTTTTCCCTCCATTGCTCAAAGATAATTGTGTCCGTATTGCAACTGCTCCACCAGTATCCAAATAGGCGAATATTTTTAAAGGGATTTTAGTTAATTTAGTGCCCAAATGTGATTTTTTTTTTTCATTTTTCACTTTTCTTTTTATTTCGATCTACATGAGTAATAAGATGCTTATAGAATATTGCATGTAGTTGGAGATATTGGCGTTCTTCAACAATTGTTCGATAGTAAAAGCTGAAAGTTTTTTCTTTTACTTTATTGTTTGTTCTCCTTTGCCCAACAAAACATGAAAAATCAAACCTTAGCTACTAATAATCAACCAAATGATATTCATAATGTTATTCATAATCAACCAAATGATAGACCCAAAAAAACTCATGCCATAAAAAAGGGTAAATTTAGGTCCTTGAACTTTCTCCATATTGTTCATAATAATGTGCAAAGGGCAAGAACTGATTGACTCTCCACCCACATTAAATAGGGCAAAGCCTAACACATAAGCTCCAAACGATAGCCATAAACCCAATGTGACATGCACACAACCACCAACTCAAAAAGCCAGTGCCCAACAAATTCCTCTCAAACCACTACCTTGTTTGGTTGGACTTGTGAAAACTGTCTAGTGTTTGATGACGGGTGATTGATTTTTCAATTTTTTTTTTTTTTACTTATAATTGATTAGACTGATTTTTTACTGTTTGGTTGCAAATTGACTAGTCTAAATTCAAAACTATCTGGTATCAATATCCACATTTGATAACAACAACTGACTATGACTGATGATAATTTTTTCATAGTTATATTTTAAATTTAAATATGATCCATATGAATATTTTACAACTTTAAATCTCATAGTAATTAAAAATTTATAGACCAAATATCTTACATATTTCATAGATTACAAAATTCATACAAATATTTTGCATATCATAAAGTTATCAAACCTCTTGTTCTACTTCAATAGTCCAATTATCGTTATTTAATTAAGATAATGAACATAAAAAATACAATCAATGAAAATAAAAGCAATACACTGTCAATAATAAGACAAAATCCCATCATGGCTCCACCATGAAACCTAATAAGTCATAACTCATTATCTTGTGCCACAGTGAGGATTGCTGCCGTCATGAGACCATTGATCAAAATAAAGTTTTCCCTATGATTCTATCAACCAAAATTGATTTGTCATTTACAAACATCATATAAAATCAATTCAATATATCAATTTAGTCAAATTTATTGCATATAGATATACCATACACAAAGGAGATAGATAGAAACGTCTCTCACTATTCTTGGGAGTGTGAGCTATATACAGGTGCATATGCCCATTTTCACATGCAAAAACTGATGTCCTCATCACACCACTGCATAATTATTACCAAATATTAAAATGACATTCAATAATCAATAACACACATTTATTGTAACAACTCATCCCGAGTGGACCCTACACGGAATGACATTATTACTTTTAAGCATTGAATACATGGACTTGTAATGTAACATGTAAATCCTTCTCTTTCTATCATACAATACAATACATTCTTGCTTGCATGCATGCTTCCACATTTCTTTAGTATATGTACACTATATCTTGGTTGAAACTAAGAATTTACACAAGTAACAATCTTTAGAAAAAAATTCCATCCATGACAATTCACAAGCATATACATTTTTCAAAAAATGGAGACATATACATTAATTCAAACTCCCAAACAAACAGGGTGAGGATGCCTCACGAGAAAACCCACCTAAGGATATCTTTCTCCTTTAGTCCTTTACTGATTTGCTTCAATTCTATACAACAACTTCCTTGAAATATTAAAAAGAATAAGGGATGAGCTAAAAGCTGAGCGAGTAATATATGTACACTACATCTTGATTGAAACTAAGAATTTACACAAGACACAATCTTTAGAAAAAAATTCCATCCATGACAATTCACAAGCATATACATTTTTCCAAAACTGGAGACATATACATTAATCCAAACTCCAAAACAAATAGGGTGAGGATGCCTCGCGTGAAAACCCACCTAAGGATACCTTTCTCCTTCAATACTTTACTGATTTGCTTCAATTCTATTTTGCAACTTCCTTGAAATATTAAAAAGAATGAGGGATGAGTTAAAAGCTTAGCGAGTAATCACATTACCCGAAGTAATCGTCTTCAAGAAACTTGATCACTTTTTGAATGAATTCAATTTAATTGTAATCACAATTCATAAAGTCACTATTATGCATATATAATTATTCTCATCCTAATCACAAGTAAAAATAATTGTTCCAAGAATACATTAAAATATTTAAAAATCACGTGGATGAAAAAGTATCATACAAGCATATCACAAGATTCAAATTATTACGAGAATAAAGTTTTTAATGTATTCACATTTCATGTGACACCAACTCAAGTCCATACTTTTATCAATACATATATCACAATGGGGACATCTCCCTACATACCAGCACATCAAACATTGCATTATACATCCACTCGGTTCTATCGAACTTTCCACTTCCACTCAGTTCCATCTCACTTCCCACTTCCACTCAGTTCCATCTCACTTTCCACTTCCACTCGGTTCCATAATATCATCAAGGAGTTGAAATCTCATCAAACATAATTCATAACACAAGCAATTTCTCAAATATAATTTCATCAAGTCATTCACATTACACTTTACTTCCAAACACACATCAAGACATATCATTATTTGTTTCTTAGGTATCAGACACATTTATTCACACCCTTATATGGTTTGTATTCTGCACTTATTATACTTACATAATTTCATTTTTATCATATAATTTACCACGCTTACTAAGAGTACGGTGAAACTCACATTTGATATGCCAAAAGCTAGTTTTGAGCTACTTCCTTGCCCTTAGCACATTCTCCAACCACACCTAAAGATTGTATCATTTAGTATAAAAATCCAAGAAGTATGTATGAAATCAATATCCATCTTGATTAAGCAACTACAAGAAATAGTCAAGACAATAACTATACCACAAGTTTTTTGTTCTTTTTCTACTTTTGCTTATTTTCTCTTTCATTTCCTATCAAATTTGAAGTTCATATCTCATAACAATGATTTTTTTTAATTTACTCAAGTAAATTTCAAGATTAAATTACTAGAAAGCTTAAACTTCTAATTTTTAAGAGTAATTAAATGATTTGTTTCATTTACTTCTAAAAAATTCCTTATTTTCTAATTTTTTACTTAAAAAGCTTCTACCAACTAAGTTTACTTAATAACTCCTCCAATTCCAAGAAACCATACCAATCTAATAATCTTACACTACCAAAATTCTAAACTTACATATTTAACATTACTCAAACACTAACTTAGATTAATTTACTCTAAAATTTAAGATTTGTTCACATAAACTCCAAAATACCCATCTAATAGAATTCTTCCAAAAAATTTAGCTTTATAACTAAAAATTCTCCTAACTCAAGAAATTCCTTTAACTCCAACAGGTATTTATGCTTCGAAACCTAAAACGTACATATCTAAAACTACCAAATCACAAGTTTAAGTTATTTCAAGCTATAGTGCAAGACCAAAGAATCAACTTCATTAAGTCAACTTTAACTTAGAATAGGTTTGAAGATGATTATACCTCAAATTTGTATAAAAAAATTGTTAAGAAACAACAAAGGAGCAAGAACCCTTGTTTGGCACGTGTACTCCATGCGCCATCGTAGCCTGCTTGTTGCACCTCAGCTCTCGGCCCAGAATACTCCCGGGCAAGTGAGGTAGTGATGTGAGGTGGTGAGCTAGAAGAAGATAAGGAATTTCTTGGGTTTTTTCCAAACAAATGAAAGAAATGGTCTCTGCCCTTTTTTTTCTCTTACTCCATCACGCGAGCTTTCTAAAGAAGAAATAAGAGACTTAATGGTTTTTTTGTGTGTGAAAGTTTCTAGGCTTTTAGCCTTATATAGTCCCATTAACCATTAGCCTTTTACCTATTTACCCCTTATTTCCTTCTTTAATAAATTTGCAACCTTTTCCTCCCTTTTTCTAACTCTTTTTTATTAAAACCCAAATGTTCCTATAAACACTTTGTTTATAAGAAAGTCTTTACTAAGTGCATCAATTTCCTTTATGTTTAAATTACCTATCAATCAATAAGTCCTACACATGTCTAACACGAAAGAAATTATAATTTACTTCATCGACATATATACATAATTTAGAAATAAAGAACATACATTACATTTATAATTGAAATTATTTGTTCAAACCTAACATTTAAGAAAAAATAATTAAAAAAGCCATCCTCCTATCAAACTAAATTCAATCCATACATCCAACTAACATAAAAATATAAAAAATAACATCCCAATAGCAAACATAAAAATCTCAGTAGTTGAAAACCATATCCATCAACAAACATCACATAAACTGACTATGTGAAGGCAAGTCAAAGGCTGAATGTCACTAGAGGTTGAAGGATGATGCTTCGGGTGGTTAGGAAACAGTTGTGGGCTATAAACAGGTGTATTGATAGACCCTGGTGAGTATGGTGTTCGTGGAAGGATGAAAGGCTAAGATGGGGAGGTTGAAAATGTGTCTGTCTGCTCGTACCCACTCGGGAAACTAGTATCTCCGTACGACCATACCCATAACCATTCCGATGTGAGGTATAAATCCAAGTGGAGACATAGGAGTTGGGGGCATGTAAGTCGAGATGGACGAGGGAGTGGGGGCATATATGCCGATTAAGAGCCAATATTCATCGTCTGCTCCATGAAAACCAGCCAGCCTAACCTCTCTTTCTCCTTGAGCCAAGCCACATCCTCCTATTATATTCATCATTGAACAATAAAAATACATTATGGTAAAGTGTACACCTAAGTGGTACCACATCACTGATATTTCTAAGTATACTCATGCACTCATCAAACTGTGACAACACATTGTTGACTTCCGAAGATGATTGGATAGAAGCCTTGAGACCTTCCAACAACTCAGCTATATTGGGATCTATAATAAGGGGCTTCCCTTTGTTCCTAAGTCTCCACCCCATCGATGTCGATCAGCCTGACATTCACTGCTTATGCCTCAACCCTTCAATTATTGTGAAATCAAACATTTCTTTGGGTTAGGGGAAGCCTTGTGGATCACGTGCCGTTGAAGTAAATGCAAGTTGAGACCCAAGTAGTGTGGCATCGTCATTGCTCCCCATTTTTTTTTCCCGATTTTCAGTTTCTTCCACAATACTATCAAATGAGGGGTGGTGGGCTTCTAAGGGTCCCCAAGTATGTTTCCCAATGGAAACTGTCCCTTGAAAGATGACCTCCATGCATCTCCATTCAGTTGAAGTGGTGGATTACTCATAAATTCTTTGAACTCTAGGTTCTCCTATGATCATAAAAAAAAAAACAATCTTACTAGAGATATTGTTTATAGAAACATAAGCAATATAACATATTAAAAACCTCAAATATATTGTGGTTGTGAGAAGAGGCATGACAATACTACCTTCACAAAGAGTTTCAAAACATCATCCACAATCATTATGGTCCTTGTGCTCAAGTTTGTCCCAATCCCATTGTGGTCCTCTAGTTTCATCCAAGCAACAGTATCATTTTCAACTTGACTCATGTGGTTCTTAAACCACTTCTTTTTATATGACGTCCTCTCTACCGTATTAAAATTATGAATGTTATTGTCCTAAGTCCTTGTATAGAAAGTGCTTATTTCCCTATTCTCCTTAATCACTTCATCATAGTATCACTGTATTAACCAGGCTTTTTGATTGGCATTCCAAGTTGCTTTCTCACAAGACTAGGAAGAGGAAGTAATTTCACTTGATTTGTTTACAATTCTTTTCTTCCCCATTCTTTACCCATGAGGTGAATAAGTGACAATTATAATATATAACTAGATACCATTCAGTTTATTTTAAAATTCAGTACTAACATGTTTATATCATTCTTTATTATAATAGACAAACCAATATATAGTCATCATTTAATTTACACAATCATATAACATAAGTATAAATGAAATATATAGATTTACTTGTGTATTGATATATGTCTCTGACACACGTAGGTTAAGTTTCACTGTTATGCTACACTTACATGCAACAAGGTACCTAGTTGTCATCATCATAGGCAAATTCGTGGCTTCGGGTGGCCAAGGTCCTCAAAACATGACTGGAAATGGAATACATGAGACACATGTAATTGAAGATAATGGAATCCATGAGACACTCCTATATGAAGCTAATGGAATACATGAGACACAATTGATTGAGCAAAATGGAATGCATGAGGCACATCTAATTGGACAAAATGGAATGTATGAGATATACTTATATAATCTAATGCAGTGCAAGTGACACATCACTCAAGAAACACAATAATGCATGAGATATAATTCAAGATCAAGCAAGAAAAAGTCAACTAATACATATAATTTAAGATCAAGACAACAAGAGTCAACTGACACATAATTCTAGAAGAAGGTAAAAGAGTCATTGATACGTATAGAACATATAGACCTGTTAAGATTGAGAGTACTTTACACATGGGAGAACAAATGAACACGAGCTTGATATATATTGATGGACACCAATACAACTCAAAAACCCAAGCTTATGAGTCTTAGGCCTAAACCGTAAACCTTTTTTTTTTTTTTAAATTTTTGTATTTCTTTCTGATGTGGGATAACTCATATGTGAATATTCAAAAATATCTCCTCCTCATGTGTGAGGTATATACCAAACTTCCCCTTAAATGGAATCAAAGGTCATGAGATCAACAAAAGAAGCCAAACAAAACTCAACCATAGGGAGAGGGAAGCCATGGGAGTCCTCATGGGGTAGAGTAGATCATAAGGCACACACAACAGTCTTCCACATCGTGACCAACGGAAACCATACTCTGATACCATTTGTTAAGATTTGAAGTACTTCACATGCAGGAGAACACACGAAAACAGACTTGATATACATAGATGTGCACCAATATGACTCAAAAGCATAAATTCAAAAGTCTAAACCATATATATAACATATTATTATTTTTTATTTCTTTTTTATGTGGGATAACTCACATGTGAATATCTTAACAAGAATATTCGATCAAGACAGTAGTAGTGATAGACAAAACTGGTATCCAATTAAATCTATAACCATACGAAAAATGAAGAGGTCTTTTGGTATCGTTGTCGTTCTCTGTTTTCTACTTCTATTTTCAAAAAATAAAAATAGCAACAAAAAATTTTGATAGCGTTGTTCCCTTTTCTATTTTATGAAAATGAAAAAAACCGAAAATTGAAAACTTGAAAAAGTTGTTTCCATCAATTTTGGAAACAAGATGAAAACACGCTAAGTGGCGAAACTTACGTCCACTTTATATATCACAGCGCACACTGAGTTTTGAGCCAAGATCAAGGCACCCCTTTCATTTTACCTTTCATTATATCTGAATGACAGACGCATTCAAGTGGGCACTTCAAGATTTGTGCCAATTACTTTTTATTTATTTTTATAAATTACACATCTACAAATAGGAGTATTTAGCATAATTATATTTAGCATAATGTATATAAGACCGGAACAAAAATTGCAACAAATTTTAAATCTAATAATATAAGCACTTATTTTTGCATCATTATATTAAGAACTCTTTCTTTTGGGTAGTATTAGATATTTGTTAATTAGCATATCTAGTGATACATACATTAGTGAAATATAAATATGATTCATGAAAGATAAAATGAAAGTAAAAAATTAATTCGATTGACCAAACATGTTTTTGGTGCTCAGGTGAAGAAACTGGAAGAAAATTTTATTTGTCAAATGTATTTCTTGTTTTAAAATTTTTGGAAACAAAATAAAAACAAAACAGTTGAATACAAAAATAAAAATTTAGAAAATTGGAAACGATACGAAACGCCAAACGAACCCGAAACTTTTTGGTTTACTCTTAATGTCTTTGTTTCTTTCAAGTTCATGTGGCATGCAATATTCTAGACACATGCCTTATTAATTTTCAATTTTTTTTTTCCTTTTGTCTTCTAACATGAGACTATTTAAAGTCAAATAAAAGATCAATACACATCATTTGGGCCAAACGAAAGGATGCATCTAAAGACTTCTTTACTTTACTTTTTTTTGTGAATCAACTAAGTTATTGAGTTGTAAAATGAAAGAAATGAGACCCTTAAACTTATTGAAATCTATATCTATTTAAATACATTAAAAACAGTTCTGGATGAATATTGAAGAATTTGAAACAAATGATTTAAAAAATAACATGTTCATCAAACTTTATTTTATTTGATTGGTTGTGTCTCTTTACTTTTATATTTCATAATTTTTTTACAACAATGATCTAGCCAACTCCTAATCGTTATCGACTCTAACCTACTCCTAATTGCTATCGACTCATGCAATAACCCTCTTTATCTATACGAGAGTGGTTACTATGAGGAATCAAACTAAGGATATCATCGCCTCAAAATATATTTGACTTGAGGTAATAACCATTGAAGAAATAATTGTTGGTTAATTTTTTTTCATTGATATCAATACAAATCTATACTGAAGGACCTTTAAAAATTAAGGGTATGATACATATACATTTATCGTGTTTGATAGTAATGCAGGGGCAATTTAGGTGCAGTCATGCAGGGGCATGGTTGTTAGTTCAAGAAGAAAGTAAAAACAAAATGCAGAAGCTCACATGACAGTAAACAAATTAATTATTTATTGTAGAAGATACAAATTCAAATTTGCTAGGGAATAGCCAAAATTGTTATCCATAAAAAAAAAAAAAAAAAAACGTCCCAGATAAGTACATCCCCGTCCCAACCAAGCCAAAATGACCATTTCAACAAACACCATTAAATCCATTATGGATAAACATTCTGCAAACTATTTAGTGCTGCTTTTGAAAACAGTTTCCATCTCCAAAAACTGATTTTTCAGATAATTCAAAATCTAAAGAGTAATGTAGGTAGGCTCTTGGTCTATTACACTCATCAATCCTACAATAGAGGAATCTTCTTTAGGAAACGGAGAAAACAATAAATTGAAAATCATAAACAAAACATAGAAAACGAATTTGGAAGAAGTAAGAACATAATGAGAAAAAAGAATATCCTGAGTTCTGAAAACGATTTATTTCTACAAAACAATTCTTCTTTGAAGATTTCATATTGCAGCTAGCTAAGAGCTATTTTATGATTATTGTTATGATCCACATCAAGCGCTTGCTCAGCAAGATTGATCCTTTGTGGTTGAGAAACAAATTGAATTATCTTATGCTTGATAGGAATAAGTTTTGTTGCGTGTGTACCATGGAAATTGATAGATAAAAAAAATATATATCTTAAGAGTGATAATTAAATACCATTAAATAGAAGGTACCTTTGGTAGATTACTGATCTGATCTATGGCTTCAATCTTTGTCGCCATCTTCCTTCGGCTTCATCTGTTGCATCGTCTGAATCAGTGGTCATGAAATATAAATGGTAGGTGGCTTTAGGGGTTGGGTAGAGATCCGTGGAAAGGAAGTGGCTCTTCTCACTCTGGAGGCTTTAGGGATTGTGTAGAGATAACTGGCCTTATATACATAAATATAATCTAGGGTTAGAACATAAAGAATTGTTTCGGAATTAAACATTTTGTGTGATGGGTTTATGGTTAAATGTGGTTGGTGGGTTTACTTTTGGTCTTATCCACTCTCTTTACTTTCATCTAAGTTGTTTTTCTTTTAAATTTAAAGTTAAGCTTGAACAACTCATTTAGAAAAAGATTTTGTTGTGTAAATTGCTATATCCTGCCAAAACAAATTAACAAAAATGGAGTTGGTGCATAATAACAGCATCTATCAAGGTAAGGATAATTTATATTTATCCCCCTTTCGCATTAAGGTTTGATTTTTGTGAATTGTGCAATGGTAAAGGTAAGTACTTACAACCAGTCATGCAATGCGTATAAATTTATAAGATACACATGAAATTATTCAATGTCCATTCAATGTTTACGGTGCGTAATTCCTTTCATCATATCTATATATAGTTGTGATGGTTTTGGTCGTCACCTCTTCCTCAAGAGGACTCATGCTTTTAGTCAAGTTCTCAAGTACTTGTGTCTCATTAAGATAGTATTAAATTGTAATCTGCATATCATGTAAGGTTGGTTCCATTAAGATTTACTTCTTTAATTTGTAAAGTCAACTAATCTACTTAGTAGACATATCATTAGATTCGTTGTACAAATCCAGATTAGGCACTTTGTCTATCAATTGAATCCTAATCTAATTAGAGCATAAAATTCCTAATCCAAATTAAAAAACTACGAGTTTAATTTTAATAAGACATGATAAGCTTTAATAACATTTATTTCATGTTCAAGTGTTTCAAAAATGCATTCGTCGAGTGACTTCTTTTCACTCCCTGGATCACAATTTCTCATTATTCAATGCTTGAACTTCTATTAGTACAAGCAGTATTAGTACAAGCTCTCTAATTTGGCATGGGAAGAAATATTGTAACATAATTCTATTTGTATATAAATTAATTTGGTGTACTTAAGAATGCATATCTCTTAAATCCTATTTTTATTTCACTGTTACTTTTAAAATAAACTAAACAATCCTTTTTATTTAAATGCAATAAAGCCAAAAAGCAACATAGATTAACCTCACGAAATACAAGATGTACAACAATAACTTTTGAAGTTGTATTGCATGAGAGAACTTCAACAATTTGGGTACCTCGAGTACAGCCTTCTATTGGTTGCGGTCCAATTATTTTTTGAAGAGTTCAACTTGTGCTGACGTAACCTTGAGCCTTCACAACAAATTCGATGGTAACATGTGCTTTATTAAGTTTAGACCTTCTACATGCAATTTGTTACTTCAAAGCTATCACACTAAAAGTGTATTTAACTCTGTATATAGTAATTTATTCTATGCATAAGATTCTATAAAAACAGTAGATCATCTATTACGGTTATGATCATTGTTAGGCAGCTAATGTTACTTAAAACAGAAACAGCATATGTACACCATATACAACCATGAATCAAAAATTAAAATACATATAACTATAGATACCAACAAAAAGAAACAAACGATTCAATCCATATTGTGGTCCGTTTGTGGTTCGTATAGCAGCGCTCTTAGGCACCAATGATAATAATAAAAATCATGTAAAAACATAAATAATAAAAAAGGATAATATGAAAAAGGATAATTCAATCACCTTTAAAGAAACACTATGATATATGTACATATTAAAAATTATTAGAAAAAACCTGTGCATAGCACGGATATGTAAACTAATTCTAAAAAATATTGAATAATTTCTTTTCATGTATGGTGTAATGCGTATGTCTTAAAATTTGTTAACCCTAAAAGTTCATCATAAATTAATCTTTGCATATATCGATTTAAGAAGGAGTACGCTCACCGTTGTTAAGTTACAAAATGTTTCATTTCAACTCCTCTTTTTGTAACTTAATTCAACACCAGTGTAAATGCTTGGCAACATTTAGTAAAAGTCTCTTAACGTACGTTATGTTAATTCAATCTCAACCCCTTTTTATAAATTGTTGCTTACTTTCTTCCTTCAACCACCAAGCATAGTTTTCATTCTCTCTTAATTTATAAACATCAGTGAAGGAAGGGTCAGTTTTTTCCACTACTAACATGTCAAGCAAAGCTCAAGCAATGATTTCTTTATTAGTAGTGGCCACATGCATTACAATGTTGGTTCAATCAGGGCTCGCCCAGCAGCCACCAACCCAGAATCTACTATTTCGAGGCTTTTTTTCACCTGGGGCTCCAGTGGATGTTATTCAATGTTGGACATCTGTGCTGAACATTCAAGGATGTGTATGGGAAATTTCTCAAGCTATTCTCAGTGTCCAATTCGGAAATATTGGCCGTGGTTGTTGCAAGACATTCCTTTCTATTGACGCCAATTGCTGGCCTAAAATGTTTCCATTAAATCCCTTTTTCCCTCCATTGCTCAAAGATAATTGTGTCCGTATTGCAACTGCTCCACCAGTATCCAAATAGGCGAATATTTTTACAGGCATTTCAGTTAATTTAGTGCCCAAATGTGATTTTTCGTTTTCTTTTTTCACTTTTCTTTTTCTTTTGGTCTACATGAGTAATAAGATGGTTATACAATATTGCAGGTTTTTGGAGATATTGGCGTTCTTAAACAATTGTTAGATAATAAAAGCTGAAGGTTTTTTCTTTTACTTTATTGTTTGTTCTCCTTTGCCCAACAAAACATGAAAAATCAAACATTAGCCACTCATTATCAACCAAATGATATTCATAATCAACCAAATGATAGACTCAAAACAACCGTGCCATAAAAAAAGGTAAATCTAGGTCTTTGAACTTTCTCCACATTGTTCATAATAATTTGCATATGGCAAGAATTGATTGACTTGAGATGGCAAAATCTGACCTGACCTGACCCGAACAATCCGGAAACCCGAAACAACTAGATCCAAAATGACTTGAAAATATATATATATATTATTTTTATAAAAAAATCAATTTGATTTCTAAAGCTGGGATAATAGTTAATTTATTAGTTGTCAAATAAAATAAATTATATAACAATTAATTAATTATTGATTAACATGTGTTGATATGCATGATTCAACATTATCTTAATATGAGTAATCTCATTAATTTTAAATAAAAAATCGAGAAGAATAGTAAATTTTTTATTGTTCTTCAAATCACAATAAAATTTTATTTTTAATTGTCCTGAAAAAATATAGTGGAATGAAGTGATTATAAGAAATTTAATCTCCAAAATTTGTTATAAGACGTTATTAGTGAGAATAACTTTGTAGACCAGTTGTCTGAGATCATTTAAGACTGAATTTTGGGACTAAGATTCATAATATTGCATATTACTTTTAAAAATTAAATATATTATTTAAAAAATTAAGTACTGATTTATTATTAATTAATTTTCAAGTATTTGACAATGTATCTCTTTTAGTTCTATTATATGCAAATAAAACATTTTTTAATTAAGCATAAACATCTATTTTGTTGACCCGACCCGACATGACCCGAGACCCGATACGACCCGAGATTGACATGATCCGACCCGACCTAAAGTGACACGCGACCCAAGACTCAATATGACCCGAATTCGACCCCAATCCAAACCTGATTGACCAGACTCGACCCGTTTGCCACCTCTATCAAACAAATGATATTCATAATCAACCAAATGATAGACCCCAATTAAACATATGCCATAAAAAAGACTAAATCTAGGTCCTTGAACTTTCTCCACAGTGTTCATAATAATTTGCAAAGGGAAAGAACTGATTGACTCTCCACCCACATTTTAAATAGGGCAACGCCTAACCCATAAGCTCCGAACAATAGCCGTAAACCCAATGTGCCATGCACTCAACCACCAACTCAAAAAGCCAGTGCCCAACATATTACTCTCAAACCACTACCTTGTTTGGTTAGATGGGTGATTGATTTTTCAATTTTTTATTATTTATAATTGATTAGACTGATATTTTTATTGTTTGGTTGCAAATTGACTTGTTTGAATTCAAAACTGTCTGGTACCATTATCCACATTTGATAACAACAACTAACTGTGACTGATGATAATTTTTTCATAGTTATATTTTAAATTTAAATAAAGTTGTCCTTATGATTCTGTCAACCAAAATTGATCAAAATAAAGTTGTCCTTATGATTCTATCAACCAAAATTGATTTGTCATTTACAAACATCATCTAAAATCAATTCAATATATCAATTTACTCAAATTTATTGCATATAGATATACCATACGAAAAAGAGATTGATAGAAATGTCTCCCACTATTCTTTGGAGTGTGAGCTATATACAAGTGCATATGCCCATTTTCACATGCAAAAATTGGTGTCCTCGTCACACCACTGCATAACTATTACCAAATATTAAAATGACATCAATAATCAACAACACATATTTATTGTAACGACTCATCCTAAGCGGACCCTATTCGGAATGACATCATTACTTTTAAGCACTAAACACCTAGACCTGTAATGCAACATGTAAATCCTACTCTTTCCATCATACAATACATTCTTGCTTGCATGCATGCTTCCACATTTCTTTAGTATATGTACACTACATCTTGGTTGAAACTAAGAATTTACACAAGACACAATCTTTAGAAAAAACTTTCATCCATGACAATTCACAAGCATATACATTTTCCAAAACTAGAGACATATACATAAATCCAAACTCCCAAACAAACAGGGTGAGGATGCCTCGCGTGAAAACCCACCTAAGGATACCTTTCTCCTTCAATCCTTTACTGATTTGCTTCAATTCTATTCAAAAAATATTAAAAAGAATGAGGGATGAGCTAAAAGCTCAGTGAGTAATCACATTACCCGAATTAATTGTCTTCAAGAAACTTTATCACTTTTTGAATGAATTCAATTTAATTGTAATCACAATTCATAAAGTCACTATTATGTATATATAATTATTCTCATGCTCATCACAAGTAAAAATAAACGTTCCAAGAATATATTAAAATAATTAAAAATCATGTGAATGAAAAAGTATCATACTAGTATATCACAAGATTCAAACTATTACAAGAATAACATTTTTAAAGTATTCACATTTCCGGTGACACCAACTCAAGTCCATACTTTTATCAATACATATATCACATTGGGGACATCTCCCTATATACCAGTACATCAAACATCGCATTATACATCCCCTCGATTCTATCACACATTCCACTTCCACTCCGTTCCATCTCACTTTCCACATCCAGCGGTTCCATCTCACTTTCCACTTCCACTCAGTTCTACCTCACTTTCCACTTCCACTCAGTTCAACCTCACTTTCCACTCCCACATCAAGGAGTTCAAATCTCATTAAACATAATTTATAACACATGCAATTTCTCAAATATAATTTCATCAACTCATTCACATTACACTTTACTTCCAAACACACATCAAGAAATATCATTATTTGCTTCTTAGGTATCAGAAACACTTATTCACACCCTTATATGGTTTGCATTCCGAACTTATTATACTTACATAATTTTGTTTTTATCATATAATTTACCACGTTTGCTAAGATTAAGGTGAAACTCACCTTTGATATGCCAAAAGCTAGTCTTAAGCTACTTCGTTGCCCTTAGCACATTCTCCAACCACACCTAATGATTATATCATTTCGTAAAACAATCCAAGAAGTATGTATGAAATCAGTATGCATCGTCATTAAGCAACTACAAGAAATAGTCAAGACAATAACTATGTCACAAGTTTTCTGTTCTTTTTCTAATTTTGCTTATTTTCTCTTTTCTTTCCTATCAAATTTGAAGTTCATATCTCGTGACAATGATTTTTTTTTTTTTAATTTACTCAAGTAAATTTTAAGATTAAATTACTAGAAATCTTAAACTTCTAATTTTTAAGAGTAATTAAATGATTTGTTTCATTTACTTCTAAAAAATTTCTTCTTTTCTAGTTTTTTTACTAAAAAGCTTCTACCAACTAAGTTTACTCAATAACTCCTCCAATTCCAAGAAACCATACCAATATAATAATCTTACACTACCAAAATTCTAAAGTTACATATTTAACATTTCCCAAACACTAACTTAGATTAATTTACTCTAAAATTTAAGATTTGTTCACATAAACTCCAAAATACGCATCTAATAGAATTCTTCCCAAAAATTTAGCTTTATCACTAAAAATTCTCCTAACTCAAGAAACTCCTTTAACTCCAACAAGTATTTATACTTCAAAACCTAAAACATACATATCGAAAACTACCCAATCACAAGTTTAAGTTATTTCAAGCTATAGTGCAAGATTAATTCAAAGTTCCACTACAAATCATATTCTAACTTCAATAAATCCTAAATTCATCCATTTAAATCCAAATCAACTCAAACTGAACCAAATAATCAACTTTAGTAAGTCAACTTTAACTTAGAATAGGTTAGAAAATGATTATACCTCAAATTTGTATAAGAATAGCTAAGAAACAACAAAGGAGCAAGAACCCTTATTTGGCACGTGTACTCCATGCGCTGTCGTTGCCTGCTTGTGGCACCTCACCTATCAGCCCGAAATACTCCCCTAGCTGGCAGTAAGTGTTTTGCAAAGTATGGGGGCATGTGAGGTAGTGATGTGAGGTGGTGAGCTAGAAGAAGATAAAGAATTTTTTGGGTTTTTTTTTTTCTCTAACTCTCTCTGTCACCTGAGCTTCCTAAAGAAGAAATAAGAGCCTTTATGGTTTTTTTGCACTAAATTTTCTAGGCTTTTAGCCTTAAATAGTCCCATTAATCATTAGGCTTTTACCTATTTACCCCTCATTTCCTTCTTTAATAAATTTACAACCTTTTCCTCCATTTTTCTAACTCATTATATTAAAACCCAAATGTTCCTATAAACACTTTCTTTATAAGAAAGTCTTTACTAAGTACATCAATTTCCTTTATGTTTAAATTACCCATCAATCAATAAGTCCTACACATGTCTAACACGAAAAAAATTATAATTTACTTCATCGACATATATACATAATTTAGAAATAAAGAACATACATTACATTTATAATTGAAATTATTTGTTCAAACCTAACATTTAAGAAAAAATAATTAAAAAAAGCATCCTACTATCAAACTAAATTCAATCCATACATACAACTAACATAAAAATATAAAAAATAACATCCCAATAGCAAACATAAAAATCTCAACAGTTGAAAACCGTATCCATCAACAAACATCACATAAACTGACTATATGAAGGTAAGTCAAAGGCTGAATGTCACTAGAGGTCGAAGGATGATGCTTGGGGTGGTTGGGAAATAGTTGTGGGTTATAAATAGGTGCATTGATAGACCTTGGCAAGTATGATGTTCGTAGAAGGATGAAAGGCTAAGGTGGAGAGGTTAAAAAAGTCTCTATTTGCTCGTACTCACTCGGGAAACTAGTATCCCCGTACGACTGTACCCATAACCATTCCTATGTGAGGTATATATCCAAGCGGGGACATAGGAGTTGGGGAAATGTAAGTCAGGCTGGACAAGGGAGTGGGGGTACATATGCCGATTGAGAGCCATTATTCATCATCTGCTCCATGAAAACCAGCCGGTCCAACCTCTCTTTCTCCTTGAGCTAAGCCACATCTTCATATTATATTCATTATTGAACAATAAAAATACATTGTGGTAAAGTATACACCCAAGTGGTACCACATAACTCATATTTTTAAGTATATTCATCACTCATCAAACTATGACAACACACTGTTGACACCCGAAGATAATTGGACAGAAGCCTTGACACCTTCCAACAACTCAGCTATATTGGGATCCATAATTAGGGGTTTCCCTTCATTCCTAAGTCTCCACCCCATCGATGTTGATCAGCATGACATTCACTGCTTATGCTCATTCATTTATAGTGACATCAAACAGTTCCTTGGGTTAGGGGAAGCCTTGTGGATCATGTGCTATTGAAGTAGATGCAAGTTGATACCCAAGTAGTGTGGCATCATCTTTGCTCCACTTTTTTTTTCTTCCTAATTTTCAGTTTCTTCCACAATACTATCAAACGAGGGGTGGTGGGCTTTTGAGGAACCCAAAGTATGTTTCCCAATGGAAACCGTCCCTTGTAAGATGACCTCCATGCATCTCCATTCAGGTGAAGTGGTGGATTACTCATAATGTCTTTGCACTCTAGGTTCTCTTGTGATTGTAAAAAAAAAAACAATCTTACTAGAGATATTTGATGAGTGCCAAATATTGTATATTTGGGCATCTTAATTTACATTTGTTATTTCTTTAGTTGTGCCATAATCTGATATTTTGTGTTAGTTATATGATTTTTAATGTTTTGTAGGATTGCAAAGGAAATTAGGGATTTAATGTGAAAAATATGCAAAAGCTGGAATCTGCTGTTGCGATCGAGCATAGGAGACCTGCGATCGAGCACAATAGCGCTTAAGCGCCCAAGCCCAGGATCGAGTGCAACTGCGATCTTGCGCACAAGAAGTAGGATCAAGTGCATTCGCGACATCCCACATCGGTTAGAAACACATTGCAACGCACCATGCTGCGATTGAGCACATTCGCGCAGTATCCCACATAGGATTGGAAACACATTGCACTCATGAAGTTTCCCTATAAAAGTCCCATTTCACTTTATCATTTGCTATGCAATCTAGAGGATTTTGCTACCAATCGGGGGAAACGCTGAACAGCAGCTGCGAGTAGAATTTCTCTCTCTATGTATTGTTAGTTTTAATTTATTTCTTTTAAGTTTTAAAGTTTAATGTTTAGCACTTTAATTGTGAAATTTATTTTCATAATCATGAGAGGCTAAAACATTCATCTAAGGTTGAAGATGAAGCCTCTCCATTGTTTAGCATTATATTTTCAGATATGTTCGTACAATTCTGATATTTTTTAGTATTGATGTTCTATTTCAATTCAATTGTTTGAGTAAATTCTTATGATTGATTGTTTGGTTTATAAATTGTTCAAATTGGATATTCATTGTGTTTCATCTGATGGATACAGTGAATCATCCAAAGTAAATTGGATATCCATTGTGATTCTAAAGTAAATAAATACATTGGATTTTGGTTTGATTAAGGTATTCGTTGTGATTTGTATATCGATGGATTCATGAAATTATTTGATAAATTACTTTTATATAGAACATGAAGATATATGCTTTACTTTGGTGGGGTGGATTCAGAAACCTTAGTGCATTTATCATTTGTTCTGAAATCAATTTAGCTTAGTTTATATTCTTTGCACGACACAACTCAAAATTTGGAACTAGGTTAAAATAGGTTTCGTTTAGGTAAAAATCTATTTTTACAACGCAAATCCCTGTGGAATCAACCTCGCACTTGCACACACTATATTGGAAATGACTCGTGCACTTGCGAGTAATTTAAACCTCACAACAAGTTTTTGGCGCGATTGCAAGGGATTCGTTTTATTTATGAAAATTAAATTTTTGTCTGAATTGATTTCATTTTTATACTAGTTTAGTTAGCATTTTTGTTTCATTTTTCTTTTTGCAATTTTATTCTAGTTTATTTGTTTATGTTTGAAATTTCCCATAAATAAATAAATATATTAAAAAAATTCTACCAATTTTTGTTGGCCCATTTTGTGAGTATTGTGTTTTATATTTTGCATTTATTTGATTTGATTTTATTGTTTATGCTAGTTAGTTTATTTTATTGCTTTTTGTGTGGTGTATGCTTGGTCGGAGATCCCGGATTTTAGAGTTGATACATTTAGATCTTGACTTAGAAAAAACTCTTAAGAGAAATAAGAGAGCTGATTACGCTCAAAATAATACGCGGTTACTGTGTATAGTTGAGGTGTCAATCCCACGAGGAAAAGCGAACTATATAGAAAAGTGTAAACCTTAACACGAACGATAAAGATCAAGTGAGAAAATTTGTGTTTTGATAGTGAAGTAATATGAGAATATTGTTTAAATAGATTAAAGAATATAATAGAGAAACAACAAGGTTCCGAAAATCCTCCCTAGGTTTATTGCCTTATTCCAATCTTGATTTAATTGTTTTTATCTTGATTGCTAGTTTCACATCCCAAACAGGCAATCGACAAATATTCAATCAAGCACATGTAAACTCTAATGTAATTGATATGAATTACTCTTTACTTTCGATTTAAGCACACATGACCTATCCTATAGATTTATCAAGAAACGACAATATATCTTAATGACAATATCGTAGTAATGGACAAACCTAAAAGGTAAATCTATCGGACTCAGTCACATCCAACAATCTTGACATAAGAAGAGCATGACTAGACTTATATCAAGGGGAAAGATACAATCACCGGATTAAGAGAAAATCTTCTAATTAAATCAAAGAGTAAATTATAACAATGTTTTCATAATAAATCTTAACTACAACTGAATCAATAATGTAAAATAAGAACAACTACACCTAGGGATTCATCCCTTCGCCTTGCTTGGAGATTAGTTGGCCATGGGGTTCATGCTTGAACACTTTGATGGAGAGTGTGGTAGCCTTCTTGAGTTTTCCAGCCTTCAGTGATGTCTTTTCTATCAAACCCTAAGTGATCTATTTATAATACAAAGGTCCAAGGGTGGTTTGGGTGTAATCAATCAACTAAAACCCTAATTAGGAAAACAGGGGTTCGTGTGTGCGCCGCGACTCTCACTTACTTGCACTGTGGCTTTGTCTGGTCTTGGTTAAGTGAGCTTCTGGGCACTGCGGCCCTGTTTGGTCCAGGCCTCAGCTCAGCCTGGTGCTGATGCTTGTGCATGCTCTGGGCGCTGCAGCCCTCACTGGTCCAAGCCGCAGCGCACACTGATGGTTTCTTCGCTCTTTTGGGCTTGGTTATGGAGGCTGAGGCTTAGACTTCTTCAGGCTGCAGCGCCCATACTTAAGACTTGGTTTTCTCTTCATTTTGTCCTTCCGCAACCATGCCCTCACTCCAATGTGCATCGAAGCATCGTGCTTTAAGCTATGATAGCTTTCCATCTCTTTTGAACTCAATGTACCTAAAAATGCACCGAAATAAGTCAATGATCCAAGAATATCACTTTAGAGTTATTAAGGTATAAAAGTGCAATTCAAACCTCGATCAACCCTAAAACGCTAACAAATAAGTACCGTTACGATGCATTTTATGACTTTCATCAAGAGCATTTGTTGAGAGAGAGACAATTGAGATGGGGGACAATTTAGGGAATGCAAATCAACCAGAGAATATAGAGCATCCTAGAGCTTGGAATGTGGACTTCACTACATCTCTTAGGGATTTATTCGCAACCGTTGCGACTAACTCCCCTCCTTGTATAGTGTTGCCACCAACCAATGCTACCCATTTTGATCTAAAACCACATGTCATCTAACTCCTACTCTTATTTCATGGCTTGGGTCTTGAAAATCCTTACAGCCATGTGAAGAAGTTCAAAGTTATTTGTGCCACATTCAAGTTCCAAAATTTCTTTGATAAGTTGGTCCATATTAGACTTTCCCTTTTTCTCTTCACGATAGAACTAGGGCATAGTTGGATTCCAACATGCCCAGGTCTATTACATCTTGGGAAAGCGTGTTGAGTAAATTCTATAATAAGTTTTTCCCAATGTCTAGAGTGAATGAGTACCGAAAAGAGATTAGTTCTTTCACTCAGGAGGAGGATGAGAATTTTCTGAGAGTTGGGAGCGTTTCAAAGAGTTACTGTTCAAATACCCTCCACATGGATATGAGAAGTGGAGACTCATTCAGTTCTTTTACCAAGGGTTGACTCAACTCAACCGTAGCATGATCGAGTCTATGAATAGGGGGCATTCTTAAGTCTGATGGGGGATGAAGCATACAATGCATTAGATAAGTTGTCCGATAACTCGCAGTGGTGGGATTTTTCAAGCTGTTGGGACAAGTCCATTTGTGCTCCTAAGAAAGGAGGCATCTATGAGATTAAGGAGGACACTAACTTGAGGATAAAGATAGATGCTCTAATCAAGAAGGTTGACGCTCTCGTTGTGGCTCGTCCATCAATACAGCCAATACATTCAATATTGATAGTTGTTCGATCTATGCTAGTCTTATGCATTTAGAACAGACTTATCCATTGTCGAGTATCCCATAGAACAAGTGAACACTTTCAATGACTATCGGAGGTAATCAAATGGATCTTACTCTGAGACTTACAATTCAGGGTTGTGAAACCACCCTAATTTGTCATAGAAGCAGAACCAACCGATGAATCAGGGAGGAGCCCCTCATCATGCTCATAATCAATACCCTTCCAGTTTTCCTCCACTAGTTCCAAGTTATGGTCGCTTAGCCCTTCCAGCATTATCACCCGCTTACCAAGCTCCCATTCAAGCTCCAACGCCGGTTTCACAGTCATTGGAGGACACCCTCAAGGATTTCATGAAGATGACCGGTCAATCCATCAGCAAAGTAAAGAGTGCTACAATATTAAATACCCAAGTGATTGCCAAGCTGGAGAGTCAAATGGGTCAAATTGTAAGTCATTTGGTGAAAGAGAGAAGGAAAAGTTCCCAGTCAACCCGTGCCCAACCCGAAGGGACAATTTGCGATTGGAAATTCATTAACTCCTACGCACGGGCAGGAACAAGTGCAATCGATTATCACATTGAGGTTTGGGAGCCAAGTGGACAATCAAGTGGAAGAAAACCCTGCTATGCAACAAAGGCAAGAAAGTGGCAATAAGGAGAAGAGAGATGCTGAGCTATCTATAGCCATATCTACTGTTAAGGATCTTCCTAGGTCGTTTGTACCTAAAACGTCGTAGGATGTTTGTACCTAAAGCGCCTTACCCTGGGAGATTACAAGCGCCCAAGAAAGGAGGGAAGTCTGAGGACATTCTAGAGGTGTTCAAGCAGGTCCAAATCAATATCCCATTTTGGGATGCCATCCAGCAAGTGCCGTCATATGCCAAGTTCTTAAAGGACTTGATCACTGTCAAAAAGAGGACAAATGTCCCCAAGAAGGCATTTTTGACCGAGCAGATTAGCTCAATCCTTCAGTGTAAGATGCCCATCAAGTATAAGGACCCAGAGTGTTCTACCATCTCTTGCATGATAGGAGTCAATCGGATTGAGAGGACTCTTTTGGATCTAGGAGCAAGTGTGAATATTCTATCCTAATCAATCTATTTGTAGTTGGGGTTAGGAGAATTGAAGCCCATATCCTTCACACTTCAATTGGCTGACAGGTCAGTGAAGATACCACGGGGCATAATTGAGGATGTTTTGATAAAGGTGGATAAGTTTTATTTCCCCATTGATTTTATTGTGCTTGACACAGAGCTAGTTCAGAATGTGAGGATTCAGATACCGGTGATTCTAGGGTGACCATTCTTAGCCACAGCTAATGCCTTGATAAATTGTAGGACAAGGGTGATGAAGATTTCCTTCGGAAATATGACAGTGGAGCTAAACATCTTTTATATTAGTAAGCAACCATTGGAATATGATGAAGTGAGAAATGTATGCTTGATAGAGGAGATTATTGAGGAGACTGTGAATGAATCAAGCATTGAGGACCCCTTGGAGGCATGCTTTGCTCAGTTTGGAGAGGATTTGGATTTGGATAAGTTACTTGAGCAAGCAAATGCCATTTTGGAGTCTACTTCTCAAGAGAGCAGTGAGATGGAGGAGACCTGATGAGAGTCGTAAAATGTATCTTAATAGTACTTATTTGTTAGCATTTTAGGGTTGATCGAGGTTTGAAATACACTTTTATACCTTAATAACTCTAAAGTGATATTCTTGGATCATTGATCTATTTCGGTGCATTTTCAGGTACTTTGAGTTTAATAGAGATGGAAAAGCTATCATTGCTTAAAGCTCAAAGATTCCATGTGTATCGGAGTGAATGAGTGCTTCTGAAAGGACAAGATGAAGGGTTTATGGGCAAGGAAGCCTAGGCCCCCAGAAGAGAGAGCCTAGGCGCCCAGAAGCTCCAGACTCCACCATCATGAAGTTTTGTTTTGTTTTTCCTTTTTATTCTTTTAACATCAAGGTAAAGGATGATAGAAATAAATGAGTTATCATGCGGAGCTTGTAAATTTTGTAAGAGGTGGTATTCAAATAGTTGAAATTTCACCTTATTTTCATTATGAGGGTGCGATAAGCCACTTTACAACAGTTCATGAGGTGTTTGGTGCCAACAAATTCTCGCAGGTATTAGTACACCAACAAGAGCATTACCGATGTGTCGTTGTAAGCACCTATGAAGCAGTAACTCGAAATAATGATCCCATATATGGGTGTGTTGCTCATATTTGGGAATTTCAACAAGAAATTTTGTCCTTTATGAAACTCTTTCATTATTTTAAAAGAAAACTAACTTGTCTTTCTTTGCAGGTAACTAACTTACGAAAAGTAATAGATATTCTTTGGAATGGAATGACTAACTCTGTGGTTGGAGTTCCTAGTAGTGGTGATCTAAGCCTCCAAATGACTACTCTAGGTAATGCACAGCTTTTTGGAAACTGTGTTTTCAATAACCAAGGGAATGAACCATTTTCTTTAGAGGAAGATGAAGACCTTTTTTTTATCCCTCCTCAAATCTTTTATGAGAAGTACTTTTTTCAACAATGGTAGTAATTTTGATATGTAAGCGTTTATTATTATTATTTTTTGAATGTTTTGGACCTGTATATATATATATTCTCTTTATTTTTCAAATACAAAAAATTTATTGGGACTAAAACTTTGCTTTTTTTTGGATTAAGCAAAGTACAATACCCATTAACACAAGATTTTTTTTACTTGGAATTGACTTTCCCATTTATGAGCGAACTTTCACTGTTGTATATTTCTCTTGGGGCCTCGGGTTTTGCCTTATATTGGTTGTAGTCCAATTATTTTTTGAAGTGTTCAACTTGCACTCAGGCAACCCTGAGCCTTATCAAAAAATTTGATAATAACATGTGCTTCATTAAGTTTACAATTTCTAAGGCTGATTGGTTACTCTAATTAACAAATAAGTTGCATCACCTGATAATTAATTGACATCACTGCTATAATACTAAAAATGTATGTACCTCTATATATAGTATTTTATTCTACCCATAAGATTATATAAAAACATTAGATCATCTTTTAGTGCTATGTCACTTACAAAAGGGAAGGACATCATTTGTCTTGAAAGAAAAAAACTAAAATTTAAAAAGACAAAATTTAAAATGAAAACAACATCTAAAAATTCATAGCATAACGGCGACATAACCCTAATCAACTTCTTCTTCCACGCTGGTCTCTTTCCCTCTCTAAATATTCTTATTGGGATTTTTTCACCAAAAATCCATCCAAGATCAACACAAATAATAAATATAGCTATGATATTATTTGTTTTGATTTTACCACTAAAATCCACTTACTCAAATTTTAGGTAAAAAACACAACCACAATAATTAAATAGGCAAAACAAACAAGTATCAATAGCACAACAATTTAATATGGTTCGACAACCTCTTTGCCTACGTCCACCAACAAACCCCACTGATTTATTAATTTTCAATTACAACTTTAAGAAGAGAAAAATTGCTAAACTCTCATTATCTCACAACCCAAAAACCCCAGTATAACCGAAGTTTTCAACCTAACTCTAGTTGTAAGTTCTATCTCTACTTAACAACCCAAAACCCCAATATATCTAAAGCTTTCACCCTACTAGTAAACCTATCTGATTTATAATGTATATTGGAATTACGGGTGTGTCTCACACCTTCTCTACGACCCCTTTTATATAGATGATAATTTTCTAATACTACTAGGAAAATAACAACATAGAAAACTACTGCTACGTAAACAAACGACATCTAATAGGAAATTATTACTACTTTTACTGGAATAAGTAACTATAAAATACGAAACAACTTTTCTCAAACCAATTAGAAGTCCTCATTGTGGGGATTTGAGCCAAAATCCCAACAAATCTACTCCTTGGCTCAAATTCTTCACCTCATTATCAAATTTGAGTGTCTTCTTTGGTTGGTGCAATCATTCCTTTTGGTATTTCCATTTCATCCGTTTACTTTTTGAAACAATCACCTTCTCATTGTTTTGCTCATCTCTTGATATAGTCAAGAACAATTTTTCAATCTCGAACACACTTAGTCTCTTCAACTTCTCTTCCTTTGGAGGTGCTGTGGAAACCTTTCCATCCATCCAAACTTCTTTCATCTTCAATTCATCAATATCTTCATCCTTAAAGTCTAGATGATTTATTAAGGACATCTCTTTGTAGGTCCTCTCAAGTTTGTCCCACAAAATCTTTGGAGATCTCTCGAACACCATAGTATACCTTATCCCGGGAGTCAATACCAAATGAATTGTGCTGACCATCCTCATCGGTATATCTTCCCAAAATTCTTCCATCATCTCTATTGGCTTGGACTCTTTGACGAAACTTTGCCAAAGAGAGAGAAACAATTCTACCCATCAAATAAATCAATATTAATTTTACCTACATTTAGTATTTTTGCCATCGGAATCACAACTCTGATATTAGATGTTAGTTGTAGAAAATTAAGAATAGAAAGACTTTCACAGAACAAACAAAAATTGATGAGATTTGAAAGAAGAAAACCTAGTCTTTTAATTTTTTTTCTTGATTGATTACTCACATAATGTGTCAATCTTTACATAGATTTTCAAAATACAATTACTAGGAAGAATAATAAAATAAGCTAGCTACTTCCACTAGGATTAGACCAACTAAATCTACTAGATGAAGTAAAATACGTAATCCTACTTGGTTTAGGTTTCTAACAAATTTTAATTGTTGAATGTTTATAAAGATATGGTAAGTAATCAGAACTCACATATATATGGATTGGGGATATGCTTGATATATGCAATATTTGATATTTTTTAGACAAATATGAATTGATTCAACTAGCTAGAATTGAGGAATAAGTATATATAGCCATTCATCGAAAAAAATATTAAATAACGCTTCACTCTACATGGCTAATGAATGAAAGTTTACACATGGATTCTGGTATTGACCAAGTTATGTGGCTTACACATATTTCTTTTCCCTTTTACATATATAATATAATTTATCTTTTAAATTTTACTAAAATTTTGGCAAAATCTCCTCTGTCTTTCGGACATTTTCCAATTTTTTTATTAACCCGTAAACCAAAACAACTCAATATAAACTAATTCAATTTATGTAAGTCCATCCTCCAACGTCAACACCACAATACAAATTAAGATAGTACTCATTCTCTTGACCTTCTCAAAACCCAACAACCCAATGAATCTCAACAATAATTTCAACTATCAACATTCTTAAGTCCTTTTTAAGCTTTTTACTCCATTTCCATACAGTTTTGGACTAATAAAAAATAGATGTATATACGCAAAGATTTTATTTTTGTCAATTTCCATACAAATATATTATATATCAAGGCAGAAAGAAACAAACAAAATAGAGATTAAATCTGAAAGTTTAATTAAAATTTCCAATTCGAACAGTTCTTTAGTTTAAACTAACTCTTTTCAAGATATCAAGACCCAAGCAACCACTTCGAATTTAATACAGTTTCTAAATCTGAAATTCCTAAGTTATAAACATTTATTTCTCTTACCTTTTACTTTAAAACTCATGCTACTGATTAAATTAGAAAATATCAATTCAATCTATAAATACCAGGTATATGTTGTATATGTTCAATCAAAAATTTATTTACAACTAAATCCCCAAAACTTTTAGAACAAGCATAACCTTAACAAGGAATTTAGATTTTGCGTATTATTTTCTTTTACTTCCACTGATTAAACACCTAACACGAATCCTAATTAAACACTCCTGAACATAATGGCTACTCAGAAAGAGACACCGTCAATTTGTTTCTCACAAACCTTTTGAAACCATAAACTAATAATGTGGGTAACATGGTCAAAGATCAAATTAAAATTACTTAAAATGATGCAAAACTCTGACATAAGTTAACCTGAAATCAAACTTTAAGTTTGTTGATTAATAAAATAGAAGATAAAATTACGGAAGATAACTACTATGCAAATGCAACCATAGAGATAAATTTCTGGGATTTACCGCTAAGCTGATCGAATTTGGTACATCTGGTGGTTGATCTGAATTGAACAGCTCTGCGAGGTCTGATAGGCTGGCAACTATAGCCGCCATGCCGCAACAAGGAGAAGAGCGCAAATCACGACGGAGAGGTGATGTGTCGTGCACACATAAGAAGATAAAATAGGGAAGAAAGTCGATGAGAGAGAAGAAAAATCTTACCGAAATCAATCAGGTTTCTCGCCGAAAATAGGGAGAAGCAGGGAGCTTTCCTTCCCGAAGATTAAGAGAAAGACAGAGATAAAAAAAAAGTCGAGTGGGGATCTCTTACCCATTTATTTATTTTTATCTTGTATTAGCTTTAGTAATTTAATATAATATTATTTGAATTTAATTGGTACAAGAAGCAACTTAGTTTTGTGGTGGGCTTCTAAGCTCAACCTTTAACATGTGGGTCATTCTTCTTTCTTTCTATTTTTCTATTTAAATACAAAAGTCGTTCCTTATTTTTCATTTTACTTGTTATTATCATTCTTTGATATTTAATTTACTTTATTTTTTTCTTTCACAATATCTATTTTTTCCAGATAAAATTCAGCACCAAAATTTGTTTACCAGAGTAGATCAAAGATTAAAACACATGCATGAGATGTATAATAGAATCCATGTGAAATGATAACATTTTTTATCAACACCCGTACATATATTGCACGGGTTACATGATTAGAAAATATATATAAAATAGAGTTTTTGATATCTATCATTATTATTTCAATTTTAACGTATAGTCAATCATTTTATTTTCTCTTTTTAGATTTTTAAAATTTTGATCGATTCGCTCAGGATTGCTAAAAGTATCAATTGATAAAAAGATTGCTCAATATAATTTTTATTTTCATATAGCTTTCAATATCTTTTTGTGGAACTATGTCCATTGAAAAATCACTAATACTAAAAATTCATTTCAAAATTGATTAAATTTACATAAATTAATTTATTTTTAAAGATAATATATTCAAGAAAACTAAATTAATTTAAACCTAACATTCCTTTTGCTTCTCATTAGTTTTCTCATTTACACTAAATATAATAAAATTAAAAATATTAAAAAATAGTCTATAAGTTTAGTCAACTTGGAACAGTAACTCGGGGCAGCATACCTACTGCCACCGAGAGAACAATTCTAAGTGGGATAATTGATATATTGGTTTTTGTTGTTTAATGGGAAGTGGAGAAGAAAACATAATGATGATGTTTTTTTTTTTTTTATCATTATGTTTGTTTGGTATCTCATGGAGACTATTGAAGGAGGGAGCTGCTGAAATTTGCAGCCAAGCTCTCCTATATAATGTGTACGAGAGGTTTATGAAGGGAACGCGAAAGAATTTTTGATTAGTTCCAAATATTTCATCTGTGTTCTTAAAACACTTGGGAATTTAAAGAAAGGTGGAAGGAACAAGATTTTGAGAGTATTTTCGAAAATATTTCGGGAAGCTATCAAAATAGCAGAAGGTAATAAGGTAATGTTATTTTATCATTTATGAAAGTTTCAGGAGGTTAAAATAGAAAATTTTCAAACTGTGTAGTTTATGGAGAAAAGAAGAAATAATAAGAAATTTAAATTCCAATATTATGTCAGGTGTTGGTAGTCAACAATCGGGAGAAAATTCGAGGAAGATCGGGAAAGGCAAAGAGGTGGCCCACGAGTAGCTTTAAAGTGCTACGTGGTGAGTTGGATTTACTCTTAGTAGTCTAAATGAAAAATCAATTATTTCGTGACAATATTAAGTTTAATTATTTAAGTATGCTTGGGTGATCGATGAAAAAGTGATTTATGGGAATGATAGAAAATTTGATCTTGTAGAAATATTTCTCGGTGAGAAGTAATATTTTTGAAAATTATAAGTTTATTTGAGGATAAAAAGCAATTAATAAATTATTGATGAGACATACCGATGTTTTAACACGAATTAGGACGAGATGAATTTTAGTGGATCTTGCTAAATTTTTATGGATGATTTAAGATGAATTTTAGTGGAATTTGACAATTCGGATGGACAATTTAAGATGAAATTTAGTGGATCTGGTCAGACTTTAATGGATTATTTGATGTGATTTAGGGGGAGAAGAATCTTGTGGAAATTTTATAATTTGATAAAAATCTGGATGATTGGATGTTAAATTTTAAAGAAACTTTGTTAGACAAAATTTGTGGATAATTAGGATAGTCAAATTAAGTGGTTGGAATCTTTATATTGTTTTTTTTTATTTCTGTTTATATTACTGTTTCATATCATTGTTCATACACATATGCATTAAATAATATAACCGAAAGAACCGGGAAGGCAGCCGGTCTAATGAAATAACCGTGACAGCCGGTATATGCTGGGATGAAAAATAAAAGCCGTGACAGCAGGTATATACTGGGATGAAAAGTGAAAACCGTGACAGCCGGTATATGCTGGGATGAAAAGTGAAAACCGTGATAGCCGGTATATGCTACAATTAACCGGGAAGGCAGTCGGTCTGATGAGAATAAAAGAACCGGGAGGGCAGCCGGTCTAAGAAAATAATAACCTGTCGACAGGTGGGAAGACGTTCCTGTCATAATCATTCATGCATTTGCATCTGTTTTAATTATTGTTGCATTATTTGAAATGCTGAGATGTGGTATATTATTTGTGAATTAAATTATAGATGGCTAGGTCTCATAAAAAAAAAAGACAGCTATAATGATGAGATTTTTGAGATGCTGAGATGTGATACTTTTTGTGAATTTAATTATAGAAGGTTGAGTTTCATATAAAAAGACAGTGATAAGACTTATCTAAATGATGGACTCTTTGATATGAACCTCATTACGAGGTAATTAGGAAATAATTGATAGTCTTAAGGTGAACCAATGATTGAGAAGAAGAGATTGATAGTAGAAAGTTGTCATCAGGTTATGCGAAAAATAATTTTTAATATTAAAGGATTATTGATGGAATTTGGAATACTTTTAGTAAATTTAATTCGCTGAGCTTGTGAAGCTCACTCCTCACTGTTCAATAATTTCAAATGGCGGTCAAGATAAATAGTCTGGTGGGTTGAGAATCAGTCGAGATCTTTTTCTGTAAGCCAAGTACGTGTTAATATCCTCAGACAATCGAGTTAAAGACTTGTAAAAATTTTATTGTAAATATTCATGCATTTAAGTATTTTTATGTTTAAGTGAATATCAGATTTGTTTACCTCTCCTGTTAAAAAAAAAAATCTGGTAGTATTATATTTATTGTTGCATATATGTGTCGTGCTTGGATTTTCAAAATGTGATGACCTAGTCCAGGGGTGGCCAACCTGGGATGGGTCGTTACAATTTTGGTATCAGAGCATTAGGTTTTAAGATTCTGTAGACTGCATGAGAACCTAAAAAGTGGAAGATCTAAATAAATAATATTCTTAAATGCAGAGTCTGAGGATGACACGTGGTCGTGCGAGAACTAGAGGTAGAGTTCAAAATCAGAGGGGACGTGGTAGACCCCCAATTTTTAGGAGGACTGAAGTAGAGGAAGAAGTCGAGTCGGTGGTTCCCGCAAGGGAACATGGTGATAGTGCTGCTGGTACGAGTAGAGCTGGGGAAGTATCTAAAAGTAGAAATGATGAATTGCAAGATGCTCTTAACCGTGCTTTAGAGAGAATAAATGCAGCTGAAGAACGGGCTGCTAATTTGCAAAGAATATTAGAGGAAAGGAATGGAAGAGAACCAGAGGTAGTGAGGCAAGAGGTTCCTGATGGAGGGGTATTTGTAAATGAAATGCAAGGGGATTGTTTTGTGAGGTTTCTTAAGTTTAAACCTCAGTCATTTAAAGGATCTATAAATCCGGTGGAAGCTGAACAGTGGATTGAGCATGTGAAAAAATATTTTGAGGTCTTACCGGTGTCTGATAAACAGAAGGTTGCCTTTGCTTCGTTTATGCTGGAGGGTGAGGCTTCTCAATGGTGGAAGGATATTTTGCCCAGAATGAGTACACGAATAGATCAACCTTTGACTTGGAATAAATTTAAGGATGAATTCTTTGCAAAGTATTTTCCAGATTCTTTTCGGGCACAACAAGAAAGAGAATTTATCCACCTAAAACAGGGAAATTTATCGGTGGTTGAATATGATAGTAAATTTGTAGCCCTGTCAAGATTTGTACCCGAGTTTATGAATACGGAGGAAAGAAAATGCAAGAGATTTTTAGACGGATTACACTATGAAATTCGTTTTAAACTCTCTTACATGGGCATAGGAAATTATGCTGTACTGGTAGATAAAGCATTGCAGATTGAGAGAGATTTAATAGAGTTTAAAGGTAGGAGGGATTGGTTGAAGAGAACTAGATTTGAGGGATCTAGAGGTGGTAGCAGTATGGCTGTACAGGGTGGGAGACCACCCCAGAGGGGGCGTTCTTTGTCACAAGGAACGGTAGGGCAGACTCAGAGGAAAGCAAGATCTGTTACTTCAGTAGCTCAGAGTAATACCAGTGGGACCCCTCGATTTGGGAGACAGGCTATGGGGATTGGGAGTTATGGTAGAGGAATGAATATGCCACCAAGGGGAAGTGGAAATCTGATTTATGATCAGGAGTCAAGGGTTTGCTTTAAATGTAATCAGATGGGGCATTTATCTCGGAACTGCCCTACACAGATATGCTTTGTATGTGGTGAGGGAGGACATGTTGCTGCAGATTGTCCAGCGGGGAAGTCAGTTGAAGCAAGCATTGGAAGTGTCGGGAGAAGACCGATGGAGAGAGGCAGCGGATCAGGAAGTGTTCGGGGCAGAGGTCGAGGATCTGTAGCAGAGCGAGGACGTGGCAGTCAGATTTATTCCAGAGATGGCAGAGTCTATGCATTGACCCAGCAGGATGCACAAGCCACTCCTGATGTTGTTATGGGTATGATATCTATCCTTGGTAGGGCTGCTAGATTATTGATTGATCCTGGTGCAACCCATTCTTTTGCGTCTAGTAGTTATATGAAGTCTATTGATGTCAGTGCTAGTCCTTTGATGCATGCCATTATTGTTGAGGTTCCTACTGGAGATAGGGTTATTATCAGAACAATTTATCAAAGTTGTGTGATTAATATTGCTGACCGAGAATTTGAGGTTGATTTATTGCCTTTAGATATGACAGATTTTGATGTGATTCTAGGGATGAATTGGTTATCTGCATGTCATGCATGAGTAGATTGTTTTAAGAAAAATGTGGTGTTCAGGATACCCGGGCAGGAGGAGTTTAATTTTTAGGGAGAACGTAAAACACTTGTTAATTGTCTGATTTCTGCCTTAACTGCTAGTAAATGGTTGAGGAAGGGTTGTGACGGGTATTTAGCATATGTGGTGGATTCTAGCAAAGAGGGTAGACAGTTAGAAGAAATCTCTGTGGTAAAAGATTTTTCTGATGTATTCCCTGAGGAGTTGTCTGGATTGTCTTCCAATAGGGAGATCGAATTTTCTATTGAAGTGATTCCAGGATCAGCACCTATATCCATAGCACCCTATAGAATGGCACCAGCTGAATTGAGAGAGTTAAAAGTTCAGCTTCAGGAGTTGCTAGATAAACAGTTTATCCAACCTAGTACATCACCCTGGGGAGCTCCTGTGTTATTTGTCAAGAAGAATGATGGGACATTGAGGTTGTGTATTGATTATAGACAATTAAATAAGATCACAATCAAAAATAGATATCCTTTACCCAGGATAGATGACCTATTCGAGCAATTACAAGAAGCTAGAGTGTTATCTAAGATAGACTTGAGGTCGGGATATCATCAATTGAGGATAAAAGAGGGGGACGTACCTAAAACTGCTTTTAGGACACGTTATGGTCATTATGAGTTCTTAGTGATGCCTTTTGGGTTGACCAATGCTCCTGCGGCATTTATGGATCTTATGAACCGGGTGTTTAAACCATTCTTGGACAGATTTGTAATTGTGTTTATTGATGATATTTTAGTATATTCTAGGAATGAAGAGGAGCATATGCGACATTTGGAGATAGTGTTGGAGATTCTGAGGAAGGAGAAATTATATGCGAAATTTTCTAAATGTGAGTTTTGATTGAATGAAATATCCTTCTTGGGGCATGTTGTGTCGGGAGAGGGAATAGCAGTTGACCCACAAGAAGTGAAAGCAGTGTTGACTTGGGAGAGACCCACGGATGTAACTGAAATTAGAAGCTTTTTGGGATTGGCTGGTTATTATAGGAGATTTATTCAAAATTTTTCTATGATTGCTAGACCTTTGACTAAATTGACCAGGAAAGATGAAAATTTTAAGTGGTCAGAGGAGTGTGAGAGAAGTTTTCAACTGTTGAAAGAAAAACTGACTACTGCCCCAGTATTAGTGCTTCCATCTGGTGATGAAGGATTTGTGGTCTATAGTGATGCGTCGCATCAGGGGTTGGGATGTGTGTTGATGCAACATGGGAAATTTATAGCTTATGCATCTAGGCAACTGAAGAATCATGAGAGAAATTACCCGACCCATGATTTAGAATTGGCTGCCATAGTCTTTGCTTTGAATATTTGGAGACACCATTTATATGGAGCCAAGTGTGAAATTTTTACTGATCATAAAAGTTTGACGCATTTACCAACCCAGAAGGAGTTGAATTTAAGGCAGAAGAGGTGGATGGAATTAATTTGTGATTATGATTGTACAATTCATTATCATCCAGGAAAGGCTAATGTAGTAGCAGATGCATTGAGTAGAAAAGCTACAGGGAGATTAGCTGCTTTTGGGAGTCATGATACTAGCTTGATGATAGAATTAAGAGAAATGAGGATGCAATTGAGTGTCAATGATAAAGGAGCATTAATGGCAAATATGGTAGTTCAATCTCCTATTATTGATCGTTTATTACAGCTACAGAGTAAAGATGAGGGAATAGAGAAAATCAGGCAGGAAGTGTTGAGCGGGAAGCCGACCGAGTTTAGAATCAGAGATGATGGTATGGAAGTATCGGGACAAAGAATTTGTGTTCCAAATGATGAAGAGATGAGAAAAGAAATACTTAAGGAATCTCATGATTCGATATATTCCATGCACCCGGGAAATAATAAGATATACAGGGGGCTCAAGCAGAATTATTGGTGGTCAGGGATGAAGAGGGATGTAGCAGAATACATTGCTAAATGTTTGACTTGTCAACAGGTAAAATCTGAGAATAGACATCTAGCAGGTTTATTACAACCTCTTCCGATACCTGAGTGGCCATGGAAAAATGTAAGTATGGATTTTGTCTCTGGTTTTCCCCGTACCCAGAGAGGGCATGATGCTGTGTGGGTTATAGTGGATAGACTTTCTAAATCTTCACATTTTCTTCCTATTAAAACTACCTGGAGTCCAGAAAAGTTGGCTGAGTTGTATATGGCAGAGATAGTGAAATTACATGGAGTGCCCTTGACTATTGTGTCTGATAGAGATTCTAGATTTTTTGGAGGGGTTTTCAAGAAGCTATGGGTACGCAATTACAGTTTAGTACAGCTTTTCACCCACAAACAGATGGACAGACAGAGAGAATCATCAGAATACTAGAAGATATGCTGAGGGCAAGTGTATTGAGCTTCTCAGTAAGCTGGGATGCTTACTTGCCTTTGATAGAGTTTGCATACAATAATCAGTATCAAACTAGTATTGGGATGGCACCCTTCGAAGCTTTGTATGGAAGGAGGTGTAGAACTCCAGTATGCTGGGAAGAAGTTGGAGAGAGAAAGATATATGGCCCATAAATGATAGACTTGACTACTGAAAGAATCAAACTGGTTAGGGAGAATCTCAGAGCAGCTCAGAGCAGACAGAAAGGATATGCTGACAAAAGAAGACGACCTCTTGAATTCCAAGTTGGTGATTGGGTATTCTTGAAGATATCTCCGTGGAAGGGAGTGTTGAGATTTAAGAAGAAGGGAAAGTTGAGCCCGAGATTTATGGGGCCCTATGAGGTGATCGAAAGAATTGGACCCGTAGCATATCGTTTGAATTTGCCTCTGGAATTAAGGCAATTACATAATGTTTTTCATGTGTCACTACTGAGGAAGTACTTGCACGATGAGTCCCATGATATCACGAATCAAGCGATAGAAATTCAGAAGGACTTGACTATTATGCTAGCCCCAGTCAGAATCCTAGACAGAAAAGAGCAAGTCTTACGCAATAAAGTTATTCCTTTGATTCAAGTATTATGGCGCAATAAAGATGTTGAAGAAGTCACGTGGGAACATGAAGCAATAATGAGGAAGGATTATCCCCAACTCTTTACTTGATTTCAACAAGGAAATTTCGGGGACGAAATTTTTTTTAAGGTGGGTAGAATTGTAATATCCGTATTTTAAAAAGTTGGGTAAGTGTATATTTTTATCAATATGACAAAGAGTTAAATCCCTGAATGGCTGAATGAAGATTTCTGGAGACCAAGGTTGAAAAGTAAAAAAATAAAAATAAAAAAAATAAAAAAACAAAAAAGTCAACTTGGAACAGTAACTCGGGGCAGCATACCTACTGCCACCGAGAGAACAATTCTAAGTGGGATAATTGATATATTGGTTTTTGTTGTTTAATGGGAAGTGGAGAACAAAACATAATGATGATGTTTTTTTTTATCATTATGTTTGTTTGGTATCTCATGGAGACTATTGAAGGAGGGAGCTGCTGAAATTTGCAGCCAAGCTCTCCTATATAATGTGTACGAGAGGTTTATGAAGGGAACGCGAAAGAATTTTTGATTAGTTCCAAATATTTCATCTGTGTTCTTAAAACACTTGGGAATTTAAAGAAAGGTGGAAGGAACAAGATTTTGAGAGTATTTTCGAAAATATTTCGAGAAGCTATCAAAATAGCAGAAGGTAATAAGGTAATGTTATTTTATCATTTATGAAAGTTTCAGGAGGTTAAAATAGAAAATTTTCAAACTGTGTAGTTTATGGAGAAAAGAAGAAATAATAAGAAATTTAAATTTCAATATTATGTCAGGTGTTGGTAGTCAACAATCAGGAGAAAATTCGAGGAAGATCGAGAAAGGCAAAGAGGTGGCCCACGAGTAGCTTTAAAGTGCTACGTGGTGAGTTGGATTTACTCTTAGTAGTCTAAATGAAAAATCAATTATTTCGTGACAATATTAAGTTTAATTATTTAAGTATGCTTGGGTGATCGATGAAAAAGTGATTTATGGGAATGATAGAAAATTTGGTCTTGTAGAAATATTTCTCGGTGAGAAATAATATTTTTGAAAATTATAAGTTTATTTGAGGATAAAAAGCAATTAATAAATTATTGATGAGACATACCGATGTTTTAACACGAATTAGGACGAGATGAATTTTAGTGGATCTTGCTAAATTTTTATGGATGATTTAAGATGAATTTTAGTGGAATTTGGCAATTCGGATGGATAATTTAAGATGAAATTTAGTGGATCTGGTCAGACTTTAATGGATTATTTGATGTGATTTAGGGGGAGAAGAATCTTGTGGAAATTTTATAATTTGATAAAAATCTGGATGATTGGATGTTAAATTTTAAAGAAACTTTGTTAGATAAAATTTGTGGATAATTAGGATAGTCAAATTAAGTGGTTGGAATCTTTATATTGTTTTTTTTATTTCTGTTTATATTACTGTTTCATATCATTGTTCATGCACATATGCATTAAATAATATAACCGAAAGAACCGGGAAGGCAGCCGGTCTAATGAAATAACCGTGACAGCCGGTATATGCTGGGATGAAAAATAAAAACCGTGACAGCCGGTATATGCTGGGATGAAAAGTGAAAACCGTGATAGCCGGTATATGCTGGAATTAACCGGGAAGGCAGCCGGTCTGATGAGAATAAAAGAACCAGGAGGGCAGCCGGTCTAAGATAATAATAACCTGTCGACAGGTGGGAAGACGTTCCCATCATAATCATTCATGCATTTGCATCTGTTTTAATTATCGTTGCATTATTTGAAATGCTGAGATGTGGTATATTATTTGTGAATTAAATTATAGATGGCTAGGTCTCATAAAAAAAAAGACAGCTATAATGATGAGATTTTCGAGATGCTGAGATGTGATACTTTTTGTGAATTTAATTATAGAAAGTTGAGTTTCATATAAAAAGACAGTGATAAGACTTATCTAAATGATGGACTTTTTGATATGAACCTCATTACGAGGTAATTAGGAAATAATTGATAGTCTTAAGGTGAACCAATGATTGAGAAGAAGAGATTGATAGTAGAAAGTTGTCATCAGGTTATGCGAAAAATAATTTTTAATATTAAAGGATTATTGATGGAATTTGGAATACTTTTAGTAAATTTAATTCACTGAGCTTGTAAAGCTCACTCCTCACTGTTCAATAATTTCAGGTAGCAGTCAAGATAAATAGTCTGGTGGGTTGAGAATCAGTCGAGATCTTTTTCTGTAAGCCAAGTACGTGTTAATATCCTCATACAATCGAGTTAAAGACTTGTAAAAATTTTATTGCAAATATTCATGCATTTATGTATTTTTATGTTTAAGTGAATATCAGATTTGTTTACTTCTCCTGTTAAAAAAAATAAATAAATAAAAAAATCTGGTAGTATTATATTTATTGTTGCATATATGTGTCGTGCTTGGATTTTCAAAATGTGATGACACCGTCCAGGGGTGGCCAACCTGGGATGGGTCGTTACAAAAAAATATTGAATAATTTCTTTTATGTCTTAAAGTTTGTTAACTCTAAAAGTTCAACATAAGTTAAGTTACCAAATGTTTCATTTTAACTCCTCTCTTTGTAACTTAGATCAACACCAGAGTAAATGCTTGGCAACAGTTAGTAAAATTCTCTTAACGTACATTAATTCACCCTCAATTCCTTTTTATAAATTCTTACATACTTTCTTCCTTCAACCACCAAGCATAGTATTCATTCTCTCTTAATTTAGAAACATCACTGAAGGAAGGCACAGTTTTTTCCACTACTAACATGTCAAGCAAAGCTCAAGCAACGATGTCTTTATTAGTAGTGGCCACATGCGTTTCAATGTTGGTTCAATCAGGGCTCGCCCAGCAGCCACCACCCCAGAATCTACCATTTCCAGGATTTTTTCCACCTGGGGCTCCAGTAGATGTTATTCAATGTTGGACATCTGTGCTGAACATTCAAGGATGTGTATGGGAAATTTCTCATGCTATTCTCAGTGTCCAATTCGGAAATATTGGCCCTGGTTGTTGCAAGACATTCCTTTCTATTGACGCCAATTGCTGGCCTAAAATGTTTCCATTAAATCCCTTTTTCCCTCCATTGCTCAAAGATAATTGTGTCCGTATTGCAACTGCTCCCCCAGTATCCAAATAGGCGAATATTTTTACAGGGATTTCAGTTAATTTAGTGCCCAGATGTGATTTTTTTTTTCATTTTTCACTTTTCTTTTTATTTCAGTCTACATGAGTAATAAGATGCTTATAGAATATTGCATGTAGTTGGAGGTATTGGCGTTCTTCAACTATTGTTCAATAGTAAAAGCTGAAGGTTTTTTCTTTTACTTTATTGTTTGTTATCCTTTGCCCAACAAAACATGAAAAATCAAACATTAGCTACTAATAATCAACCAAATGATATTCATAATGTTATTCATATTCAACCAAATGATAGACCCAAAAAACTCATGCCATAAAAAAAGGGTAAATCTAGGTCCTTGAACTTTCTCAATATCGTTCATAATAATTTGCAAAGGGCAAGAACTGATTGACTCTCCACCCACATTAAATAGGGCAACGCCTAACCCATAAGCTCCAAACAATAGCCATAAACCTAATGTGAGATGCACACAACCACCAACTCAAAAAGCCAGTGCCCAACAGATTCCTCTCAAACCACTACCTTGTTTGGTTATACTTGTGAAAACTGTCTAGTGTTTGATGACGGGTGATTGATTTTTCAATTTTTTTACTTATAATTGATTAGACTGATTTTTTACTGTTTGGTTGCAAATTGACTAGTCTAAATTCAAAACTGTTTGGTACCATTATCCACATTTGATAACAACAAGTAACTGTGACAGATGATAATTTTTTCATTGTTATATTTTAAATTTAAATATGATCTATATGAATGTTTTAAAACTTTAAATCTCGTAGTAATTAAAAATTTATAGACAAAATATCTTACATATTTCATAGATTACAAAATTCATACAAATATTTTGCATATCATAAAGTTATCAAACCTCTTGTTCTACTTCAATAGTCCAATTATCGTTATTTAGTTATGATAATGAACATAAAAAATACAATCAATGAAAATAAAAGCAACACACTGTCAATAATAAGACAAAATCCCATCATGGCTCAACCACGAAACCTAATGAATCATAACTCATTATCTTGTGCCACAGTGAGGATTGCTGCCCTCATAAAACCATTGATCAAAATAAAGTTGTCCTAATGATTCTGTCAACCAAAATTGATTTGTCATTTACAAATATCATATAAAAACAATTCAATATATCAATTTACTCAAATTTATTGCATATAGATATACCATACGCAATGGAGATTGATAGAAACGTCTCCCACTATTCTTGGGAGTGTGAGCTATATACAAGTGCATATGCCCATTTTCACATGCAAAAATTCGAGTCCTTGTCACACCACTGCATAATTATTACCAAATATTAAAATGACATTCAATAATCAATAACACACATTTATTGTAATGACTCATCCCGAGGGGACCCTATTCGGAATAACATCATTACTTTTAAGTACTGAACACCTGGACCTATAATGCAACATGTAAATCCTACTCTTTCGATCATACAATACATTCTGGCTTGCATGCATGCTTCCAAATTTCTTTAGTATATGTACACTACATTTTGGTTGAAACTAAGAATTTACACAAGACACAATCTTTAGAAAAAAATTCCATCCATGACAATTCACAAGCATATACATTTTTCCAAAAATTGAGACATACACATTAATCCAAACTCCCAAACAAACGGGGTGAGGATACCTCACGTGAAAACCCACCTAAGGATACCTTTCTCCTTCAATCCTTTACTGATTTGCTTCAATTCTATTCAGCAACTTCCCTGAAATATTAAAAAGAATGAAGGATGAGCTAAAAGCTCTGCGAGTAATCACATTACCCGAAGTAATCATCTTCAAGAAACTTTATCACTATTTGAATGAATTCAATTAATTTTAATCACAATTCATAAAGTCACTATTATGTATATATAATTATTCTCATGCTTATCACAAGTAAAAATAATCTTTCCAAGAATACATTAAAATATTTAAAAATCACGTGAATGAAAAAGTATCATACAAGTATATCACAAGATTCAAACTATTACAAGAATAACATTTTTAAAGTATTCACATTTCACGTGACACCAACTCAAGTCCATACTTTTATCAATACATATATCACACTGGGGACATCTCCTCACGTACCAGTACATCAAACATCGCATTATACATCCACTCGGTTCCATCTCACTTTCAACTTCCACTCGATTCCATCTCACTTTCCACTTCCACTCGGTTCTACCTCACTTTCCACTTCCATTCGGTTCCATTATATTATTAAAGAGTTCAAATCTCTTTAAACATAATTCATAACACAAGAAATTTCTCAAATATAATTTCATCAACTCATTCACATTACACTTTACTTCCAAACACACATCAAGACATATCATTATTTGTTTCTTAGGTATCAGAGACACATTTATTCACACCCTTTTATGGTTTGCATTCCACACTTATTATACTTACATAATTTCGTTTTTATCATATAATTTACCATGCTTACTAAGAGTAAGGTGAAACTCACATTTGATAGGCCAAAGGCTAGTCTTGAGCTACTTCCTTGCCCTTAGCACATTCTCCAACCACACCTAAAGATTATATCATTTAGTATAACAATCCAAGAACTATGTATGAAATCAATATCAATCTTCATTAAGCAACTACAAGAAATAGTCAAGACAATAACTATGTCACAAGTTTTCTGTTCTTTTTCTACTTTTCCTTATTTTCTCTTTCTTTTCCTATCAAATTTGAAGTTCATATCTTATGATAATGATTTTTTTAATTTACTCAAATAAATTTCAAGATTAAATTAAAAGAAAGCTTAAACTTCTAATTTTTAAGACTAATTAAATGATTTGTTGCATTTACTTCTAAAAAAATTTCTTCTTTTCTAAAATTTTACTTAAAAAGCTTCTACCAACTAAGTTTACTCAATAACTCCTCCAATTCCATGAAGCCATACCAATCTAATAATCTTATACTACCAAACTTCTAAACTTACATATTTAACATTACCCAAACACTAACTTAAATTAATTTACTCTAAAATTTAAGATTTTTCCACATAAACTCTAAAATACCCACCTAATAGAATTCTTCCCAAAAATTTAGCTTTATCGCTAAAAATTCTCCTAACTCAAGAAATTCCTTTAACTCCAACAAGAATTTATACTGCAAAACCTAAAACTTACATATCTAAAACTACCCAATCACAAGTTTAAGTTATTTCAAGCTATAGTGCAAGATTAACTCAAAGTTCCACTACAAATCATATTCCAACTTCTATAAATCCTAAATTCATCCATTTAAATCCAAATCAACTCAAACAAAACCAAAGAATCAACTTCATTATGTCAACTTTAACTTAGAATAGGTTGGAAAATGATTATACCTCAAATTTGTATAAAAAATAGGTAAGAAACAACAAGGGAGCAAGAACCCCTGTTTGTTGCGTGCACTCCATGCGCCATCATAGCCTGCTTGCAGAACCTCACCTCTCAGCCCGGAATCCTCCCCTAGCTGGCAGTAAGTGTTTTAAAACGTATGTGGGCAAGTGAGGTAGTGAGCTAGAAGAAGGTAAGAAATTTTTTGGGTTTTCTCCAAACAAATGAAAAAATGGTTTTTGCCTTCTTTTTCTCTAACTCTCTCTGTCACCCGAGCTTCCTAAAGAAGAAATGAGAGACTTTATGGTTTTTTGCGCTAAAGTACCCAGGCTTTTAGCCTTATATCGTCCCACTAACCATTAGACTTTTACCTATCTACCCTTCATTTCCTTCTTTAATAAATTTGCAATCCATTCCTCCCTTTTTCTAACTCTTTATATTAAAACCCAAATATTCCTATAAACACTTTCTTTATACGAAAGTCTTTACTAAGTACAACAATTTCCTTTAAGTTTAAATTACCCATCAATCAAAAAGTCCTACACACATCTAACACGAAAAAAATTATAATTTACTTCATTGACACATATATATATAATTTAGAAATAAAGATCGGACTTTACATTTATAATCGAAATTATTTGTTCAAACCAAACATTTAAGAAAAAATAATTAAAAAAAACCATCCAACTATCAAACTAAATTCAATCCATACATCTAACTAACATAAAATATAAAAAATAACATCCCAATAGCAAACACAAAAATCTCAATAGTTGAAAACCATATCTATCAACAAACATCACATAAATTGACTATGTGAAGGTAAGTTAAAGGTTGAATGTCATTAGAGGTTGAAGGATGATGCTTGGGGTGGTTGGGAAACAGTTGTGGGCTATAACAGGTGTATTGATAGACCTTAGTGAGTATGGTGTTTGTGGAAGGATGAAAGGCTAAGGTTGAGAGGTTGAAAAAGTCTGTCTGCCCGTACCCACTCGGGAAACTAGTATCCCCGTACGACCGTACCCATAACCATTCCCATGTGAGGTATAAATCCAAGTGGGAACATAAGAGTTGGGGGCATGTAAGTCGGGATGGACGAGGGAGTGAGGGAATTATGCCGATTGAGAGCCAACATTCATCGTCTACTCCATGAAAACCAGCCAGTCCAACCTCCTCCTTGAGCCAAGCCACATACTCATATTATATTCATCATTGAACAATAAAAATACATTGTGGTACAATATACACCCAACTGGTACCACATCACTCATATTTCTAAGTATATTCATGCACTCATAAAACTGTGACAACACACTATTGACACCTGAAGATGATTGGACAGAAGCCTTGAACCTTCCAACAACTCAGCTATATTGGGATCCATAGAAAGGGGCTTCTCTTTATTCTTAAGTCTCCACCCCATCGATTTCGATCAGTATGACATTCACTGCTTATGCCCCACCCCTTCATTTATAGTGACATCAAACATTTCCTTGGGCTAGGGGAAGCCCTGTGGATCACGTGCCATTGAAGTAGATGCAAGCTGAGACCTAAATAGTGTGGCATCGTCATTGCTCACCCCCTCTTCCCCCCGCTTTTTTTTTCTCTCATGATTTTCAGTTTCTTCCAAAATACTATCAAACGAGGGGTGGTGGGTTTGTAAGGGTCCCCAAGTATGTTTCCTAGTGGAAATTGTCCCTTGAAAGATGACCTCCATGCATCTCCACTCAGGTGAAGTGGTGGATTACTCATAAAGTCTTTGCACTCTAGGTTCTCCTATGATCATAAAAGAAATGCAATCTTACTAGAGATATTGTTTATAGAACATAAGCAATATAACATATTAAAAACTTCAAATATATTGTGGTTCTGAGAAAAGGCATGAAAATACTACATTCACAAAGAGTTCCAAAAAATCATCCACGGTAGTTATGGTCATTGTGCTTAAGTTTGTCCCAATCCTATTGTGGTCCTTTAGTTTCATCCAAGCAACCCTATCATTTTCAACTTGACTCATGTGGTTCTTCTTTTTATGTGACATCTCCTCTACTGTCTTAAAATTATGAATGTTATTGTCCTAAGGTCTTGTAGTGAAAGTGCCTATTGCCCTATTCTCCTTAATTACTTCATCATAGTATCACTGTATTAACTGGGCTTTTCGATTGGCATTCCAAGTTGCTTTCTCACAAGACTGGGAAGAGGAAGTAGTTTCACTCGATTTGTTTACAATTCTTTTCTTCCCCATTCTTTACCTATGAGGTGAATAAGTGACAATTATAAAATATAACTTGATACCATTTAGTTATTTTAAAATCCAGTACTAACATGTTTACATCATTCTATATTATAATCACTACAAGATAAAAGGTCATCGCTACCGCTTTTTTTTGTGTGCATATTTCAGTGCTTTAAAGCGTCGAAATATGCTTTACCGGCGCTTAAGCGCCGGATAAAGTGCCGGTATGTGTAGTGTCGAAGCGCAAATACCGGCACTTTCTGAAAGCGCCGCAATATGCATATTTTTTCGGCGCTTTTAAGCACCGGTATATTTCGGCGCTTCTAAGCGCCGCTATATAAGCAGCATAAACAAAAAAAAATTCCTCCATTTTTCTCCCTTTTCTTGGCAACCAAACGCAGCATACAAGTACAAAATAACAACAAAAATAAACATAGAAATATCTTAACTAAGCAATCCTCAATTTATACTTTCAACTGACTTGCAATTATGTCCAATATGAACTTGCTGTGGGAGGAAAGTGTCTTGAGAGACTGGCTTAGAAGTCTCAAAAGGGAATATGGGATGTTCTTATAAACAATCCATAAAAAATGTGCAATGACCAAACCTGAACCATTGTAAATGCAAATATCACTTCTTCCTCTTGGTGCATTTTCTGGAGCCAAACTTGCTGCTTGAATCGATTCTGTTTTGTAGTTCATAAACATATTGACTGAACTGTCTAAAATCAAAGAAGGGACTGAAATATGTAGACTTCTTAAAAGGATCAAATCCAGCAAACTGCAAAATAAAAAAGAGGGGAAAGGGGAAAAACACACAACAATATAAATTTTTTTTCCTTCCACGGGTTAAACTAATAGGAATAAATTAAAAAAAAACACCAGCATACAAGTAAAGGAACAATTACAGGTGATTACCAGAAAATATTGTGGCAGGGGAGCTAGGGGCGACAGCCAAAAATTTTGGGGTTGGCGCGGTTGAGGAGGGAAAAAAAATTTGGGGGAAAAAATTATAGGGCGCGGCAGGCTTATATATGAGAAATTTTTAGCATATATCGGCGCTTGAAAGCGCCGAAATATGGACAAAATCTATTTCCTATTCCGGTGTTTTAAAGCACCGGAATATACTCGAAACCCATTTCATATTCCGGCGCTTTGAAGTGCCGGTATATGCAGAGGAACATATTTCGGTGCTTTAAAGCGTCGGAATATGCTCGAAACCCATTTCATATTTTGGCGCTTCAAAACACTGGTATATGCAGAGGAGCATAAAATACTGGCGCTTTAAAGCGCCAGAATATGCTCGAAACCTATTTCATATTCTGGTGCTTTGAAGCGCCGGTATATGTAGAGGAAGATATTTCGGCACTTTGAAGTGCCGGAAAATACCGGCGCTTTAAGTGCCGGAATATGCTCGAAACCCATTTCATATTCCGGCGCTTTAAAGTGCCAGAATATGCTCGAAATCCATTTCATATTCCGATGCTTTGAAGCGCCGGTATATGCAGAGGAGCATATTTTGGCACTTTAAAGCGCCGAAAAATACCGGCGCTTTAAAGCGCCGAAATATGCTTGAAACCCATTTCATATTCCGGCGCTTTAAAGCCCCGGTATATTGCGGTGCTTCAAAGCGCTACTATACATATTAAGATTCATAAGCGCCGCTATATGTTCTTTGTATATTGCGGCGCTTCAAGAAAGCGCCACAAAAGAAGCGCCGACGGTTATTATATTGCGGCGTTTTTATGAAGCGTCGGAAATAAAGCACCGACAAATGTCAATTATCTTGTAGTGAATAGACCAACCAATATATAGCCATAATTTAATTTACGCAATCTATAACATAAGTATAAATAAAATATATAGATTTAAATGTGGATCGATATATGTCTCAGACACATGTAGGTTAAGTTTCACTGATATACTACATTTACATTCAACAAAGGTACCTAGTGGTCATCATCATAGGCAAATTCCTAGCCTCGGGTGGCCAGGGTCCCCAAAACATGATTGGAAATGGAATACTTGAGACACACCTAATTGAAGATAATGGAATCCATGAGACACTCCTATATGAAGCTAATGGAATGCATAAACACAATTGATTGAGCAAAATGGAATGCATAAAGCACATCTAATTGGACAAAATGGAATGTATTAGACACACCTATATAATCTAATGCAATGCATGTGACACATCACTCAAGCAACAAAACAATGCATGAGTTATAATTCAAGATCAAGCTAGCAAAAGTCAACTGATATATATAATTCAAGATCAAGCTAGCAAAATTCAACTGAGACATCTAATTTAAGATCAAAACAATAAGAGTCAACTGACATAAATAATTCTAGAAGAAGGTAAAATGGGCATTGATACATATAGAACATATAGACCTGTTAAGATCGAGAGTATTTTAGACATGGGAGAACACACGAACATGAGCTTGATATACATGGATGGACACCAATACGACTCAAAAATCTAAGCTTATGAGTATTGGACCTAAACTGTAACCCTTTTTTTTATTTTATTTTATTTCTTTCTGATGTGGGATAACTCATATGTGAATATCCAAACAAATCTCCTCCTCACGTGTGAGTTATATACCAAACTTTCCCTTGAATGGAACCAAGGGTCATGAGATCAACAAAAGAAATCAAATGAAACCCAACCATGGTGAGAGGCAAGCCATGGGAGTCCTCATGGGGTAGAGTAGATCACAAGGCACACATAACAGTCTTCCACATTATGACCAACTGAAACCATACTTTGATACCATTTGTTAAGATTAGAAGTACTCCACATGCAGGAGAACACATGAACATTGACTTGTTATACATAGATATGCACCAATATGACTTAAAAGCATAAATTCATAAGTCTTGAGCCTAAACCATGTATATAACATACTATTATTTTTTATTTATTTCTTATGTAGGATAACTCACATTTGAATATTTTAACAAGAATAGATCAATCAAGACAGTAGTAATGATACACACAAAACTAATATCCAATTAAATCTATAACCATATGAAAAATGAAGAGGTCGTTTGGTATTGTTGTCGCTCTATGTTTTCTACTTCTATTTTCAAAAAATAAAAACAGCAACAAAAAATTACGTTTGATTGAGCTTGATAATGTGTTTCTCTTTTTCTATTTTATGGAAATGAAAAAAAAAAAACCAAAATTGAAAACTCGAAAGAGTTGTTTCCATCAATTTTGGAAACAAGATGAAAACACGCTAAGAGGCAAAACTTACGTATGCTTTATATGTCACAGTGCACACCCAGTTTCGAGCCAAGATCAAGACACCCCTTTCATTTTACCTTTCATTATATCAGAATGGCTGACGCATTAAAGTGGGCACTTCAAGATTGTGCCAATTAATTTTTATTTCTTTACAAATTACATATCTAAAAATAGGAGTATTTAGCCATCGTTTAGTATTATTTTTTTTAATCCATGATAAGCATCCTTTATATATATATTTTTGTGTAATTATATTGAACAATAAAATCGTAAGTTGTCCAAATTAAAAACTCATACTTTTGGGTAGTATTAGATATTTGTTAATTAGATATCTAGTGATACATACATTAGTGAAATATAAATATGATTTATGAAAGATAAAATGAAAGTAAAAAAATTAGTAATTCGATTGACCAAACCTGTTTTTGGACTTCAGTTGAAGAAAATTGGAAGATTATTTTATTTGCCAAACATGTTTCTTGTTTTAAAATTTTTGAAAACAAAATAGAAACAAAACATTTGAAAACCAAAAACAAAAATTAGAAAACTGGAAACGATACGAAACGCCAAACGAAATCGAAACTTTTTGGTTTACTTTTCATTTCGTTGCTTCTTTCACATGTGGCATGCAATATTCTAGACACATGCCTTAATAATTTTCAATTTTTCCTTTTCCTTTTTAAAGTCAAATAAAAGATCTACACATCTTTTGGGCCAAATGAAAGGATGCATCTAAAGACTTCTTTACTTTACTTTTTTTCGTGAATCAACTAAGTTATTGAGTTGTCAAATGAAATAAATGAGACCCCTACACTTATTGAAATCTATATCTATTCAAATACATTAAAAAAAGTTCTGGATGAATGTCGAAGAATTTGCAACAAATGATTTAAAAAATAAAATATCCATCTATATCTCTTTACTTTTATATTTCATCATTTTTTACAACAATGATCTAACCTACTCCTAATCGCTTTCGACTCTAACCTACTCCTAATCGCTATTGACTCATGCAATAACCCTCTTTATCCATAAGAGAGTGGTTGCTCTGAGAAATCAAACTAAGTATATCGTCACCTCAAATCTATACTAAATGATCTTTACAAATTAAGGGTAAGATACATATACATTTACCGTGTTTGATAGTAATTATAATTTATTCTCAAAATTTTTTAAAAAATGACACTCCTCCTATTATTAAGAAATTTAACCAAAATTAGGAAAAACACAATTCTCATTAAACAAATATCCATCGCATATGTGTAACAAGAAACTCACATCTCAACGTAGATGCACTAAATCAATATTGCATGACTATCAGAAAAGAATTTTCGTTAATTTTTGCTATATCTATTAGCTATTTTGGAATATTAATTTATTGGTGGTGGGATATTTATCATTAAGTCATTTATCTATTCGACATAAAACTATACTTTATGATTTATCAACTATTTATCCATGTCAGAATTTTAAATTGGTATATAATTATTGAAGGAAAAAATCAATAGCAGTAACTTTAGTTCTTTGTGAATTAATAAAAATTAAATAAAAATCGATTTTTAAAAAAATACAACTTCTTGCACTCCCGCAGCAACGCGCGGGTTAAGTGCTAGTTCTAACTGAAACCCAAACAATCAAACAACATATTGCAGTGTGCATGTGAATCTAGATTCTAAAACTGTCACAGAATTAAATTCTAATTGAAATCCTAACAATCAAACAACAAATTGTAGCTAGATTCTAAACCCGTCACAGATTATAAGGGTATTCAAATCTTTGGTCTTATAACTCGTCTTTTTTTGACTTGTACTATAGTTTATACACTCAATTCCCATCTCCAATTTTTCTTGCAAATTTCTAGTCAATCACAAAGCCAGATAATATTCTAACAGCTCAATTTTTAGAAAACATGAAGTTAATAAAAGGAAAGTTAGTCAAGAAGCTGAAATCGATCAAACCCATTGGTAACTGATGTAAGAAAAAATTTCTTCTCCAATGATATTATGACACATGGAAACCTTCAAGGGCAAAAAAGTAATTCCATCATCTAGACAGATCAGCCAATCTAATCTCCGCACTTGGGAAGGGGCATTATAATAACTTTATATCGAAGGGCGTTATGTTAATCTTATGCCAATGTCCCAATACTACTACAACACTCCAACTTATTGATAAACTATTATTCAAACCCGACAAGTGGAAAATTCCAATCTTATCTAAGAGGATTATTATTCCTATCATTCTCTTAATCGGACTCTGCTCCGACACACTATAAAAAGGACTCTCACAATCAAAAGTTATATTCAATTTTCACTCAAGGCTCTTACCTCCATACAAATCTCCTTATTCACCAAAGCTCTATTCTACTTTAGGCATAAAAAAATCCCCCGGAAGCACACCCTCGGTCATCCAGCGACTTTTAAGTTCTCCTCTTGTTTATATATTTATAAGATACACATGAAATTATTCAATGTTCATGGTGCGTAATTCCTTTCATCACATCTATGTATTGTCATGATGGTTTTGGTCGTCTGCTCTTCCTCAAGAGGACTCGTGCTTTTAGTCAAGATCTCAAGTACTTGTGTCTTATTAAGATAGTATTAAATTGTAATCTGCATATCATAAATGGTTGGTTTAATCAAGATTTACTTATTTAAGTTGTAAAGTCAACTAATCTACTTAATAGACATATCACTAGATTCGTTGTACAAATCCAAATTAGGCACTTCATCCATCATTTTATTCCTAATCTAATTAGAGTATAAAATTCTTAATCAAAATTAAAAAACCACGAGTTTAATTTTAATAAGATAGGATAAGCTTTAATAACATTTATTTTATGTTCAAGTGATTCAAAAATGCAGTAGTCAAGTGACTTCTTTTCACTCCCTGGATCACAATTTCTCATCATTCAATACTTGAACTTCTATTAGTACGAGCACTATTAGTACAAGCTCTCTAATTTGGCATCGGAATACATAAAGAAATCTAGTAACATATTCTATCCATATATAAATTAATTTGGTGTACTTAAGAATGCATGTCTACCTGAAATCCTATTTTTATTTCACTGTTACTTTTTAGAAAAAATGAAATAATTTTTTTATTTAAATGCAATAAAGCCAAAAGGCTACAAAGATTAACCCCAAGAAATACAAGACTACAACAAGAACTTTTGAAGTTATATTGCACGAGAGAACTTCAACAATTTGAGTATTTCTGATGCAGGAGGATCCGAGTCAGATGATGCTGAGTTGTTAGATGGCAAGTGGGCTACCTAAACCGGTTTACATCGTTTAGCAGAATATAGGCTTGGATTGGGCCCCGAAGGCCCTTGTCTGATTGGAAACGAGCTTTCGGGAAAAACTTAGTATTATATACTAAGCCTTATCATTTTTAAGCCAGAAAACAAAGTTTAGACCTTCAAATTGGCAGTTTTTAGTTTTTAGGAAACTTTTTATTTTAGTTATTTTAATTTCAGCCTTAATTTTATTTTCCTATTTTGTTTCGACCTTATAAATAAGGTCTTATGGTTTCGTAATATTATAATTATATTTTTGGAATAAATTAAAATAAAGCATCAGAGTAGTTTTTCTGTATTGTTTTAGGGTTTTTCTTATGTTACTCCCTGTGAACTATCTGTTCGACTAGCCTGCAGAATAATTGCTATTCTGCCCGGCGTCAATTTCCCTTTGGGTCTCTAGTCATGCCTTCTATTGGATGCAGTCCAATTATTTTTTCAAGTGTTCAACTTACGCTGACGTAACCTTGAGCCTTCACAACAAATTCGATAGTAACATGTGCTTCATTAAGTTTAGAACTTCTACGTGTAATTGGTTACTTCAAATAATGGAGAAGTTGTATCAACTTAAAATTGATTGACGTCATTGGTATCAAACTAAAAGTGTATTTAACGTTATATATGGTAATTTATTCTATCCATAAGATTATATAAAAAAAAAATAGATCATATATTAGGGTTATGATCATGCTTAGGCAGCTAATGTTACTTAAAACAGAAACTACATATGTACACCATATGCAACCATGAATCAAAAATTAAAATACATATAAATATAGATACCAACAAAACGAAACAAATGATTCAATCCATATTCTAGTTTTCCAGTAACCAAAACAGATTTCTGCAATAAATTACTAGTCTAATTTCTTGTGGTCCGTTTGTGGTTCGTATAGCAGCGCTCTTACTAGTCTAATTTCTTGTGGTTCACTTGCGAACTAATCACTTTTCTCTCCAACGAGGTTCTTCATTCTTTCGTTTCAGTCTCACTCTCAACCATGGGAAAAAAATAAAATTAAGCTTGAACTGACTTTTAATGAACCAACAAGAAAAGTGACTCTTAATAAAAGAAAGGCGGGTCTGTTGAAGAAGCTCAATTAGATAACAACTCTATGCGCTGTTATGGCTTCTGCAGTGATTTATAGTAGTACTTCAGATGCAGAACCATATGTTTGGTCTTCTCCAACCAAGGCGTTTGACGTGCTTGAAAAGTTCAAGGATGTGTCTGTGAAGGAAAAAGATAAGCATATGATGGATAAGAAGGTTTTCCTTGCAAAAAGGATATCCAAGTTGAGTGAAAAATTGAATAAAGAAAGGGACGAGAAAAAAGAGATCGAAATCGGACTCATCTTGGTGAAACTCTTCCTAGATAAGAATTTACATGATTCGAATTGTTCGGAAAATGACTAATTAGGTCGTCTATTTAACAAAAAGATTAAAGCATAAAATATGGACATATTATTATGAAATGATGAAACCAAACCACGATCTTATTCTTCTCACTACAATTTCAAAACAGAACCACATTATGAATTGAAACTGAAATTGCTTTAATCATGTACATATTTAAGTAAAAGAAGAGAATGTAATCATGTACATATATAAAACAATAACTTCTTAATGGAGCAGTTATTAAGTTTCTGTATCAACTTTAAAATTGTAATATGATAGTATATTAATTAAAAAATATAAGTTTTGGTACCTTTTTAAGTTGTAATCTATTTTAATTAAAAATATAATTATTTGGTTTCAAAAAAATTACTCTTTGAAGGTTAAATTTAATATATACTTCTCATATTATGTCATAACAGAAAATGTAGTGCCATTCGGCTTCAGGTGAAATTTCTTGCCCCGTCCCTGTTACTTGGGGAATAAGTTTCAATTTTATTGTTGGGCATTTTACAGAATGGGAACAAGATGGAAAGAAGTATAAATGTGGTCAGGTTGGAGAGAGTGGTTGTAGAAGTTATCACAAGAATGATTGATTTTTTTTTACTTAACATGCCCTTCAAATTTTATGCATGACACAGTAATACATTAGTTGAATTGCTTCCTGAACTTTTTTGCATCATCATGTCTCCAACATCAATCAGTACACTTTCTTCTTATGCATTCCTTCCATCAATTATGCATGACTCGAGTCTTGGCTCACTGCTGTCAACCTGAAGAAGATGCATTTGTGTCATTATATTGCATGCAAAATTCCAACCTTCAAGCTAATATTCTCTGAATTTGTCTTGGGACTACGCATTTTCATGTATAATATCTTGTTTTGTGCCTATCTGGTGAAATGACAAAATAAGTTGAAAAATAAATTTTGTGCTTAGTTATAATACGTTAACCAATCTAATTTCCAAAATTTTTCAGTTTCCCTATTTTTCCCCGTTTTCTTGATGATTTATTGTTTTATATATATGTAAATGATGATTTTGTAATGAGGTATAAAAATACTGCAAAGATGCCCAATTACACTATTAACAAACAACTAATAACTGCTTTATATATAACCTAATAAAATTATGAAATACTTGGAGAGGAACAAAATTTTCTTATTTTTTGGATGACAGAATTTGTAATTACAGATATATAAAGTAGTGTGATCACATTCATTTTAACAATTTAATCTATATAGTAGTTATTCTTTTCAAGTCATAATTGCGTTGGAAGAGAAAGCTCCATGTTGAGTGCTAGTGCAGTAGAGACACTCTATTTAGGTGCAGTCATGCAGGGGCTTGGTTAATTGTTAGTTCAAGAAGAAAGTTAAAAGACAAAATGCAGAAGCTCACATGAGGCTGTTTTTTAATAGTAAACATATTATTTATTTATTGTAGAAAACACAAATTCAAATTTGCTAGGGAATAGCCAATATTGCTATCCATAAAAAAACAAACAAAAAAACCCAGATAAGAACATCATAGTTATCTATCCTACAATAGAGGACTCTTCTTTAGGAAAGCGACAAAACAATAAAATGAAAATCATAAACAAAACATAGAAAACAAATTTGGATGAAGTAAGAACTAAATGAGAAAAAAGAAAACCCTGAGTTCTGAAAACGATTTATTTCTCCAAAACAATTCTACTTTGAAGGGGTCATATTGAAGCTAGTTAAGAGCTATTTTATGATTATCATTATGATCTAGATCAAGAGCTTGCTCATCAAGATTGATCCTTTGTGGTTGAGAAACAAATTGAATGACTTTATGCATGATAGGAATAGGTGTTGTTGCATGTGTACCATAGAAATTGATAGATAAAAAATAGATATCTTAAGAGTGATAATTAAATACCATTAAATAGCAGGTACCTTTGGTAGATTACTGATCTGATCTATGGCTTCAATATGTGTCGCTATCTTCCTTCGGCTTCATCTGTTGCATCATCTGAATCAATTGTCATGAAATATAAGTGGTTGGTAGCTTTAGGGGTTGGGTAGAGATCAAGGGAAAGGAAGTAGCTGCGCTCACTCTCAAGGCTTGAGAGGTTGTGTAGAGATAATTAGCCTTATATACATAGATGTAATCTAGAGTTAGAACATAAAGGGTAGTTTGGGAATTAAATATTTTGTGTGATGGGTTTATGGTTAAATGTGGTTGGTGGGTTTACCTTTGGTCTAATCTGCTCTCTTTTCTTTCATTGAAGTTTTTTTTCTTCTTATAAATTTAAAGTTAAGTTTGAACAACTCATTTAGAAAAAGATTGTGTTGGGTAAATTGCTATATCTGGCCAAAACAAATGAACTAAAATGGGGTTGATGCATAATAACAGTATCTATCAAGATAAGAATAATTTATATTTATCCACCCCCGGCATTAAGGTTTGATTTTTGTGAATTGTGCAATGGTGAAGGTAAGTACTTGCAACCAGTCTGGCAATGCATAAATATTTATAAGATATATATGAACTTATTCAAGGTTCATTCAATGTTCACCTTGGGTTATTCTTTCCATCAATCTATGTATAGTTTTGGTTGTGTGCTCTTTCTCAAGAGGGCTCATGCTTTAGTCAAGATCTCAATTACTTGTGTATGATTAAGACAATATTAAATTGTAATACGCATATCATTTATGGTTGGTTCCATCAAGATTTACTTTGTTAATTTGTAAAGTCAACTAATCTACTTAGTAGACATATCACTAGATTCATTGAACTTCCATTAGTACGGGCACTAATTAGTATAAGCTCTCTTATTTGGCATCGGAATACATAAAGAAATCTAGTAACATAATTCTCTTCATATATAAATTTGGTGTACTTAAGAATGCATCTCTCTTAAATCCTATTTTTATTTCACTGTTACTTTTTCGAAAAAACGAAATAATTTTTTATTTAAATGCAATAAAGCCAAAAGGCTACAGAGATTAACACCCTGAAATACTAGATGTACAATGAGAACTTTTGAAGTTAGTTTGCACGAGAGAACTTCAACAATTTGTGTATTTCCTTTTGGGCCTCGAGTATTGCCTTCTATTGGTTCCTGTACAATTATTTTTTGAAGTGTTCAACTTGCGCTCACGTAACCTTGAGCCTTCCCAAAATATTTGATAGTATGTACATGTGCTTCATTAAATTTACAACTTCTAAGTGTAATTGGTTACTGCAAATAACGGAGAAGTTGTATCAACTGATTATTAATTGACGTCATTTCTATCACACTAAAAGTGTATCTAACTCTATATATAGTAATTTATTCTATCCATAAGATTATATAAAAACAATATTTCATCTATTAGGGTTATGATCATTGTTAGGCAGCTAATGTTACTTAAAATAGAAACAACATATGTACACCATATACAACCATGAATCAAAAATCAAAATATGTGTAAATATAGACACCAACAAAAATCAAAATACATATAAATATAGACACCAACAAAAAGAAACAAATGATTCAATCCATATTCTAGTTTTCCAATAACCAAAACAGATATCTACTATAAATTACTAGTCTAGTTTCTTGTGGTCCGTTTGTGGTTTGTATAGCAACGCTCTTACCATATATATGTTTCCTTACATCTATATCTATATCTAAAGACTGGTTAAGGGAATTTGAAGAGAGCAAAAAAATGAGTCTGTATATTTAAGTAAAAGAAGAGAACGTAGTCATGTACATATATAAAACAATAACTTCTTTATCGAGCAGTTATTAAGTCTCTGTTTCAACTTAAAAATTGTAATGTGGTAGTGTACTAGACTTATATGTGGGTTATACATATAATATTAATTAAAAAAGATAAGTTTTGGTATAATTTTAAGTTGTAATCGATTTTAATTAAAAATATAATTATTTGGTTTCGAAAAAATCAATCTTTGAAGCTTAAATTTAATATATACTTCTCATATTACATCATAATAGATAACGTACATTCAGCTTCCTCAAGGTGAAATTTCCTGCCCCACCCCATTTATCTTGGATAAAGTTTCAATTTTATTGTTGGGAATTAATTTTGGCTTGGGCTTTTTACAGAATGAGCGCTCTCAAATTTCTCTTACTTGCAAATGAGTAAAGCAAGAGCAAGGGAAAGCTCTCACCTCCTTATATAAGCACCTCGTCACAATAAACGAGGAAAAATTAAATCACCTCAATTGTAACATCCCTTCCATTCACATAATCAAGGGCATGCGCTGCCATTTAGAAACCCAAGACAATGATCCGTCACACTATAAAAAGTCAAGGCTCCAACCCAGACGAAAAAAAAATTCAAGCCCACCCATTGAGCCCAATAGAATTACAAGCCATGGCCTTTTTGATGAACTAAACAGGACAAAAATTCTTAGCTAAAGCTTTTCAACATTTCAAAAGGACAAGTCCATTCTCCACGGACTCCATCCCAAAACTCCGAACAGTTTGAATGAGTGTCATCTCCTCGGACTTTATCTCCAAACTCCGAGCGGTTTGACTGAGTGTCATCTCCTCGGACTCTATCTCCAAACTCCGAGAAGTTTGACTGAGTGTCATCTCCTCAGACTCTATATTTGACGTCATTACTTACAGGTGAGATAGAAGAAACATGTGAATATGAGAGAGGGTTTATGCCAAGGAAAGACATCTTTGATGCTCCTGTAAAAACCTTTATTCGGGTTTGGGTTTTGTTAATTTGGGAAATTAAGCACATAAATTCACAGAAGAACATAGATCAAAACAAACTTAAAAAAATAAACAATCAAACGCATACACATATTCACATAGGGATGGTAACTAAACAGAGAGAAAATTTTACTTGTTCCACAGAGAGATCGAGTGCCTTAGCTGAGAGCAACTGATATCAAAAATCAAAAATGAAAAATCAAAAAAATTTACTCTTGTTCTAACCCAAAATCCCCCCGTATCATTAATTCTGTTAGAAAGTATTATCAAAGAAAAGAAAAAACCATTGTGAAGAAAGAAAAAGAAGAAAGGGAAGGAAAAAGAGTTACCTTCGGTTGAAGGCCGGCGACTGAATCAACGAGGAAGATAGTTCAGGGCGGTCAAAGGGTGAGGGAAGTTTGAGGGAAAATTCCACTGAAAATTAAAGATTTGGAGATGGGAGCTAAGTTGTTATTAGTCTCAGTTTTGATAGAGCAAGTGAAATTTGGAGATGGAGATACAGGAATTTGGGAGCGCACCGGATGAAAGATTTGGAGATGGGAGCTAAGATTTTCTTGGTCTCAGTTTCGACAGAGCAAGTGAAATTTGGAGATGGAGATTTAGGGATTTGGGAGCACGTGGGATGAAAGAGGAGCAATTTTCAGCAAAAAGGAAGAGATAAAAGCGCCATTGACATCAAGGCGTTTTTTGGAAGTGTCGCATGGTTTGGGTTGCTCAGCCAATTTTATGACACTTTTTAAAAGTGCCCGGGAAAGACCCTTTTTGTTGTAGTGTTAATTTATTTAAAGGAATAGGTGATTCTGGTCTTGACCAAGTTATGTGGCTTACACATATTCCTTTTTCCTTTTACATATATAATATAATTTATCCTTTAAATTTCACTAAAATTTCGGCAAAGTCTCCTGTCTTTCGGACATTTTCCAATTTTTTTATTAACCTGTAAACCAAAACAACTCAATATAAACTAATTTAATTTATGTAAGCCCATCCTCCAACCTCAACACCACAATACAAATTAAGATAGTACTCATTCTCTTGACCTTCTCAAAATCCAACAACCCAGTGAATATCAACAATAATTTCAACTATCCACATTCATAAGTCCTTTTTAAGCTTTATACTCCATTTCCATACAGTTTTGGACTAATAAAAAATAGATGTATATATGCGTAGAGTTTATATTTGTCAATTTCCATACAAATAAATTATATGTCAAACAAAATAGAGATTAAATCTGAAAATTTAATTAAAATTTCCAATTCTAACAGTTCTTTAGTTTAAACTAAGTCTTTTCAAGATGTCAAGATGTCAAGACCCAAGCACCCACTTCGAATTTAATACAGTTTCTAAATCTGAAGTTCCTAAGTTATAAACATTTATTTCTCTTACCTTTTACTTTAAAACTCATGCTACTGGTTACATTAGAAAATATCAATGCAATCTATAAACACCAGGTATATGTGGTATATGTTCAATCAAACATTTCTTTACAACTAAATCCCCAAAACTTTTAGAACAAGCATAACCTTAACAAGGAATTTAGATTTTACATATTATTTTCTTTTACTTCGACTGATTAAACACCTAACAAAAATCCTAATTAAACACTCTAATAAGTATACAAACCTTTTGAAACCATAAACTAAAAATGTGGGTAACATGGTCAAAGAACAAATTAAAAATACTAAAAATGATGCAAAACTCTGACATAAGTTAACCTGAAATCAAACTTTAAGTTTATGGATTAATAAAATAGAAGATAAAATTACGGTACATAACTACTATGCAAGTGCAGCCATAGAGATAAATTTCTGGAATTTACCGCTACTTGGGGAAAGATGATCGAATTTGGTACATCTGGTGGTTGATCTGAATTGAACAGCTCTACGAGGTCTGATAGGCTGGCAACTATAGCCGCCATGCCGCAACAAGGAGAAGAGCGCAAATCACGATGGAGAGGTGATGTGTGGTGCACACATGAGAAGATAAAATAAGGAAGAAAGTCGATGAGAGAGAAGAAAAAACTTACCAAAATCAATCAGGTTTCTCGCCGAAAACAGGGAGAAGCAACAGGATAAAATGCCGAGAGATGAGGGAGATTTGTGGTTGTGATCTGATTTGGGACGTTAGAGAGAGGCAACAGGATATTTGGGTTGTTGCCGGCAGAGAGATCAAGGACTAGCATACATGTAGGGAGTGGGGATCTCTTACACATTTATTTATTTTTATCTTGTATTAGCTTTAGTAATTTAATATAATATTATTTGAATTTAATTGGTACAAGCAGCAACTTAGTTTATCATTTTCCTTTCTTCTTTTTTTCTATTTAAATACAAAAGTCATTCCTTATTTATCATTTTACTTGTTATTATCATTCTTAGATATTTAATTTACTTTAATTTTTTTCTTTCACAATATCTATTTTTTCCAAATAAAATTCACCACCAAAATTTGATTACAAGAGTAGATCAAAGATTAAAACATATGCATGAAATGTATGATAGAATGCATGTGAAATGATTACATTTTTTATCAACGCCTGTGCATATACACGACTGGAATATATATAAAATTAGAGTTCTTTATATCTATTATTATTTCAGTTCTAACATATTGTCAACCACTTTATCTATTTTTTTCACATTTTTAAAATTTTGATAGATTCACTCATGATTGCTAAAAGTATCAATTGATAAAAAGATTTTTTAATATAATTTTTATTTTTATATAGCTTTCAATGTCTTTTTGTGGAACTATGTCCATTGAAAAATCACTAATACTAAAAATTTATTTCAAAATTGATTAAATTTACATAAATTAATTTATTTTCAAAGATAATATATTCAAGAAAAACTAAATTAATTTAAACCTAACATTCCTTTTGCTTCCCATTAGTTTTCCATTTACGCTAAATATAATAAAATTAAAAATCTTAAAAAATAGCCTATAAGTTTAGTCACCAATGATGATAATAAAAATCATGTAAAAACATAAATAATAAACAAGCATAATATGAAAAAGGATAATTCATTCACCTTTAAAGAAACACTATGATATATGTACATATTAAAAATTATTAGAAAAAACCTGTGCATTACACGGATATGTAAACTAATACTAAAAAATATTGAATAATTTCTTTTCATGTATGGCATAATGTTTATGTCTTAAAATTTGTTAACTCTAAAAGTTCAACATAAATTAATCTTGCATATATGGATTTAAGAAGGAGTACACTCACCGTTGTTAAGTTACAAAATGTTTCATTTTAACTCCTCTCTTTGTAACTTAGACCAACACCAGAGTAAATGCTTGGCAACAGTTAGTAAAAGTCTCTTAACTTACATTAATTCACCCTCAATTCCTTTTTATAAATTCTTGCCTACTTTCTTCCTTCAACCACCAAGCATAGTATTCATTCTCTCTTAATTTAGAAACATCAGTGAAGGAAGAGTCGGTTTTTTCCACTACTAACATGTCAAGCAAAGCTCAAGCGATGTTGTCTTTATTAGTAGTGGCCACATGCATTACAATGTTGGTTCAATCAGGGCTCGCCCTGCAGCCACCACCCCAGAATCTACTATTTCGAGGCTTTTTTCCACCTGGGGCTCCAGCTGATGTTATTCAATGTTGGACATCTGTGCTGAACATTCAAGGATGTGTTTGGGAAATTTCTCAAGCCATTCTCAGTGTCCAATTCGGAAATATTGGCCCTGGTTGTTGCAAGACATTCCTTTCTATTGATGCCAATTGCTGGCCTAAAATGTTTCCATTAAATCCCTTTTTCCCTCCATTGCTCAAAGATAATTGTGTCCGTATTGCAACTGCTCCACCAGTATCCAAATAGGCGAATATTTTTAAAGGGATTTCAGTTAATTTAGTGACCAAATGTGATTTTTTTTTCATTTTTCACTTTTCTTTTTATTTCGATCTACATGAGTAATAAGATGCTTATAGAATATTGCATGTAGTTGGAGATATTGGCGATCTTCAACAATTGTTCGATAGTAAAAGCTGAAAGTTTTTTCTTTTACTTTATTGTTTGTTCTCCTTTGCCCAACAAAACATGAAAAATCAAACATTAGCTACTAATAATCAACCAAATGATATTCATAATGTTATTCATAATCAACCAAATGATAGACCCAAAAAAACTCATGCCATAAAAAAAGATAAATTTAGGTCCTTGAACTTTCTCCATATCGTTCATAATAATGTGCAAAGGGCAAGAACTGATTGACTCTCCACCCACATTAAATAGGGCAACGCCTAACACATAAGCTCCAAACGATAACCATAAACCCAATGTGACATGCACACAACCACCAACTCAAAAAGCCAGTGCCCAACAAATTCCTCTCAAACCACTACCTTGTTTGGTTAGACTTGTGAAAACTGCCTAGTGTTTGATGACGGGTGATTGATTTTTCAATTTTTTTTTTTTTACTTATAATTGATTAGACTGATTTTTTACTGTTTGGTTGCAAATTGACTAGTCTAAATTCAAAACTATCTGGTACCAATATCCACATTTGATAACAACAACTGACTGTGACTGATGATAATTTTTTCATAGTTATATTTTAAATTTAAATATGATCCATATGAATATTTTACAACTTTAAATCTCATAGTAATTAAAAATTTATAGACAAAATATCTTACATATTTCATAGATTACAAAATTCATACAAATATTTTGCATATCATAAAGTTATCAAACCTCTTGTTCTACTTCAATAGTCCAATTATCGTTATTTAATTAAGATAATGAACATAAAAAATACAATCAATGAAAATAAAAGCAATACACTGTCAATAATAAGACAAAATCCCATCATGGCTCCACCATGAAACCTAATAAGTCATAACTCATTATCTTGTGCCACAGTGAGGATTGCTGCCCTCATGAGACCATTGATCAAAATAAAGTTTTCCCTATGATTCTATCAACCAAAATTGATTTGTCATTTACAAACATCATATAAAATCAATTCAATATATCAATTTAGTCAAATTTATTGCATATAGATATACCATACACAAAGGAGATAGATAGAAACGTCTCTCACTATTCTTGGGAGTGTGAGCTATATATAGGTGCATATGCCCATTTTCACATGCAAAAACTGATGTCCTCATCACACCACTGCATAATTATTACCAAATATTAAAATGACATTCAATAATCAATAACACACATTTATTGTAACAACTCATCCCGAGTGGACCCTACACGGAATGACATTATTACTTTTAAGCATTGAATACATGGACTTGTAATGTAACATGTAAATCCTTCTCTTTCTATCATACAATCCAATACATTCTTGCTTGCATGCATGCTTCCACATTTCTTTAGTATATGTACACTATATCTTGGTTGAAACTAAGAATTTACACAAGTAACAATCTTTAGAAAAAAATTCCATCCATGACAATTCACATGCATATACATTTTTCAAAAAATGGAGACATATACATTAATTCAAACTCCCAAACAAACAGGGTGAGGATGCCTCACGAGAAAACCCACCTAAGGATATCTTTCTCCTTTAGTCCTTTACTGATTTGCTTCAATTCTATACAACAACTTCCTTGAAATATTAAAAAGAATAAGGGATGAGCTAAAAGCTGAGCGAGTAATATATGTACACTACATCTTGATTGAAACTAAGAATTTACACAAGACACAATCTTTAGAAAAAAATTCCATCCATGACAATTCACAAGCATATACATTTTTCCAAAACTGGAGACATATACATTAATCCAAACTCCAAAACAAATAGGGTGAGGATGCCTCGCGTGAAAACCCACCTAAGGATACCTTTCTCCTTCAATACTTTACTGATTTGCTTCAATTCTATTTTGAAACTTCCCTGAAATATTAAAATGAATGAGGGATGAGTTAAAAGCTTAGCGAGTAATCACATTACCCGAAGTAATCGTCTTCAAGAAACTTGATCACTTTTTGAATGAATTCAATTTAATTGTAATCACAATTCATAAAGTCACTATTATGTATATATAATTATTCTCATCCTAATCACAAATAAAAATAATTGTTCCAAGAATACATTAAAATATTTAAAAATCACGTGAATGAAAAAGTATCATACAAGTATATCACAAGATTCAAATTATTACGAGAATAACGTTTTTAATGTATTCACATTTCATGTGACACCAACTCAAGTCCATACTTTTATCAATACATATATCACAATGGGGACATCTCCCTACATACCAGCACATCAAACATCGCATTATACATCCACTCGGTTCTATCTCACTTTCCACTTCCACTCAGTTCCATCTCACTTTCCACTTCCACTCAGTTCCATCTCACTTTCCACTTCCACTCGGTTCCATAATATCATCAAGGAGTTGAAATCTCATCAAACATAATTCATAACACAAGCAATTTCTCAAATATAATTTCATCAAGTAATTCACATTACACTTTACTTCCAAACACACATCAAGACATATCATTATTTGTTTCTTAGGTATCAGACATATTTATTCACACCCTTATATGGTTTGTATTATGCACTTATTATACTTACATAATTTCATTTTTATCATATAATTTACCACGCTTACTAAGAGTACGGTGAAACTCACATTTGATATGCCAAAAGCTAGTTTTGAGCTACTTCCTTGCCCTTAGCACATTCTCCAACCACACCTAAAGATTGTATCATTTAGTATAAAAATCCAAGAAGTATGTATGAAATCAATATCCATCTTGATTAAGCAACTACAAGAAATAGTCAAGACAATAACTATACCACAAGTTTTTTGTTCTTTTTCTACTTTTGCTTATTTTCTCTTTCATTTCCTATCAAATTTGAAGTTCATATCTCATAACAATGATTTTTTTTTTAATTTACTCAAGTAAATTTCAAGATTAAATTACTAGAAAGCTTAAACTTCTAATTTTTAAGAGTAATTAAATGATTTGTTTCATTTACTTCTAAAAAATTCCTTATTTTCTATTTTTTTACTTAAAAAGCTTCTACCAACTAAGTTTACTTAATAACTCCTCCAATTCCAAGAAACCATACCAATCTAATAATCTTACACTACCAAAATTCTAAACTTACATATTTAACATTACTCAAACACTAACTTAGATTAATTTACTCTAAAATTTAAGATTTGTTCACATAAACTCCAAAATACCCATCTAATAGAATTCTTCCAAAAAATTTAGCTTTATAACTAAAAATTCTCCTAACTCAAGAAATTCCTTTAACTCCAACAAGTATTTATGCTTCGAAACCTAAAACTTACATATCTAAAACTACCAAATCACAAGTTTAAGATATTTCAAGCTATAGTGCAAGACCAAAGAATCAACTTCATTAAGTCAACTTTAACTTAGAATAGGTTTGAAGATGATTATACCTCAAATTTGTATAAAAAAATTGCTAAGAAACAACAAAGGAGCAAGAACCCTTGTTTGGCACGTGTACTCCATGCACCATCGTAGCCTGCTTGTTGCACCTCAGCTCTTGGCCCAGAATACTCCCGGGCAAGTGAGGTAGTGATGTGAGGTGGTGAGCTAGAAGAAGATAAGGAATTTCTTGGGTTTTTTCCAAACAAATGAAAGAAATGGTCTCTGCCCTTTTTTTTCTCTTACTGCATCACCCGAGCTTTCTAAAGAAGAAATAAGAGACTTAATGGTTTTTTTTTTTGTGTGAAAGTTTCTAGGCTTTTAGCCTTATATAGTCCCATTAACCATTAGCCTTTTACCTATTTACCCCTTATTTCCTTCTTTAATAAATTTGCAACCTTTTCCTCCCTTTTTCTAACTCTTTTTTATTAAAACCCAAATGTTCCTATAAACACTTTGTTTATAAGAAAGTCTTTACTAAGTGCATCAATTTCCTTTATGTTTAAATTACCTATCAATCAATAAGTCCTACACATGTCTAACACGAAAGAAATTATAATTTACTTCATCGACATATATACATAATTTAGAAATAAAGAACATACATTACATTTATAATTGAAATTATTTGTTCAAACCTAACATTTAAGAAAAAATAATTAAAAAAGCCATCCTACTATCAAACTAAATTCAATCCATACATCCAACTAACATAAAAATATAAAAAATAACATCCCAATAGCAAACATAAAAATCTCAGTAGTTGAAAACCATATCCATCAACAAACATCACATAAACTGACTACGTGAAGGCAAGTCAAAGGCTGAATGTCACTAGAGGTTGAAGGATGATGCTTCGGGTGGTTAGGAAACAGTTGTGGGCTATAAACAGGTGTATTGATAGACCCTGGTGAGTATGGTGTTCGTGGAAGGATGAAAGGCTAAGATGGGGAGGTTGAAAATGTGTCTGTCTGCTCGTACCCACTCGGGAAACTAGTATCTCCGTACGACCATACCCATAACCATTCCGATGTGAGGTATAAATCCAAGTGGAGACATAGGAGTTGGGGGCATGTAAGGCGAGATGGACGAGGGAGTGGGGGTATATATGCCGATTAAGAGCCAATATTCATCGTCTGCTCCATGAAAACCAGCTAGTCTAACCTTTCTTTCTCCTTGAGCCAAGCCACATCCTCCTATTATATTCATCATTGAACAATAAAAATACATTATGGTAAAGTGTACACCTAAGTGGTACCACATCACTGATATTTCTAAGTATACTCATGCACTCATCAAACTGTGACAACACATTGTTGACTTCCGAAGATGAATGGATAGAAGCCTTGAGACCTTCCAACAACTCAGCTATATTGGGATCTATAATAAGGGGCTTCCCTTTGTTCCTAAGTCTCCACCCCATCGATGTCGATCAGCCTGACATTCACTGCTTATGCCTCACCCCTTCAATTATTGTGACATCAAACATTTCTTTGGGTTAGGGGAAGCCTTGTGGATCACGTGCCGTTGAAGTAAATGCAAGTTGAGACCCAAGTAGTTTGGCATCGTCATTGCTCCCCATTTTTTTTTTCTGATTTTCAGTTTCTTACACAATACTATCAAATGAGGGGTGGTGGGCTTCTAAGGGTCCCCAAGTATGTTTCCCAATGGAAACTGTCCCTTGAAAGATGACCTCCATGCATCTCCATTCAGATGAAGTGGTGGATTACTCATAAATTCTTTGAACTCTAGGTTCTCCTATGATCATAAAAAAAAAAAAAACAATCTTACTAGAGATATTGTTTATAGAAACATAAGCAATATAACATATTAAAAACCTCAAATATATTGTGGTTGTGAGAAGAGGCATGACAATACTACCTTCACAAAGAGTTTCAAAACATCATCCGCGATCATTATGGTCCTTGTGCTCAAGTTTGTCCCAATCCCATTGTGGTCCTCTAGTTTCATCCAAGCAACACTATCATTTTCAACTTGACTCATGTGGTTCTTAAACCACTTCTTTTTATATGATGTCCTCTCTACCGTATTAAAATTATGAATGTTATTGTCCTAAGTCCTTGTATAGAAAGTGCCTATTTCCCTATTCTCCTTTATCACTTCATCATAGTATCACTGTATTAACCAGGCTTTTTGATTGGCATTCCAAGTTGATTTCTCACAAGACTAGGAAGAGGAAGTAATTTCACTTGATTTGTTTACAATTCTTTTCTTCCCCATTCTTTACCCATGAGGTGAATAAGTGACAATTATAATATATAACTAAATACCATTCAGTTTATTTTAAAATTCAGTACTAACATGTTTATATCATTCTTTATTATAATAGACAAACCAATATATAGTCATCATTTAATTTACACAATCATATAACATAAGTATAAATGAAATATATAGGTTTACTTTTGTATTGATATATGTCTCTGACACACGTAAGTTAAGTTTCACTGTTATGCTACACTTACATGCAACAAGGTACCTAGTTGTCATCATCATAGGCAAATTCGTGGCCTCGGGTGGCCAAGGTCCCCAAAACATGACTGGAAATGGAATACATGAGACACATGTAATTGAAGATAATGGAATCCATGAGACACTCCTATATGAAGCTAATGGAATACATGAGACACAATTGATTGAGCAAAATGGAATGCATGAGGCACATCTAATTGGACAAAATGGAATGTATGAGATATACTTATATAATCTAATGCAGTGAATGTGACACATCACTCAAGAAACACAATAATGCATGAGTTATAATTCAAGATCAAGCGAGAAAAAGTCAACTAATACATATAATTTAAGATCAAGACAACAAGAGTCAACTGACACTTAATTCTAGAAGAAGGTAAAAGAGTCATTGATACGTATAGAACATATAGACCTGTTAAGATTGAGAGTACTTTACACATGGGAGAACACATGAACACGAGCTTGATATATATGGATGGACACCAATACAACTCAAAAACCCAAGCTTAACAGTCTTAGGCCTAAACCGTAAACTTTTTTTTTTTTTAAATTTTTGTATTTCTTTCTGATGTGGGATAACTCATATGTGAATATTCAAAAATATCTCCTCCTCATGTGTGAGGTATATACCAAACTTCCCCTTAAATGGAATCAAAGGTCATGAGATCAACAAAAGAAGCCAAACAAAACTCAACCATAGGGAGAGGGAAGCCATGGGAGTCCTCATGGGGCAGAGTAGATCATAAGGCACACACAACAGTCTTCCACATCGTGACCAACTGAAACCATACTCTGATACCATTTGTTAAGATTTGAAGTACTTCCACATCGTGACCAACTGAAACCATACTCTGATAACAATAAATTGAAAATCATAAACAAAACATAGAAAACGAATTTGGAAGAAGTAAGAACATAATGAGAAAAAAGAATATCCTGAGTTCTGAAAACGATTTATTTCTACAAAACAATTCTTCTTTGAAGATTTCATATTGCAGCTAGCTAAGAGCTATTTTATGATTATTGTTATGATCCACATCAAGCGCTTGCTCAGCAAGATTGATCCTTTGTGGTTGAGAAACAAATTGAATTATCTTATGCTTGATAGGAATAAGTTTTGTTGCGTGTGTACCATGGAAATTGATAGATAAAAAAAATATATATCTTAAGAGTGATAATTAAATACCATTAAATAGAAGGTACCTTTGGTAGATTACTGATCTGATCTATGGCTTCAATCTTTGTCGCCATCTTCCTTCGGCTTCATCTGTTGCATCGTCTGAATCAGTGGTCATGAAATATAAATGGTAGGTGGCTTTAGGGGTTGGGTAGAGTTCCGTGGAAAGGAAGTGGCTCTTCTCACTCTGGAGGCTTTAGGGATTGTGTAGAGATAACTGGCCTTATATACATAGATATAATCTAGGGTTAGAACATAAAGAGTTGTTTCGGAATTAAACATTTTGTGTGATGGGTTTATGGTTAAATGTGGTTGGTAGGTTTACTTTTGGTCTTATCCACTCTCTTTACTTTCATCTAAGTTGTTTTTCTTTTAAATTTAAAGTTAAGCTTGAACAACTCATTTAGAAAAAGATTTTGTTGTGTAAATTGCTATATCCTGCCAAAACAAATTAACAAAAATGGAGTTGGTGCATAATAACAGCATCTATCAAGGTAAGGATAATTTATATTTATCCCCCTTTCGCATTAAGGTTTGATTTTTGTGAATTGTGCAATGGTAAAGGTAAGTACTTACAACCAGTCATGCAATGCGTATAAATTTATAAGATACACATGAAATTATTCAATGTCCATTCAATGTTTACGGTGCGTAATTCCTTTCATCATATCTATATATAGTTGTGATGGTTTTGGTTGTCACCCCTTCCTCAAGAGGACTCATGCTTTTAGTCAAGTTCTAAAGTACTTGTGTCTCATTAAGATAGTATTAAATTGTAATCTGCATATCATGTAAGGTTGGTTCCATTAAGATTTACTTCTTTAATTTGTAAAGTCAACTAATCTACTTAGTAGACATATCATTAGATTCGTTGTACAAATCCAGATTAGGCACTTTGTCTATCAATTGAATCCTAATCTAGTTAGAGCATAAAATTCCTAATCCAAATTAAAAAACTACGAGTTTAATTTTAATAAGACATGATAAGCTTTAATAACATTTATTTCATGTTCAAGTGTTTCAAAAATGCATTCGTCGAGTGACTTCTTTTCACTCCCTGGATCACAATTTCTCAGTATTCAATGCTTGAACTTCTATTAGTACAAGCAGTATTAGTACAAGCTCTCTAATTTGGCATGGGAAGAAATATTGTAACATAATTCTATTTGTATATAAATTAATTTGGTGTACTTAAGAATGCATATCTCTTAAATCCTATTTTTATTTCACTGTTACTTTTAAAATAAACTAAACAATCCTTTTTATTTAAATGCAATAAAGCCAAAAAGCAACATAGATTAACCTCACGAAATATAAGATGTACAACAATAACTTTTGAAGTTGTATTGCATGAGAGAACTTCAACAATTTGGGTACCTCGAGTACAGCCTTCTATTGGTTGCGGTCCAATTATTTTTTGAAGGGTTCAACTTGTGCTGACGTAACCTTGAGCCTTCACAACAAATTCGATGGTAACATGTGCTTTATTAAGTTTAGACCTTCTACATGCAATTTGTTACTTCAAATAACGGAGAAGTTGTATCAATTGAAAATTGATTGACGTCATTGCTATCACACTAAAAGTGTATTTAACTCTGTATATAGTAATTTATTCTATGCATAAGATTCTATAAAAACAGTAGATCATCTATTACGGTTATGATCATTGTTAGGCAGCTAATGTTACTTAAAACAGAAACAGCATATGTACACCATATACAACCATGAATCAAAAATTAAAATACATATAACTATAGATACCAACAAAAAGAAACAAACGATTCAATCCATATTGTGGTCCGTTTGTGGTTCGTATAGCAGCGCTCTTAGTCACCAATGATAATAATAAAAATCATGTAAAAACATACATAATAAAAAAGGATAATATGAAAAAGGATAATTCAATCACCTTTAAAGAAACACTATGATATATGTACATATTAAAAATTATTAGAAAAAACCTGTGCATAGCACGGATTTGTAAACTAATACTAAAAAATATTGAATAATTTCTTTTCATGTATGGTGTAATGCGTATGTCTTAAAATTTGTTAACCCTAAAAGTTCATCATAAATTAATCTTTGCATATATCGATTTAAGAAGGAGTACGCTCGACGTTGTTAAGTTACAAAATGTTTCATTTCAACTCCTCTTTTTGTAACTTAATTCAACACCAGTGTAAATGCTTGGCAACATTTAGTAAAAGTCTCTTAACGTACGTTATGTTAATTCAATCTCAACCCCTTTTTATAAATTGTTGCTTACTTTCTTCCTTCAACCACCAAGCATAGTTTTCATTCTCTCTTAATTTATAAACATCAGTGAAGGAAGGGTCAGTTTTTTCCACTACTAACATGTCAAGCAATGCTCAAGCAATGATTTCTTTATTAGTAGTGGCCACATGCATTACAATGTTGGTTCAATCAGGGCTCGCCCAGCAGCCACCAACCCAGAATCTACTATTTAGAGGCTTTTTTCCACCTGGGGCTCCAGTGGATGTTATTCAATGTTGGACATTTGTGCTGAACATTCAAGGATGTGTATGGGAAATTTCTCAAGCTATTCTCAGTGTCCAATTCGGAAATATTGGCCCTGGTTGTTGCAAGACATTCCTTTCTATTGACGCCAATTGCTGGCCTAAAATGTTTCCATTAAATCCCTTTTTCCCTCCATTGCTCAAAGATAATTGTGTCCGTATTGCAACTGCTCCACCAGTATCCAAATAGGCGAATATTTTTACAGGCATTTCAGTTAATTTAGTGCCCAAATGTGATTTTTCGTTTTCTTTTTTTCTTTTTTCACTTTTCTTTTTCTTTCGGTCTACCTGAGTAATAAGATGGTTATAGAATATTGCAGGTTTTTGGAGATATTGGCGTTCTTAAACAATTGTTAGATAATAAAAGCTGAAGGTTTTTTCTTTTACTTTATTGTTTGTTCTCCTTTGCCCAACAAAACATGAAAAATCAAACATTAGCCACTCATTATCAACCAAATGATATTCATAATGTTATTCATAATCAACCAAATGATAGACTCAAAACAACCGTGCCATAAAAAAGGGTAAATCTAGGTCTTTGAACTTTCTCCACATCGTTCATAATAATTTGCATATGGCAAGAATTGATTGACTTGAGATGGCAAAATCTGACCTGACCTGACCCGAACAATCCGGAAACCCGAAACAACCAGATCCAAAATGACTTGAAAATATATAAATACATATATATATATATATTATTTTTATAAAAAAATCAATTTGATTTCTAAAGCTGGGATAATAGTTAATTTACCATTTGTCAAATAAAATAAATTATACAACAATTAATTAATTATTGATTAACATGTGTTGATATGCATGATTCAACATTATAATAATATGAGTAATCTCATTAATTTCAAATAAAAAATCGAGAAGAATAGTAAATTTTTCATTGTTCTTCAAATCACAATAAAATTTTATTTTTAATTGTCCTGAAAAAATATAGTGGAATGAAGTGATTATAAGAAATTTAATCTCTAAAATTTGTTATAAAACGTTATTAGTGAGAATAACTATGTAGACCAGTTGTCTGAGATCATTTAAGACTGAATTTTGGGACTAAGATTCATAATATTGCATATTACTTTTAAAAATTAAATATATTATTTAAAAAATTAAGTACTGATTTATTATTAATTAATTTTCAAGTATTTGACAATGTATCTCTTTTAGTTCTATTATATGCAAATAAAACATTTTTTAATTAAGCATAAACATCTATTTTGTTGACCCGACCCGACATGACCCGAGACCCGATACGACCCGAGATTGACATGATCCGACCCGACCTGAAGTGACACGCGACCCAAGACTCAATATGACCCGAATTCGACCCCAATCCAAACCTGATTGACCAGACTCGACCCGTTTGCCACCTCTATCAAACAAATGATATTCATAATCAACCAAATGATAGACCCCAATTAAACATATGCCATAAAAAAGACTAAATCTAGGTCCTTGAACTTTCTCCACAGTGTTCATAATAATTTGCAAAGGGAAAGAACTGATTGACTCTCCACCCACATTTTAAATAGGGCAACGCCTAACCCATAAGCTCCGAACAATAGCCGTAAACCCAATGTGCCATGCACTCAACCACCAACTCAAAAAGCCAGTGCCCAACATATTACTCTCAAACCACTACCTTGTTTGGTTAGATGGGTGATTGATTTTTCAATTTTTTATTATTTATAATTGATTAGACTGATATTTTTATTGTTTGGTTGCAAATTGACTTGTTTGAATTCAAAACTGTCTGGTACCATTATCCACATTTGATGACAACAACTGACTGTGACTGATGATAATTTTTTCCTAGTTATATTTTAAATTTAAATAAAGTTGTCCTTATGATTCTGTCAACCAAAATTGATCAAAATAAAGTTGTCCTTATGATTCTATCAACCAAAATTGATTTGTCATTTACAAACATCATCTAAAATCAATTCAATATATCAATTTACTCAAATTTATTGCATATAGATATACCATACGAAAAAGAGATTGATAGAAACGTCTCCCACTATTCTTTGGAGTGTGAGCTATATACAAGTGCATATGCCCATTTTCACATGCAAAAATTGGTGTCCTCGTCACACCACTGCATTACTATTACCAAATATTAAAATGACATCAATAATCAACAACACATTTATTGTAACGACTCATCCTGAGCGGACCCTATTCGGAATGACATCATTACTTTTAAGCACTGAACACCTAGACCTGTAATGCAACATGTAAATCCTACTCTTTCCATCATACAATACATTCTTGCTTGCATGCATGCTTCCACATTTCTTTAGTATATGTACACTACATCTTGGTTGAAACTAAGAATTTACACAAGACACAATCTTTAGAAAAAACTTTCATCCATGACAATTCACAAGCATATACATTTTCCAAACTAGAGACATATACATAAATCCAAACTCCCAAACAAACAGGGTGAGGATGCCTCGCGTGAAAACCCACCTAAGGATACCTTTCTCCTTCAATCCTTTACTGATTTGCTTCAATTCTATTCAACAAATATTAAAAAGAATGAGGGATGAGCTAAAAGCTCAGTGAGTAATCACATTACCCGAATTAATTGTCTTTAAGAAACTTTATCACTTTTTGAATGAATTCAATTTAATTGTAATCACAATTCATAAAGTCACTATTATGTATATATAATTATTCTCATGCTCATCACAAGTAAAAATAAACGTTCCAAGAATATATTAAAATAATTAAAAATCACGTGAATGAAAAAGTATCATACTAGTATATCACAAGATTCAAACTATTACAAGAATAACATTTTTAAAGTATTCACATTTCAGGTGACACCAAGTCAAGTCCATACTTTTATCAATACATATATCACATTGGGGACATCTCCCTATATACCAGTACATCAAACATCGCATTATACATCCCCTCGATTCTATGGCACATTCCACTTCCACTCCGTTCCATCTCACTTTCCACATCCAGCGGTTCCATCTCACTTTCCACTTCCACTCAGTTCTACCTCACTTTCCACTCCCACATCAAGGAGTTCAAATCTCATTAAACATAATTTATAACACATGCAATTTCTCAAATATAATTTCATCAACTCATTCACATTACACTTTACTTCCAAACACACATCAAGACATATCATTATTTGTTTCTTAGGTATCAGAAACACTTATTCACACCCTTATATGGTTTGCATTCCGAACTTATTATACTTACATAATTTCGTTTTTATCATATAATTTACCACGCTTGCTAAGATTAAGGTGAAACTCACCTTTGATATGCCAAAAGCTAGTCTTAAGCTACTTCGTTGCCTTTAGCACATTCTCCAACCACACCTAAAGATTATATCATTTAGTATAACAATCCAAGAAGTATGTATGAAATCAGTATCCATCGTCATTAAGCAACTACAAGAAATAGTCAAGACAATAACTATGTCACAAGTTTTCTGTTCTTTTTCTAATTTTGCTTATTTTCTCTTTTCTTTCCTATCAAATTTGAAGTTCATATCTCATGACAATGATTTTTTTTTTTAATTTACTCAAGTAAATTTTAAGATTAAATTACTAGAAAACTTAAACTTCTAATTTTTAAGAGTAATTAAATGATTTGTCTCATTTACTTCTAAAAAATTTCTTCTTTTCTAGTTTTTTTACTAAAAAGCTTCTACCAACTAAGTTTACTCAATAACTCCTCCAATTCCAAGAAACCATACCAATATAATAATCTTACACTACCAAAATTCTAAAGTTACATATTTAACATTTCCCAAACACTAACTTAGATTAATTTACTCTAAAATTTAAGATTTGTTCACATAAACTCCAAAATACGAATCTAATAGAATTCTTCCCAAAAATTTAGCTTTATCACTAAAAATTCTCCTAACTCAAGAAACTCCTTTAACTCCAACAAGTATTTATACTTCAAAACCTAAAACATACATATCTAAAACTACCCAATCACAAGTTTAAGTTATTTCAAGCTATAGTGCAAGATTAATTCAAAGTTCCACTACAAATCATATTCTAACTTCAATAAATCCTAAATTCATCCATTTAAATCCAAATCAACTCAAACTGAACCAAATAATCAACTTTAGTAAGTCAACTTTAACTTAGAATAGGTTAGAAAATGATTATACCTCAAATTTGTATAAGAATAGCTAAGAAACAACAAAGGAGCAAGAACCCTTATTTGGCACGTGTACTCCATGCGCCGTCGTTGCCTGCTTGTGGCACCTCACCTATCAGCCCAAAATACTCCACTAGCTGGCAGTAAGTGTTTTGCAAAGTATGGGGGCAAGTGAGGTAGTGATGTGAGGTGGTGAGCTAGAAGAAGATAAAGAATTTTTTGGGTTTTTTTTTTCTCTAACTCTCTCTGTCACCTGAGCTTCCTAAAGAAGAAATAAGAGCCTTTATGGTTTTTTTGCACTAAAGTTTCTAGGCTTTTAGCCTTATATAGTCCCATTAATCATTAGGCTTTTGCCTATTTACCCCTCATTTCCTTCTTTAATAAATTTACAACCTTTTCCTCCATTTTTCTAACTCATTATATTAAAACCCAAATGTTCCTATAAACACTTTCTTTATAAGAAAGTCTTTACTAAGTACATCAATTTCCTTTATGTTTAAATTACCCATCAATCAATAAGTCCTACACATGTCTAACATGAAAAAAATTATAATTTACTTCATCGACATATATACATAATTTAGAAATAAAGAACATACATTACATTTATAATTGAAATTATTTGTTCAAACCTAACATTTAAGAAAAAATAATTAAAAAAAGCATCCTACTATCAAACTAAATTCAATCCATACATCCAACTAACATAAAAATTTAAAAAATAACATCCCAATAGTAAACATAAAAATCTCAACAGTTGAAAACCGTATCCATCAACAAACATCACATAAACTGACTATATGAAGGTAAGTCAAAGGCTGAATGTCACTAGAGGTTGAAGGATGATGCTTGGGGTGGTTGGGAAATAGTTGTGGGTTATAAATAGGTGCATTGATAGACCTTGGCAAGTATGATGTTCGTAGAAGGATGAAAGGCTAAGGTGGAGAGGTTAAAAAAGTCTCTATTTGCTCGTACTCACTCGGGAAACTAGTATCCCCGTACGACTGTACCCATAACCATTCCTATGTGAGGTATAAATCCAAGCGGGGACATAGGAGTTGGGGGAATGTAAGTCAGGCTGGACAAGGGAGTGGGGGTACATATGCCGATTGAGAGCCATTATTCATCATCTGCTCCATGAAAACCAGCCGGTCCAACCTCTCTTTCTCCTTGAGCTAAGCCACATCTTCATATTATATTCATTATTGAACAATAAAAATACATTGTGGTAAAGTATACACCCAAGTGGTACCACATAACTCATATTTTTAAGTATATTCATCACTCATCAAACTATGACAACACACTGTTGACACCCGAAGATAATTGGACAGAAGCCTTGACACCTTCCAACAACTCAGCTATATTGGGATCCATAATTAGGGGTTTCCCTTCATTCCTAAGTCTCCACCCCATCGATGTTGATCAGCATGACATTCACTGCTTATGCTCATTCATTTATAGTGACATCAAACAGTTCCTTGGGTTAGGGGAAGCCTTGTGGATCATGTGCTGTTGAAGTAGATGCAAGTTGATACCCAAGTAGTGTGGCATCATCTTTGCTCCACTTTTTTTTTTCTTCCTAATTTTCAGTTTCTTCCACAATACTATCAAACGAGGGGTGGTGGGCTTCTGAGGAACCCAAAGTATGTTTCCCAATGGAAACCGTCCCTTGTAAGATGACCTCCATGCATCTCCATTCAGGTGAAGTGGTGGATTACTCATAATGTCTTTGCACTCTAGGTTCTCTTGTGATTGTAAAAAAAAAAAACAATCTTACTAGAGATATTTGATGAGTGCCAAATATTGTATATTTGGGCATCTTAATTTACATTTGTTATTTCTTTAGTTGTGTCCTAATCTGATATTTTGTGTTAGTTATATGATTTTTAATGTTTTGTAGGATTGCAAAGGAAATTGGGGATTTAATGTGAAAAATATGCAAAAGCTGGAATCTGCTGTTGCAATCGAGCATAGGAGACCTGCGATCGAGAACAATAGCGCTTAAGCGCCCAAGCCCAGGATCGAGTGCAACTGCGATCTTGCGCACAAGAAGTAGGATCAAGTGCATTCGCGACATCCCACATCGGTTAGAAACACATTGCAACGCACCATGCTGCGATTGAGCGCATTCGCGCAGTATCCCACATAGGATTGGAAACACATTGCACTCATGAAGTTTCCCTATAAAAGCCCCATTTCACTTCATCATTTGCTATGCAATCTGGAGGATTTTGCTACCAATCGGGGGAAGTGCTGCGCAGCAGCTGCGAGTGGAATTTCTCTCTCTATGTATTGTTAGTTTTAATTTATTTCTTTTAAGTTTTAAAGTTTAATGTTTAGCACTTTAATTGTGAAATTTATTTTCATAATCATGAGAGGCTAAAACATTCATCTAAGGTTGAAGATGAAGCCTCTCCATTGTTTAGCATTATATTTTCAGATATGTTCGTACAATTCTGATATTTTTTAGTATTGATGTTCTATTTCAATTCAATTGTTTGAGTAAATTCTTATGATTGATTGTTTGGTTTATAAATTGTTCAAATTAGATATTCATTGTGTTTCATCTGATGGATACAGTGAATCATCCAAAGTAAATTGGATATCCATTGTGATTCTAAAGTAAATAAATACATTGGATTTTGGTTTGATTAAGGTATTCGTTGTGATTTGTATATCGATGGATTCATGAAATTATTTGATAAATTACTTTTATATAGAACATGAAGATATATGCTTTACTTTGGTGGGGTGGATTCAGAAACCTTAGTGCCTTTATCATTTGTTCTGAAATCAATTTAGTTTAGTTTATATTCTTTGCACGACACAACTCAAAATTTGGAACTAGGTTAAAATAGGTTTAGTTTAGGTAAAAATCTATTTTCACAACGCAAATCCCTGTGGAATCAACCTCGCACTTGCACACACTATATTGGAAATGACTCGTGCACTTGCGAGTAATTTAAACCTCACAACAAGTTTTTGGCGCTGTTGCAAGGGATTCGTTTTATTTGTGAAAATTAAATTTTTGTCTGAATTGATTTCATTTTTCTACTAGTTTAGTTAGCATTTTTGTTTCATTTTTCTTTTTGCAATTTTATTCTAGTTTATTTGTTTATGTTTGAAATTGTCCATAAATAAATAAATATATAAATATATTAAAAAAAATCTACCAATTTTTGTTGGCCCATTTTGTGAGTATTGTGTTTTATATTTTGCATTTATTTTATTGTTTATGCTAGTTAGTTTATTTTATTGCTTTTTGTGTGGTGTATGCTTGGTCGGAGATCCCAGATCTTAGAGTTGATACCTTTAGATCTTGACTTAGAAAAAACTCTTAAGAGAAATAAGAGAGCTGATTACACTCAAAATAATACGCGGTTACTGTGTATAGTTGAGGTGTCAATCCCATGAGGAAAAGCGAACTAAATAGAAAAGTGTAAACCTTAACACGAACGATAAAGATCAAGTGAGAAAATTTGTGTTTTGATAGTGAAGTAATATGAGAATATTGTTTAAATAGATTAAAGAATATAATAGAGAAACAACAAGGTTCCAGAAATCCTCCCTAGGTTTATTGCCTTATTCCAATCTTGATTCAATTGTTTTTATCTTGATTGCTAGTTTCACATCCCAAACAGGCAATCGACAAATATTCAATCAAGCACATGTAAACTCTAATGTAATTGATATGAATTACTCTTTACTTTCGATTTAAGCACACATGACCTATCCTATAGATTTATCAAGAAACGACAATATATCTTAATGATAATATCGTAGTAATGGACAAACCTAAAAGATAAATCTATCGGACTCAGTCACATCCAACAATCTTGACATAAGAAGAGCATGACTAGACTTATATCAAGGGGAAAGATACAATCACCAGATTAAGAGAAAATCTTCTAATTAAATCAAAGAGTAAATTATAACAATGTTTTCATAATAAATCTTAACTACAACTGAATCAATAATGGAAAATAAGAACAACTATACCTAGAGATTCATCCCTTCGCCTTGCTTGGAGATTAGTTGGCCATGGGGTTCATGCTTGAACACTTTGATGGAGAGTGTGGTAGCCTTCTTGAGTTTTCCAACCTTCAGTGATGTCTTTTCTATCAAACCCTAAGTGATCTATTTATAATACAAAGGTCCAAGGGTGTAATCAATCAACTAAAACCCTAATTAGGAAAACAGGGGTTCGTGTGTGCGCCGCGACTCTCACTTTCTTGCACCGCGGCTTTGTCTGGTCTTGGTTAAGTGAGCTTCTGGGAGCTGCGGCCCTGTTTGGTCCAGGCCGCGGCTCAGCCTGGTGCTGATGCTTGTGCATGCTCTGGGCGCCGCAGCCCTCACTGGTCCAAGCCGCAGCGCACACTGATGGTTTCTTCGCTCTTTTGGGCTTGGTTCTGGAGGCTGAGGCTTAGACTTTTTCAGGTTGCAGCGCCCGTACTTAAGACTTGGTTTTCTCTTCATTTTGTCCTTCCGCAACCATGCCCTCGCTCCAATGTGCATCGAAGCATCGTGCTTTAATCTATGATAGCTTTCCATCTCTTTTGAACTCAATGTACCTGAAAATGCACCGAAATAAGTCAATGATCCAAGAATATCACTTTAGAGTTATTAAGGTATAAAAGTGCAATTCAAACCTCGATCAACCCTAAAATGCTAACAAATAAGTACCGTTACGATGCATTTTATGACTTTCATCAAGAGCATTTGTTGAGAGAGAGACAATTGAGATGGGGGACAATTTAGGGAATGCAAATCAACCAGAGAATATAGAGCATCCTAGAGCTTGGAATGTGGACTTCACTACATCTCTTAAGGATTTATTCGCAACCGTTGCGACTAACTCCCCTCCTTGTATAGTGTTGCCACCAACCAATGCTACCCATTTTGATCTAAAACCACATGTCATCTAACTCCTACTCTTATTTCATGGCTTGGGTCTTGAAAATCCTTACAGCCATGTGAAGAAGTTCAAAGATATTTGTGCCACATTCAACTTCCAAAATTTCTTCGATAAGTTGGTCCATATTAGACTTTCCCTTTTTCTCTTTACGATAGAGCTAGGGCATAGTTGGATTCCAACATGCCCAGGTCTATTACATCTTGGGAAAGCTTGTTGAGTAAATTCTATAATAAGTTTTTCCCAATGTCTAGAGTGAATGAGTACCGAAAGGAGATTAGTTCTTTCACTCAGGAGGAGGATGAGAATTTTTCTAAGAGTTGGGAGCGTTTCAAAGAGTTACTGTTCAAATACCCTCCACATGGATATGAGAAGTGGAGACTCATTCAGTTCTTTTACCAAGGGTTGACTCAACTCAACCGTAGCATGATCGAGTCTATCAATAGGGGGCATTCTTAAGTCTGATGAGGGATGAAGCATACAAGGCATTAGATAAGTTGTCCGATAACTCGCAGTGGTGGGATTTTTCAAGCCGTTGGGACAAGTCCATTTGTGCTCCTAAGAAAGGAGGCATCTATGAGATTAAGGAGGACACTAACTTGAGGATAAAGATAGATGCTCTAATCAAGAAGGTTGACGCTCTCGTTGTGGCTCGCCCATCAATACAACCAATACATTCAATGTTGATAGTTGTTCCATCTATGCTAGTCTTATGCATTTAGAACAGACTTATCCATTGCCGAGTATCCCATAGAACAAGTGAACACTTTCAATGACTATCGGAGGTAATCAAATGGATCTTACTCTGAGACTTACAATTCAGGGTGGCGAAACCACCCTAATTTGTCATAGAAGCGGAACCAACCGATGAATCAGGGAGGAGCCCCTCATCATGCTTATAATCAATACCCTTCCAGTTTTCCTCCACTAGTTCCAAGTTATGGTCGCTTAGCCCTTCCAGCATTATCACCCGCTTACCAAGCTCCCACTCAAGCTCCAACGTCGGTTTCACAGTCATTGGAGGACACCCTCAAGGATTTCATAAAGATGACTGGCCAATCCATCAGCGAAGTAAAGAGTGCTACAATATTAAATACCCAAGTGATTGCCAAGCGGGAGAGTCAAATGGGTCAAATTGTAAGTCATTTGGTGAAAGAGAGAAGGAAAAGTTCCCAGTCAACCCGTGCCCAACCCGAAGGGACAATTTGCGATTGGAAATTCATTAACTCCTACGCACGGGCAGGAACAAGTGCAATCGATTATCACATTGAGGTCTGGGAGCCAAGTGGACAATCAAGTGGAAGAAAACCCTGCTATGTAACAAAGGCAAGAAAGTGGCAATAAGGAGAAGAGAGATGCTGAGCCATCTATAGGCACATCTACTGTTAAGGATCTTCCTAGGTCGTTTGTACCTAAAGCGTCTTAGGATGTTTGTACCTAAAGCACCTTACCCTGGGAGATTACAAGCGCCCAAGAAAGGAGGGAAGTCTGAGGACATTCTAGAGGTGTTCAAGCAGTTCCAAATCAATATCCCATTTTGGGATGCCATCCAGCAAGTGCCGTCATATGCCAAGTTCTTAAAGGACTTGATCACTGTCAAAACGAGGACAAATGTCCCCAAGAAGGCATTTTTGACCAAGCAGATTAGCTCAATCCTTCATTGTAAGATGCCCATCAAGTATAAGGACCCAGAGTGTTCTACCATCTCTTGCATGATAGGAGTCAATCGGATTGAGAGGACTCTTTTGGATCTAGGAGCAAGTGTGAATATTCTATCCTAATCAATCTATTTGTAGTTGGGGTTAGGAGAATTGAAGCCCATATCCTTCACACTTCAATTGGCTGACAGGTCAGTGAAGATACCACGGGGCATAATTGAGGACGTTTTGATAAAGGTGAATAAGTTTTATTTCCCCATTGATTTTATTGTGCTTGACACAGAGCTAGTTCAGAATGTGAGGATTCAGATATCGGTGATTCTAGGGTGACCATTCTTAGCCACGACTAATGCCTTGATAAATTGTAGGACAAGGGTGATGAAGATTTCCTTCGGAAATATGACAGTGGAGCTAAACATCTTTTATATTAGTAAGCAACCATTTGAATATGATGAAGTGAGAAATGTATGCTTGATAGAGGAGACTGTGGATGAATCAAGCATTGAGGACCCCTTGGAGGCATGCTTTGCTCAGTTTGGAGAGGATTTGGATTTGGATAAGTTACTTGGGCAAGCAAATGCCATTTTGGAGTCTACTTCTCAGGAGAGCAGTGAGACGGAGGAGACCTGATGAGAGTCGTAAAATGTATCTTTTTGTTAGCATTTTAGGGTTGATCGAGGTTTGAAATACACTTTTATACCTTAATAACTCTAAAGTGATATTCTTGGATCATTGATCTATTTCGGTGCATTTTCAGGTACTTTGAGTTTAATAGAGATGGAAAAGCTATCATTGCTTAAAGCTCAAAGATTCCATGTGTATCGGAGTGAATGAGTGCTTCTGAAAGGACAAGATGAAGGGTTTATGGGCAAGGAAGCCTAGGCCCCCAGAAGAGAGAGCCTAGGCGCCCAGAAGCTCCAGACTCCACCATCATGAAGTTTTGTTTTGTTTTTCCTTTTTATTCTTTTAACATCAAGGTAAAGGATGATAGAAATAAATGAGTTATCATGCGGAGCTTGTAAATTTTGTAAGAGGTGGTATTCAAATAGTTGAAATTTCACCTTATTTTCATTATGAGGGTGCGATAAGCCACTTTACAACAGTTCATGAGGTGTTTGGTGCCAACAAATTCTCGCAGGTATTAGTACACCTACAAGAGCATTACCGATGTGTCGTTGTAAGCACCATGATCTATGAAGCAGTAACTCGAAATAATGATCCCATATATGGCTGTGTTGCTCATATTTGGGAATTTCAACAAGAAATTTTGTCCTTTGTGAAACTCTTTCATTATTTTAAAAGAAATCTAACTTTTCTTTCTTTGCAGGTAACTAACTTACGAAAAGTAATAGATATTCTTTGGAATGGAATGACTAACTCTGTGGTTGGAGTTCCTAGTAGTGGTGATCTAAGCCTCCAAATGACTACTCTAGGTAATGCACAGCTTTTTGGAAACTGTGTTTTCAATAGCCAAGGGAATGAACCATTTTCTTTAGAGGAAGATGAAGACCTTTTTTTATCCCTCCTGAAATCCTTTATGAGAAGTACTTTTTTTAACAATGGTAGTAATTTTGATATGTAAGCGTTTATTATTATTATTTTTTGAATGTTTTGGACCTGTGTATATATATATATACATTCTCTTTATTTTTCAAATACAAAAAATTTATTAGGACTAAAACTTTTCTTTTTTTTGGATTAAGCAAAGTACAATACCCATTAACACAAGATTTTTTTTACTTGGAATTGACTTTCCCATTTATGAGAGAACTTTCACTGTTGTATATTTCTCTTGGGGCCTCGGGTTTTGCCTTATATTGGTTGTAGTCCAATTATTTTTTGAAGTGTTCAACTTGCACTCTAGCAACCCTGAGCCTTATCAAAAAATTTGATAATAAGATGTGCTTCATTAAGTTTACAATTTCTAAGGCTGATTGGTTACTCTAATTAACAAATAAGTTGCATCACCTGATAATTAATTGACATCACTGCTATAATACTAAAAATGTATGTACCTCTATATATAGTATTTTATTCTACCCATAAGATTATATAAAAACATTAGATCATCTTTTAGTGCTATGTCACTTACAAAAGGGAAGGACATCATTTGTCTTGAAAGAAAAAAACTAAAATTTAAAAAGACAAAATTTAAAATGAAAACAACTTCTAAAAATTCATAGCATAACGGCGACATAACCCTAATCAACTTCTTCTTCCACGCTGGTCTCTTTCCCTCTCTAAATATTCTTATTGGGATTTTTTCACCAAAAATCTATCCAAGATCAACACAAATAATAAATATAGCTATGATATTATTTGTTTTGATTTTACCACTAAAATCCACTTACTCAAATTTTAGGTAAAAAACACAACCACAATAATTAAATAGGCAAAACAAACAAGTATCAATAGCACAACAATTTAATATGGTTCGACAACCTCTTTGCCTACGTCCACCAACAAACCCCACTGATTTATTAATTTTCAATTACAACTTTAAGAAGAGAAAAATTTCTAAACTCTCATTATCTCACAACCCAAAAACCCTAGTATAACCGAAGTTTTCAACCTAACTCTAGTTGTAAGTTCTATCTCTACTTGACAACCCAAAACCCCAATATATCTAAAGCTTTCACCCTACTAGTAAACCTATCTGATTTATAATGTATATTGGAATTACGGGTGTGTCTCACACCTTCTCTACGACCCCTTTTATATAGATGATAATTTTCTAATACTACTAGTGTTGTTATTTGCCTAAGTTTCAAACATGTCCAAACATGGTCTAAGTTTGGTTAATGTCCAAACCAATTGTGGGATATCAAAGTTCAGCAAGTTATAAGGTTGCACACATGTGTGTGCTTCAATTTTGAGCATAGGAAGCTCAGGCACACTGCTGTGGAAGTTTCTGCCCACAGGCAGGGGGTGTGCGCACAGCATCAGGTGGCTGCAGCATCAGGTCACGCCGCAGCACACAGCACCACACCAAAACACACAGCATCACTTGGAGAGTGATGTAGGGCTGAGATTAAAGGAAGAACATGATCAAAGGGTCAAGAATGATTCACAAGATTGTCCAAGAATTAAGAGGCTATAAAAAGGGTTTCTTAGCCTCATTTCAAGTGGTGGAAAATGGTGTGTGAGTGAACCACATAGGTTTTGACATTGTGAGATCATTGTAAACACAAGAGAGAATTTTGTGAGAGACATAAACACAAGAGGGACTCTTGTAGTGAGGCTGGTTGTAAAGAAGAGAGGTTAGTAGAGAATTGATAGAAAGCATTGTAATAGGTCTATCACTTTCTCGTTCTCTTCTTGGTTCTTCAAGAACTTGGATTCTTGAAGGGGATTGCTGTAACTTTGTAAGAACCATTGAGATAGTGCAGAGAGTTCGGAGGAACTCATGGGGATGTAGGCACATTGCCGAACCTCGACAACAAATTACTTGTCTTCTTTCTTTCTTTGATTTTCTGTTCTTGTGTTCGATTGCTGAAATTCTTTCTACAAGTCATTCAAGACTTGGGTGTTTGGAAGATCACCACCTGGGAATCTTGTCAAGGTGATTTCCAATAGTGGTATCAGAGCATAGCAGCTAGTTATCGGAACAAGAAGTAGAAGGTACGGAGCCAAGACTCCAAGAATCAAAGATCAAACTTCTTGGGTGATTCAAGAACGGAGTTAAGATCTATATCTGATCGTGTTCTTGAGGTAAATCAAGAACGGTGTTAAGATCAATATCTGATCGTGTTCTTGAGGGTGATTCAAGAACGGTGTAAAGATCAAGATCTGGTCGTGTTCTTGAGAGTGATTCAAGAACGGTTAAGATCCATCTTTGATCTGTGTTCTTGAGGTTGAAGAAAGCATTTGTGGTTAGTGCATAAATCAGGGATCTTGTCCGCAAAGATGGCTTCAAATTTCAGTATTGAGAAGTTTGATGGAAAGGGAGATTTTTCCCTTTGGAAGCGGAAGATCAAGGAGGTTCTAGTGCAACATAAAGCGGACTTAGCTCTTGGAGAAGATGATGCTTTTCCAGCAAGTGTCACGGAGGACCAGCGAAATGAGATGAAGAAGATGGCTTACAGCACCATTTTCTTGCACATGTCGGATAATTTCACAAGGGAGTGTGGAGACTCGAAAGATCCAGCTGCAATATGGAAGAAACTAGATGAGTTGTTTCTTGCCAAGACTCTCCCGGATAAGAGGTATCTTCGTAAACGAATCTTTGCTTTTAAATTTGATCCTAAGAAAGAGTTGCAAGATGATCTTGATGCCAAGATAAGGAGTGCATCAAGTGGTAAAGGGCTGTTCTTTAAAAGAAGGCCAGCAACTTGGTATGGCAGCAACCATGGCTACTACCGGGACAGAGGTAGAGGAGAGAGCCATGGGAGAGTGCACAGCAACATGCATGGCTACTACCAGGATAGAAGTAGAGGAGAGAGCCATGGGAGAGTGCACAGCAGCATGCATGGCTACTACCGGGACAGAGGTAGAGGAGAAAGCCATGGGAGAATGCATTCCAAACTGAGATTTGGAGGGAAGAGCTGCTACTACTGCCATAAAGAGGGTCATATCAAGAAAGATTGCAAGAAGATGACAAGGGATAGAGGAGGAAGCCATACCAAGAATGGAGAGGATTCAGTTGCCAAAACAGAACAGCAAGATGATGATGTTCTTGTTGTGTGCTCAAGTGTGAGCAAGGGGCAAGAAGGCAGCAAGAAATGGATCTTGGATACCGGGTGCACTCATCATATGAGCCCTCACAAAGAATGGTTCAAGAATTTCAAGGAGATCAATGAGGGAAGAGTCTTCTTGGGGAATGATAATTCTTGCCAAGTGAGAGGGATTGGAGACATCCAATTGAGGATGTTTGATGGAGTCACAAGGCTGCTAGAAAATGTGAGGTATGTTCCAGATTTGAAGAGGAACTTGATCTCATTGGGGCAGCTGGATTCCATGGGCTATACATGCAAGATAGAGGGAGGAAAGATCAAGGTGGCCAAGGGATCTTTGGTTGTGATCAAGGCAGCAAGAAACGATGGACTCTATGAGATGATCGGAGAAACAGAAACCAATGATCAAGCAGCAAGCTTGATGGCTGAGCTGGACAAGGCAGCCCTTTGGCACACTCGCTTGGGACACATGAGCGAAAAGGGCCTGCAAGTGCTTAGCAAGGAAGGTCTACTTGGTGGTGACAAAGTAGAAGAACTGGATTTCTGTAAGAGCTGTGTTTTTGGGCAGCAACATCGGGTCAGCTTCAACACCGGAGTGCACAAGTCTAAGGGCATTCTTGACTATATTCATGCGGACCTTTGGGGACCAGCAAGGACACCAACACAGGGAGGTAACATTTACTTTCTGTCTTTAATTGATGATTATTCAAGAAAAGTATGGGTTTATTTGGTTAAGAATAAATTAGATGCCTTGAATAAATTAGTGGTGTGGAAAGGGCTGGTTGAGACTCAAATGGGTACAGTAGTTAAGGGGATAAGAACCGATAATGGCTTAGAAATTTTTAACCAAGAACTTGATCAAATATGTAGGTTAAATGGCATTCTAAGACATAGGACGGTTGTGGAAACTCCTCAGCAAAATGGAGTTGCTGAGTTGATGAATAAGACCCTTATGGAAAAGGTTAGGTGCATGTTAGATGGATCCGGGTTACCAAAATATTTTTGGGGAGAAGCTGTAGCTACAGCTGCATATTTGATTAATAGATCACCCTCTAGGATTGTGTTCCAAAAGACTCCCATGGAGATGTGGATTGGAAAACCCCCTGAGTTGGACAACCTTAGGACTTTTGGGTGTGCTGCGTATGCACAACAAAAGGATGATGGACTTAGCCCAGGATCTAGAAAATGTGTGTTTCTAGGATATGGGGAAGGGGCTAAGGGATATAGGTTATGGTCCTTAGAAAAAGAAGGATTAAAACTCATAATAAGTAGGGATGTTAATTTTAATGAATTGTTATTTCCCTACTTGGAGAAAACTAACCTTGTAGGGGCTAGTGAGCAAACCAATTCAGAAATTGTTGAGCATAGCATCAAGGGAGATTCTGTTCAGGTAGAGCAAAGGAGGCAAGAGGGTTCGGACCAGGTAGAGCCCTTGGATGATTGCCAAGCTCAAGAAACTCAAGAAGAGGCTGAACAAGAAAAGGATGCTACAGCAAATCGGAAGGACTTTCAGCTCACAAGAGACCGGGAAAGAAGGCTGGTCGGACCACCTTCAAGATGTGGGTTTGTGGATGCTGCGGATGCAACAGCTCATTGGACAGAAGGAGAGATGAGTGAACAAGAAACTTACACGGTGGCCATGGAGTGTAAGGATTCGTCAAAGTGGCAGCTAGCTATGGAGGAAGAAATGGATTCTTTGAAGGAGAACAACTTTTGGGAATTGGTGAAAATTCCAGGAAAGCAGAAAGTTGTGGAATGTAAGTGCACTTACAAGATCAAAGAAGGGTGCCCTCCAAGGGATGAAGTCCGGAACAAGGCTAGGCTGGTGGCGAATGGGTTCACAAGAAGAGGAGACATAGGTTTCACAGAAACTTTCTCACCTGGACACAAGGTGGAGAAGATGGCGAGTATCCTCACATATGTCATTGATGGGCTGTTAGTTTGGAACAGCAGGAAGAGGATGGAAAGGTTTACATCTCAACTCAGTGAGGAGTTCGAGAGGAAGGATCTCAGCCTTGCACAAAAGATCCTTGGGATGAGGAGAATCATCCGGGAAAGGAAGAGAAACAGGTCAAGTGTTTCTTGGGCAATGGATGTTTTCAGCAAATGTGTGAGTAATCCCGGAAAAGAGCGTTATCTTGGGATGAAGTGGTTGCTGAGGTACATGGAGGCTCAGTGGCAGCCAGTGATAGCACTCATAACAACCAGGGCAGAATGCATAGCGGCTACGGAAGCCATAAAGGAGGCTATGGGGTGCAAAGGGTTGTTGGACGAGTGGGAGGTCCTAAAAGAGCAGGTGGTGGTATCTTTGGATAGCCAAAGTGTGGGGCACTTATGGAGGTATCCGGTGTTCCATGAGGGGATGGAGCATATGGATGTTCGGTATCATTACATTCTAGAAAATGGTACAGAAGGAAGCATTCATGTTGACAAGAAGACCACGGAGAAAAGTCCTGCAGATTTAGGCACCAAGTTTCTACCTCTAAGTAAGTTCAATCATTGCCTTGAATTACTTAGGAATGGAGTTGGTTAATTGGTAACTCCAGATGAGTTTGGATCCCGAAGCTTTCTGCACAATGGTTCAGGTTTTTTGAACACTTAGACAAAGGTAGAGATTGTTGTTATTTGCCTAAGTTTCAAACATGTCCAAACATGGTCTAAGTTTGGTTAATGTCCAAACCAATTGTGGGATATCAAAGTTCATCAAGTTATAAGGTTGCACACATGTGTGTGCTTCAATTTTGAGCATAGAAAGCTCAGGCACACTGCTGTGGAAGTTTCTGCCCACAGGCAGGGGGTGTGCGCACAGCATCAGGTGGCTGCAGCATCAGGTCACGCCGCAGCACACAGCACCACACCAAAACACACAGCATCACTTGGAGAGTGATGTAGGGCTGAGATTAAAGGAAGAACATGATCAAAGGGTCAAGAATGATTCACAAGATTGTCCAAGAATTAAGAGGCTATAAAAAGGGTTTCTTAGCCTCATTTCAAGTGGTGCAAAAAGGTGTGTGAGAGAACCACACAGGTTGTGACATTGTGAGATCATTGTAAACACAAGAGAGAATTTTGTGAGAGATATAAACACAAGAGGGACTCTTGTAGTGAGGCTGGTTGTAAAGAAGAGAGGTTAGTAGAGAATTGATAGAAAGCATTGTAATAGGTCTATCACTTTCTCGTTCTCTTCTTGGTTCTTCAAGAACTTGGATTCTTGAAGGGGATTGCTATAACTTTGTAAGAACCATTGAGATAGTGCAGAGAGTTCGGAGGAACTCACGGGGACGTAGGCACATTGCCGAACCTCGACAACAAATTACTTGTCTTCTTTCTTTCTTTGATTTTCTGTTCTTGTGTTCGATTGCTGAAATTCTTTCTACAAGTCATTCAAGACTTGGGTGTTTGGAAGATCACCACCTGGGCATCTTGTCAAGGTGATTTCCAACAACTAGGAAAATAACAACATAGGAAACTACTGCTACGTAAACAAACAACATCTAATAGGAAATTATTACTACTTTTACTGGAATAAGTAACTATAAAATACGAAACAACTTTTCTCAAACCAATTAGAAGTCCTCATTGTGGGGATTTGAGCCAAAATCCCAACAAATCTACTCCTTGGCTCAAATTCTTCACCTCATTATCAAATTTGAGTGTCTTCTTTGGTTGGTGCAATCATTCCTTTTGGTATTTCCATTTCATCCGTTTACTTTTTGAAACAATCACCTTCTCATTGTTTTGCTCATCTCTTGATATAGTCAAGAACAATTTTTCAATCTGGAACACACTTAGTCTCTTCAACTTCTCTTCCTCTGGAGGTGCTGTGGAAACCTTTCCATCCATCCAAACTTCTTTCATCTTCAATTCATCAATATCTTCATCCTTAAAGTCTAGACGATTTATTAAGGACATCTCTTTGTAGGTCCTCTCAAGTTTGTCCCACAAAATCTTTGGAGATCTCTCGAACACCATAGTATACCTTATCCCAGGAGTCAATACCGAATGAATTGTGCTCACCATCCTCATCGGTATATCTTCCCAAAATTCTTCCATCATCTCTATTGGCTTGGACTCTTTGACGAAACTTTGCCAAAGAGAGAGAAACAATTCTACCCATCAAATAAATCAATATTAATTTTACCTACATTTAGTATTTTTGCCATCGGAATCACAACTCTGATATTAGATGTTAGTTGTAGAAAATTAAGAGTAGAAAGACTTTCACAGAACAAACAAAAATTGATGAGATTTGAAAGAAGAAAAACTAGTCTTTTAATTTTTTTTCTTGATTGATTACTCACATAATGTGTCAATCTTTACATAGATTTTCAAAATACAATTACTAGTAAGAATAATAAAATAAGCTAGCTACTTCCACTAGGATTAGACCAACTAAATCTACTAGATGAAGTAAAATACGTAATCCTACTTGGTTTAGGTTTCTAACAAATTTTAATTGTTGAATGTTTATAAAGATATGGTAAGTAATCAGAACTCACATATATATGGATTGGGGATATGCTTGATATATGCAATATTTGATATTTTTTAGACAAATATGAATTGATTCAACTAGCTAGAATTGAGGAATAAGTATATATAGCCATTCATCGAAAAAATATTAAATAATGCTTCACTCCACATGGCTAATGAATGAAAGTTTACACATGGATTCTGGTATTGACCAAGTTATGTGGCTTACACATATTTCTTTTTCCTTTTACATATATAATATAATTTATCTTTTAAATTTTACTAAAATTTCGGCAAAATCTCCTCTGTCTTTCGGACATTTTCCAATTTTTTTATTAGCCCGTAAACCAAAACAACTCAATATAAACTAATTCAATTTATGTAAGTCCATCCTCCAACGTCAACACCACAATACAAATTAAGATAGTACTCATTCTCTTGACCTTCTCAAAACCCAACAACCCAATGAATCTCAACAATAATTTCAACTATCAACATTCTTAAGTCCTTTTTAAGCTTTTTACTCCATTGCCATACAGTTTTGGACTAATAAAAAATAGATGTATATACGCAAAGATTTTATTTTTGTCAATTTCCATACAAATACATTATATATCAAGGCAGCAAGAAACAAACAAAATAGAGATTAAATCTGAAAATTTAATTAAAATTTCCAATTCGAACAGTTCTTTAGTTTAAACTAACTCTTTTCAAGATATCAAGACCCAAGCAACCACTTCGAATTTAATACAGTTTCTAAATCTGAAATTCCTAAGTTATAAACATTTATTTCTCTTACCTTTTACTTTAAAACTCATGCTACTGATTAAATTAGAAAATATCAATTCAATCTATAAATACCAGGTATATATTGTATATGTTAAATCAAAAATTTATTTACAACTAAATCCCCAAAACTTTTAGAACAAGCATAACCTTAACAAGGAATTTAGATTTTGCGTATTATTTTTTTTACTTCCACTGATTAAACACCTAACACAAATCCTAATTAAACACTCCTGAACATAATGGCTACTCAAAAAGAGACACCGTCAATTTGTTTCTTATGTGTCGTGCACACATAAGAAGATAAATTAGGGAAGAAAGTCGATGAGAGAGAAGAAAAATCTTACCGAAATCAATCAGGTTTCTCGCCGAAAATAGGGAGAAGCAGGGAGCTTTCCTTCCCGAAGATTAAGAGAAAGACAGAGATAAAAAAAAAGTCGAGTGGGGATCTCTTACCCATTTATTTATTTTTATCTTGTATTAGCTTTAGTAATTTAATATAATATTATTTGAATTTAATTGGTACAAGAAGCAACTTAGTTTTGTGGTGGGCTTCTAAGCTCAACCTTTAACATGTGGGTCATTCTTCTTTCTTTCTATTTTTCTATTTAAATACAAAAGTCGTTCCTTATTTTTCATTTTACTTGTTATTATCATTCTTTGATATTTAATTTACTTTATTTTTTTCTTTCACAATATCTATTTTTTCCAGATAAAATTCAGCACCAAAATTTGTTTACCAGAGTAGATCAAAGATTAAAACACATGCATGAGATGTATAATAGAATCCATGTGAAATGATAACATTTTTTATCAACACCCGTACATATATTGCACGGGTTACATGATTAGAAAATATATATAAAATAGAGTTTTTGATATCTATCATTATTATTTCAATTTTAACGTATAGTCAATCATTTTATTTTCTCTTTTTAGATTTTTAAAATTTTGATCGATTCGCTCAGGATTGCTAAAAGTATCAATTGATAAAAAGATTGCTCAATATAATTTTTATTTTCATATAGCTTTCAATATCTTTTTGTGGAACTATGTCCATTGAAAAATCACTAATACTAAAAATTCATTTCAAAATTGATTAAATTTACATAAATTAATTAATTTTTAAAGATAATATATTCAAGAAAACTAAATTAATTTAAACCTAACATTCCTTTTGCTTCCCATTAGTTTTCTCATTTACACTAAATATAATAAAATAAAAAATATTAAAAAATAGTCTATAAGTTTAGTCACCAATGAGAATAATAAAAATCATGTAAAAACATAAATAATAAACACTATGATATATGTACATATTAAAAATTATTAGAAAAAAACCCGTGCATTACACGGATACGTAAACTAATACTAAAAAATATTGAATAATTTCTTTTATGTCTTAAAGTTTGTTAACTCTAAAAGTTCAACATAAGTTAAGTTACCAAATGTTTCATTTTAACTCCTCTCTTTGTAACTTAGATCAACACCAGAGTAAATGCTTGGCAACAGTTAGTAAAATTCTCTTAACGTACATTAATTCACCCTCAATTCCTTTTTATAAATTCTTACATACTTTCTTCCTTCAACCACCAAGCATAGTATTCATTCTCTCTTAATTTAGAAACATCACTGAAGGAAGGCACAGTTTTTTCCACTACTAACATGTCAAGCAAAGCTCAAGCAACGATGTCTTTATTAGTAGTGGCCACATGCGTTTCAATGTTGGTTCAATCAGGGCTCGCCCAGCAGCAACCACCCCAGAATCTACCATTTCCAGGATTTTTTCCACCTGGGGCTCCAGTAGATGTTATTCAATGTTGGACATCTGTGCTGAACATTCAAGGATGTGTATGGGAAATTTCTCATGCTATTCTCAGTGTCCAATTCGGAAATATTGGCCCTGGTTGTTGCAAGACATTCCTTTCTATTGACGCCAATTGCTGGCCTAAAATGTTTCCATTAAATCCCTTTTTCCCTCCATTGCTCAAAGATAATTGTGTCCGTATTGCAACTGCTCCACCAGTATTCAAATAGGCGAATATTTTTACAGGGATTTCAGTTAATTTAGTGCCCAAATGTGATTTTTTTTTTTCATTTTTCACTTTTCTTTTTATTTCGGTCTACATGAGTAATAAGATGCTTATAGAATATTGCATGTAGTTGGAGATATTGGTGTTCTTCAACTATTGTTCAATAGTTAAAGCTGAAGGTTTTTTCTTTTACTTTATTGTTTGTTCTCCTTTGCCCAACAAAACATGAAAAATCAAACATTAGCTACTAATAATCAACCAAATGATATTCATAATGTTATTCATATTCAACCAAATGATAGACCCAAAAAACTCATGCCATAAAAAAAGGGTAAATCTAGGTCCTTGAACTTTCTCCATATCGTTCATAATAATTTGCAAAGGGCAAGAACTGATTGACTCTCCACCCACATTAAATAGGGCAACGCCTAACCCATAAGCTCCAAACAATAGCCATAAACCTAATGTGAGATGCACACAACCACCAACTCAAAAAGCCAGTGCCCAACAGATTCCTCTCAAACCACTACCTTGTTTGGTTATACTTGTGAAAACTGTCTAGTGTTTGATGACGGGTGATTGATTTTTCAATTTTTTTACTTATAATTGATTAGACTGATTTTTACTGTTTGGTTGCAAATTGACTAGTCTAAATTCAAAACTGTTTGGTACCATTATCCACATTTGATAACAACAAGTAACTGTGACTGATGATAATTTTTTCATAGTTATATTTTAAATTTAAATATGATCTATATGAATGTTTTAAAACTTTAAATCTTGTAGTAATTAAAAATTTATAGACAAAATATCTTACATATTTCATAGATTACAAAATTCATACAAATATTTCGCATATCATAAAGTTATCAAACCTCTTGTTCTACTTCAATAGTCCAATTATCGTTATTTAGTTATGATAATGAACATAAAAAATACAATCAATGAAAATAAAAGCAACACATTGTCAATAATAAGACAAAATCCCATCATGGCTCAACCACGAAACCTAATGAATCATAACTCATTATCTTGTGCCACAGTGAGGATTGCTGCCCTCATAAAACCATTGATCAAAATAAAGTTGTCCTAATGATTCTGTCAACCAAAATTGATTTGTCATTTACAAATATCATATAAAAACAATTCAATATATCAATTTACTCAAATTTATTGCATATAGATATACCATACGCAATGGAGATTGATAGAAACGTCTCCCACTATTCTTGGGAGTGTGAGCTATATACAAGTGCATATGCCCATTTTCACATGCAAAAATTCGAGTCCTTGTCACACCACTGCATAATTATTACCAAATATTAAAATGACATTCAATAATCACTAAAACACATTTATTGTAATGACTCATCCCGAGGGGACCCTATTCGGAATAACATCATTACTTTTAAGTACTGAACACCTGGACCTATAATGCAACATGTAAATCCTACTCTTTCGATCATACAATACATTCTGGCTTGCATGCATGCTTCCAAATTTCTTTAGTATATGTACACTACATTTTGGTTGAAACTAAGAATTTACACAAGACACAATCTTTAGAAAAAAATTCCATCCATGACAATTCACAAGCATATACATTTTTCCAAAAATTGAGACACACACATTAATCCAAACTCCCAAACAAACGGGGTGAGGATACCTCACGTGAAAACCCCCCTAAGGATACCTTTCTCCTTCAATCCTTTACTGATTTGCTTCAATTCTATTCAGCAACTTCCCTGAAATATTAAAAAGAATGAAGGATGAGCTAAAAGCTCTGCGAGTAATCACATTACCCGAAGTAATCATCTTCAAGAAACTTTATCACTATTTGAATGAATTCAATTAATTTTAATCACAATTCATAAAGTCACTATTATGTATATATAATTATTCTCATGCTTATCACAAGTAAAAATAATCTTTCCAAGAATACATTAAAATATTTAAAAATCACGTGAATGAAAAAGTATCATACAAGTATATCACAAGATTCAAACTATTACAAGAATAACATTTTTAAAGTATTCACATTTCACGTGACACCAACTCAAGTCCATACTTTTATCAATACATATATCACACTGGGGACATCTCCTCACGTACCAGTACATCAAACATCGCATTATACATCCACTCGGTTCCATCTCACTTTCAACTTCCACTCGATTCCATCTCACTTTCCACTTCCACTCGGTTCTACCTCACTTTCCACTTCCATTCGGTTCCATTATATCATTAAAGAGTTCAAATCTCTTTAAACATAATTCATAACACAAGAAATTTCTCAAATATAATTTCATCAACTCATTCACATTACACTTTACTTACAAACACACATCAAGACATATCATTATTTGTTTCTTAGGTATCAGAGACACATTTATTCACACCCTTTTATGGTTTGCATTCCACACTTATTATACTTACATAATTTTGTTTTTATCATATAATTTACCATGCTTACTAAGAGGAAGGTGAAACTCACATTTGATAGGCCAAAGGCTAGTCTTGAGCTACTTCCTTGCCCTTAGCACATTCTCCAACCACACCTAAAGATTATATCATTTAGTATAACAATCCAAGAACTATGTATGAAATCAATATCCATCTTCATTAAGCAACTACAAGAAATAGTCAAGACAATAACTATGTCACAAGTTTTCTGTTCTTTTTCTACCTTTCCTTATTTTACCTTTCTTTTCCTATCAAATTTGAAGTTCATATCTTATGATAATGATTTTTTTAATTTACTCAAATAAATTTCAAGATTAAATTAAAAGAAAGCTTAAACTTCTAATTTTTAAGACTAATTAAATGATTTGTTGCATTTACTTCTAAAAAATTTCTTCTTTTCTAAAATTTTACTTAAAAAGCTTCTACCAACTAAGTTTACTCAATAACTCCTTCAATTCCATGAAGCCATACCAATCTAATAATCTTATACTACCAAACTTCTAAACTTACATATTTAACATTACCCAAACACTAACTTAAATTAATTTACTCTAAAATTTAAGATTTTTCCACATAAACTCTAAAATACCCATCTAATAGAATTCTTCCCAAAAATTTAGCTTTATCGCTAAAAATTCTCCTAACTCAAGAAATTCCTTTAACTCCAACAAGAATTTATACTACAAAACCTAAAACTTACATATCTAAAACTACCCAATCACAAGTTTAAGTTATTTCAAGCTAAATTCATCCATTTAAATCCAAATCATATTTCAAGTTTAAGTTAGTTCCACTACAAATCATATTCCAACTTCTATTAATCCTAAATTCATCCATTTAAATCCAAATCAACTCAAACAAAACCAAAGAATCAACTTCATTACGTCAACTTTAACTTAGAATAGGTTGGAAAATGATTATACCTCAAATTTGTATAAAAAATAGCTAAGAAACAACAAGGGAGCAAGAACCCCTGTTTGTTGCGTGTACTCCATGCGCCATCATAGCCTGCTTGCAGAACCTCACCTCTCAGCCCGGAATCCTCCCCTAGCTGGCAGTAAGTGTTTTAAAACGTATGTGGGCAAGTGAGGTAGTGAGCTAGAAGAAGGTAAGAAATTTTTTGGGTTTTCTCCAAACAAATGAAAAAATGGTTTTTGCCTTCTTTTTCTCTAACTCTCTCTGTCACCCGAGCTTCCTAAAGAAGAAATGAGAGACTTTATGGTTTTTTGCGCTAAAGTACCCAGGCTTTTAGCCTTATATCGTCCCACTAACCATTAGACTTTTACCTATCTACCCTTCATTTCCTTCTTTAATAAATTTGCAATCCATTCCTCCCTTTTTCTAACTCTTTATATTAAAACCCAAATATTCCTATAAACACTTTCTTTATACGAAAGTCTTTACTAAGTACAACAATTTCCTTTAAGTTTAAATTACCCATCGATCAAAAAGTCCTACACACATCTAACACGAAAAAAATTATAATTTACTTCATTGACATATATATATATATATATATATAAATTAGAAATAAAGATCGGACTTTACATTTATAATTGAAATTATTTGTTCAAAC